>VWZY01002526.1:972872-1104651 GCA_013399075.1 Chloroceryle aenea | reverse complement strand
AAAAAAAGAAAAGAAAAAAAATTGCATTCCCAATTACAGATTTGGAATAATGGTAAAATATAAAAACATATTGAAAAGCAAAAAATGGGAAAAATGTCCCAAGACAGCAGACAGTGTGAGATTACATGTTAATCAATGAATCCAGTGGATTCAGTAGGCTGCATTTCCCTTACAGTGTTGTGTGATTGCTACTACAATTTATGTTTAAAAGTGAAAAGTGGTTTTGTATTTAAATTAAAAAAATTAAATTTACAATTTTTAATAACAAAACTAATTTCAAGCTGTATATTCTGAAACAAAAAATGGATTTAAATTGTCTTTTTTTTTTTCAAGAAATCTGCTGCTCTGACAAGTTTCTTCTAAATATTTTTGGTGACTGATTTCCTTACATAAGTTTGTTAAACTACATGGCAGAATATTAGAAAATGTTATTGTATAATTACCTGACAAGTCATGGTCTAGAAACTATATTTCCAAAGAGGGAAAGATTGTTAGGGTAATTATAATTTACAGATTTCAGCTGAGTTGTGCTGAGGATACACTTACAAAGCTATGCTGAGATGAAAAAAATTTTCTGTCAGTGGAAAGTTTTCTCAAAGGTATTCAGGGAGGATGTCTACAACACACAAAAAAACCCCAACCAACAAGCCCCAAAAACCTTTCCTGCGTACTTCGAGTGTATTCACCTGACCTTGGGCTTCCGTATGTAACTCCAGATTTGGACTAACTAGTCCTGAATTTAATTTTTGGTCAACAGAAAAATAAAGACTTTCAAGGACATCTGTTGTCAGATAGGATTGCTCACATTTTAGAAGTTTTTGTTTCTCTTCACTAAATATAAAGGGTGGCTAGACAACATACATGTAGATGTCTCAGGTATCTATATTGAACTGGATCAAGTATCTGTATTTATTATCTAGATTTATTTATGTAAATCCTTTGTTCCTAAAGTGCACTAATGTTCATAGATAAATGTGTAGAACCTTCACTGAGAGATCATATGGTTTGTCTTGTTCTGCTGACATGTTTCTGGTTTGATCTCATTCTGAGATGTATCTTCTATTTGACCACTGTCATAAGAATATGACACCTGTTAGTCAAGCCAACAGAAAAAGCTCTTTACATACATTTTTCTGCAAGTCAACAAAAATATGCCAGTTGAACAATCTGGATTTAATAACATTTTTTACCAGAATTTTATTTGCTTGGTGTCCAAAAGGCGATTTCATCAACAAAGAAAATGCTAGTGGCACTGAAGATTCAGAGAATAATGACATAGGTTACAATGCTGAAAATGTAGAGAGTATCAGTGAAACAATTCTAATTAGAAAACACTGATGTTCAATCACAGAGGTACTAATAATCAAGTTAAGTACCATCAGGGCTCCACCAGAGTCTGCTAACACCTGGCATTTTTAAACCATGTTTCAAAGGGAAGCTGTGCTGCTTTTATTGTCACTACATTAAAATAAATAATAAATAAATAATAAAAAAGGGCATTCAGAAAAAGCAATTTAGTACTATTTTTTAGTAAAGTTAAATCACTCCAAGAATATAAAAACTGGATCAGTTAATCAGACTTTACAAAAGAAGAAAATTGAATGCATTTCAGTGCTGCACTGTGCCAGCATTTACTCTATGGTGTTCTGAGTCCCATAGATATATTTCATTGTTGGAAAGGAATTGGTCAACAATTTAGATAAGTAGAGAACTGAAAATTCATAATCTGGAGCTCATGCTGTGTTTCATGCATATGCAATGAGAAGGACAGTTCTTTCAGATTTGTGTGCTGCATAGATTCACAGAGTAATGATATGATTCACCTTGTGTATGAGAAAGAGACAACAAAAATTTTTAAGTAGAGCTGTTGGCAGTCTGTTGCTCTGATCTGTGGAAAATGCTCTTGAAATTTGTAGAGAAAAGATCTAAATGTTGTTGATAATATAAAATATATAAATAGTATAAGGAATATAAAATGTATGTCAAAATAATACTGAGTTTCTATGGGAAACAGCATGCCTTCCAGTGGGTACCATTGATGCAATCATGCCTGGATTGAAAGAAGATAATACAGTAACTGACACAAAAAAAGTATAATGGGTAACATCATCAAAATGTTGAGTTTGTGTCCCAGCAGGTTTGCTGACACCCACAAAATCAAATGCAATACTAAGACAGACAATGAACCATAACTTTATGTGTTTTGTTCTCTCCATCTTCTCCAAAATATGCCCAAAAAAGAAGTTGAGGGGGAAAAAAACAACCAACCAACCACCACCACCAAATGAAACTTAATATGACATCCCAAATAACCCTCAAATAAAAATCTATTAAGAGAGTCCACGTTTGCAGCATCGTAAGCAGACACAGACCAATGGAGTCAAGTCTTTTTAGAGATTTTAGATTCTATAGGTTTTTCTGTCAGTATTCTTCTTTTTCTGTTTTAGAATATTTACTTGAGTTTATTCCTCTCAAGGTAATTCAGAAACTGCTTTGGTGCTTTGAGTATACATAATTAATTTTGTTACAGGACCATTTCCCTATATGTGATCACTGCTTAATGAAACTTCTATTAAACTTGATATGCCTGAAATCATGCAAACAGATCCTCATTAGCATTTAGCAGTCTTATTTTATTGAAATTCACACCTTCACACCTTCATTGCATGGATGAAATGTCACATCTTTGATAAGAATGTGGAAAAATCCTCCAAAAATCAAAGCAGGTTATAGAATGGCAATTCAGTAAAAGAGTGAGAAAAAAAAAACAACCACAACATGACAAATCAAATCAGTTTGATATCCACGCTCAGCAAAGATTTTTCCCTTTGCATAACACGGATTACAGCAATTCATGTGTCATTTTACATTTGCTGCTTAGCTCATCTAAGACTTCGATTACAGATGAACATCATCTTCCATATGCAAGTATGAAACTACTCACAGCTTCTAGGACTTTGAAAAAAATAATAGTTAATAATTCCCTCTTTTGACAGCAGTTTTGGAAATTGTAACTATTTGCAAAAATATTGTATTATCTATTGTTCAAACTGGCATACTGTATAAAACCACCTGGAGGGGAGGAGAAAGAGGAGGTTACTGAAAGAATTCACAGATCAATGTTCTGCAAAAATGAGTATCAAGGCTCTGGAATAAATGAAGTACCAAAAAAGTGTCTGAAGCAACATGATTTTGTTGGTTTATAGTTTAAATATTGTACTAAATTACCTGTATAGGCAGCAGATAAATTATTTTTCTTAATGCAAAATAGTATTTCAAGTGGATTAATAAGGTAGAAAAAAGTTATTTAAAAATATATATATAAAAAAATTTAGACTATTTCATAAAGCTACAATAGCAAGATAATTATAACTGAAAGCCATTTCAGTACATGTAATTTGTCTTCACAATAAATACAACAGAATGAAAATTCTGACCATAGTGTTCTAATGTTACAGGAGGTCATGTTCAGTACATTTGACCTAAAGCTGGGCTTACAAAATCATGGGAGTATATGAGACTCTTTAAGATGATAAGATGAAAGTTCCACTAAACCATCTTTTGCATTTTCTCCAGTCTAGTGTTGACTTTTTGTTCTTGTGAAAGGTTGATCCAGAAAGATTGATCTAGATATTCCAGCTAGAAAAACGGTGTTATCATTCCCAGTCATATGCCACACAAGCAAATCCAATTGTCTACAATTACCTTTCAAAGCCATTATGACAGGAAATATAATTTGCTGTCATTTACCAAAAGCCTTAGGCCAGTCTGTTGCTTCTGACAAGAATAAATTTATGATGGGACATTTTGCTAAGAAACTAGTTAGGAATGAATTTAAGAGTGAATTAGTATTGGAATAGTACTGGAATAACGAAGAAGAAATAATGTAAGGTTTCTTGTCACTCAGAAGTAAAATCTACCACTCAACAGCAGAGATTCACTGAGATACTGGACAAATAAAGTCAAACATAAGATTTGTCCTTGTCAGCTTAGTTGTCAGAAGTGAGGAAAATGTAAAATGCCCTGCAGATGAAAGACAGAGAAGGCAACACAAAAAGGGAACAAAAAAATGAAAGTCTTATGTGAGTGAAAGAGTGGAAAGGAGGCATGGTGTCTGAGTCGTTTGCAGAGTAGTTCGTAATAAAAGACATAAACCCTATCTCTGAACAAGTGAAGAAGAATGACTTAATCTTTGATCCTGTGCTCACAATGTTTTTTCTTTAGAGACTGCCAGAATGATGTTAGGTAAAATTTCCAATTTTCTGAGGCAGCTTGTGAGAATGAACCCAGGTGGGTTCAGAGCCAGATGGTTTTGGAAACATAGAATGGGCATCTAGATCAGCAGAGTAGGTGTCTGATACTAATTTATGCCTATTTCAGATGAGATTTGTCCATTTTGTTTATTAACTGCTATCTATTATCTATCTGTAATCATTATTATCTATTTGCTATCTTGTTTGATGTATTTGTTTGCTATTACAAAATGTAGAGATGAAAATATCACAGAATTCAATTATGTTTTTTACCTATATAATTCAGGAGAACTCTAGAAAACAACTTTGTATGAACTGCACATTAAATTTCATGCAGAAGTAATCTGAGCTGAGAACTCCATGAACCTGTTGATATGTTTTAATTTCCTCTTGAGATTTAAATAGACTGTCCAGATAGAGGGACATGTAGAAATTGCATGTAGTATTTGTTATAAGCAATGAGTCAAATTTTTCCCTTATTTCCACAGGCTGGAGGCACATTTGGCTTTGTTAAAACTGACTTCCTGGGGGAAAGTAGTATTTCCTGACACTTACTCTGATAGCAGATATTACAGGAGCAACAGATGCATGATTGATGTCTCCCAACAGCTGGCCAAGAAAATAAGGGGTCCCCCTACCTAGTATAATATTTTTATGTATCAAACGGTCTTCCAAGGGTGTGATCACCCAGTTTCTTGGTGGAAGCAGAGGGGGAGAAGTATTATCATTTTTGTGAAAATCCCCAAATGAGAATCTTTTGTCTGCACTTCCTGCTGAACACTTATTTTTAAAGGATTTAAAAACGTTTTTATAGTTAGTTCATTACCAGTAGGCTGTACTAAATACATTGTTTTTTCAGTTTCCTTTTTAGAATAACAGTCAGAATTGTTACTGCAAGGGGGATTGAATGTCCCATGTTAGCTCACAATAGTTGCATTTGAGTAAGAAGTTACATTTAATTAAATAACAGAACTGCAGCTTCCCTTGTCTGCTTATTCAGGGCTTAGATGTGATGCTGAATTTTTCTTTTATGTTTTTTTTCTCATAGTATGAGTTGAGAATTTGCCAAAAAGGTGTTTAACAGTTATCTTCTCTTTATGCAAAAATCACATCCTGGTTTATAACACGCATGCTGGATTGCTGCCTGTTTTCTTGTGGAACGGACGAAACAACACTCTGAAATCAGTGTTTATCATGAGTAAGACAAGAAAATATTCACCTTTATTCTTGAGAAGGAAATAAATATGACAGTTGTAATATACAAAGCCCAATGCTACAGAATAACTTACAATAACACCATTCATTCACTGATGTTTGTGCCTTTGCTGTCTTTCCTGGACAATTTTCATCCACACCAGTGGTTAATAACTATGGGGGCTCATAAAACACATGTCTACAGCCTTTCTTTTTAAAGAAAATTCTGGATTCACTAATTGCACTTGACTATAATGACCTCAAAATTATTATTAGAAAGTTGATATACCTAAACCTATATGCTTTTTAACTTACCATGGGAATGTGTTAGGATGGATATTAACAAGATTCATGGATTTCTGAGGTACCACCTACATTTGCAAACTTGTTACACTCTTGATCTGACCTCGTTGAAGATTTCATCTAACAGTGAACTGTGATAATAAATGTAGTTACATTTGCAGGAGTGTTTTCTTTTCCTTGGTTTCATCCCTTCCTCATATTGCCCAATTTCTCAAGTCAGGTTGTGCTGGCAATGTGTAATCACAATTTAGTCTCTCATTTGCAAATGCTGCTATTAACTTAACCAACACTCCTTGATTATGTATGATGTTCTTTTTCTGTTTGCTCTTCACTATACCCTGAGACAGTTCGTAGGCCTCATGTGGACCAGCTTCATTTAATATATGATCACTTGCGAATCTGAAAATGCAGGCCTATTATCTCCCTCTGATCTTGGAGGGAAATTTCTATATTTTTTTTTAGTTTTCCTGTGTTTTATAGAAATTAGAAGTAAAAGACAGAAATCTCAGGCAGGTCTCAAGTCAGAACAAATTTTCCTAGATCCATCAAATTACTGCTATTTGTTCTGCCTTACATTACGGTTCATGGTCATAAAAATTCCCCTCTCAAATCAATTTCATTTTTTCATAGAGAGAGCTCCACATCCTTATTATGGATGTATCAAAATTGCTGGTACTTGTTTTCCACTAAGCGATGTATTTACAGTACTGACACAGAATTTCCACTCAATACAATGCTGTATTTGGTGATTACTGTTTATCCATTGCCTTAAAGTTGTTGCCCTCAAGGAATAGCATAACTAAAGCCAGATCTGATTTTATTATCATGTCTTCAAATTGCAGCCAGAAAAATAACCTGTGGCTCCACTTTAAATAAAATTGTGATTTTATTATCTTATTTTATTAGCTAAACACATATTTCCAGATTCAATTCTGTCTATGGTACATCTGTTCCTAAAAGAATTTACTTTCTTATGTATAAAAGTATCTTAATCCCTTTCACTGATGTAAACACTGTATCTGAACCCCTAAGGTATGTTTTTCTTTCCTGTATGGTACCTTCTACATAGAAGGAATAGAAAATGAATTAATGTTCATTATGCACAAGTATCAATATTCATTCTTCATCCACTCATTCTCTAAACTGCCTTTTTTCATGGCCACAGGTGTTATTTGTCATGCATTTGGTAATCATACATATGTGAAATGCAAAAGTGGAATTATGACGTCTTCAAAGTTAGGATTGAAATAAAATACTTTAATCTTAGAGCTACATTTATGATATTTTCCTGAAAATTATGATAAAATTTAGTAACTAGAATGAAGATGATTTTACAATGGGTAGATTAAGATCCATATGTCCCACTGCTTTGAAATGCTTTGTGTCTGAGTCCAGGAAGATGCTGAGCTTGTGATCCTATAGCAAACTTTAGAAACTTCTTTTTTGTTTGTTTTCTCATTTGTTTGTTTGTGGGGTTTTTTTTATGTTTAATCATTCAGGCATGGAAATGCACATCTGCAAAGAAGTGAAAATCATGAATGCATTCTCTTCAACCACCACCAAAAGCCAGTGATTTTCTCCAGGTAGACTTTTACACTATTTTGTCATTCCAGCCCAAATTTCAGTTCGGATTACTAGCTTGGTTCTAGCAGTGGATTATTTTTCTGTGTTCCAGACTGAATGATGAAAAAGGAATGGAGTACAGACATTTATTTTGGATTCTATGTCTTTAGTCATTTCAATCATCCTCCAGCTTTGACAACTCAGCATGCAATCCAGCTGGGATGACTCATCCTCTAACATAGGAAACAAAAACCCATCTAAACAAATAGTATGGCAGGAGCTGATATCAGTCCTTTCATTTGTACAATGCCAGAAGTAAAAACCTATGACTAGCTGATTTTAAACAAAGGTATTATCAGAAATATGGTAGGAAGAGGATAACCAAGAGAATAATAAGAATTGGTATTGATCATGCAGAATTCTTTCTCCAGGACAGTGCGTCATTCCAGTAAAGGCTTGACATGTTTCAGCAGTGGCACATATCACTAAAGCCCAGAGTCAAACAAGACAATTCCTTAAAGAATCAGAAAATAACAGAAACATTATATGGACTGTATGCATAAATATGAAAAGAACAAGTGGACAAATTCACTGTCAGGTGGATGTTGTATGACAATAACATGCTAATTGCATCACATACACCAAAACAGCAGCAAGCACAGTGGTAATAGGAAATCTCAGACATAATTCAGAGATTAAATAAGCATAAATTATAACAGATTCCTTTAGGGAGCAGATAACGAAAGGGGAGAAGGTCCTCAATGTACCATTGACCTCCATGTACTTAAATTTAAGAGCAAAACCAGATATTCAGAAAATCCAACACACTAATTCTCAACTTCAGAAAGAATATCTATGGTGAATGGAAAAGGTAATTGAATAATAATTTTTAAAGAGTGGTAAAAGGTTAGGAATCTTGCCATCACTCTGGACACTGTCCAAAATTACTTTGCCCAGCATACGTAGAAACATAGAAATGTCTGGGTTGGAAGGGACCTCTAGAGGTCACCTAGTCCAACCCTCCTGCTGAGAGTATAAATATGACAAACTAAAACATAAATATGACAAACTAAAATGGATTTCAAAATGACAATTAGTCTAACTCTCCGATAGGCTTCTTGACTAAAAGATAAGTTAAAGGACATTGCTATAATTAAAACTACTTTCCTTCAAAAAATGTTGAAGTAATATAAAAACTAAAAAAATAAAAATAGCATGATTCTTGGCAGATTGAATACAATATGATAAAAGAACAGAGCTACAAATGTTTTAAAAATCAGTTTACTGAATACATGAAAGGTACTAATCAACCATATTTTTTTCAAATACAAGAGAAACAGAAGGACTGACAGAAAGTCTGTAAGATCAATAGATGAGAAAGTTGTAATAGGAATGTTCAAGAAAGATAAGAAAAGGAGAACTAAAAACATTGTTTGCATTGATGTTCACTACAATGGAGCTCCTGGTGGTTCTTTCCATAAATTTTCTTTAAATAAGGTAAAATGAATAAATTTTTGCAGACTAATATATCACTAGAAGATATTTTAGAACAAAATGGTAAAATGAATAGTAAGAAATCGTAAGTATTCCTCCAGTGCGCAGAAAGAACTAAAAAAATGAAATTGTCATATTACTAATCCCATAACCTATCACTTAATCAAACAGGTTATCTGTAGAATGAAATGTGGCAAATAGATTTATTTTTTTACAGGACTCAGTGGAATCTAGAAAACTGTAGACCAGTAAACTTGCCTTCTGTACCAGGGAAACTAGTACAAAGTATAATAATTTTTAAAAAGCTGAAACATGGACAAACATGATACAAAGAAAAATATAGTAAAGAAGAGGCAATATTGGCTTTATAGAAAGAGCTTTCCCCCAAAATTCCAAGATTTCTTGGGAGGACACAATGATAATATAAACAAAAATGATCCCATTATTGTGGAATCATACTTTTAGGGTAAGAAAAGCATTCCAAACTGTAGGATTTGTTCTTCACTGACTGTCATTGAATATCTCACACTTGTCTCATGTAGGTCTGTGAATTTCTTTCTCCTATTCTAATTTAATTTAATTATAATCATACTATAAACTGCCGGGAAGTAAGACTTGGGTAATTGCCACAAGTATATTTGAAAACGTAACATGAAAATATCTAAAATAGTATTTGTCAGTTAACAAATACAGGAATAAATCCCACCATACACTTCTATGAGATATGTGATATACAGTACCTGTATAAATAAATAATCTGAGAAGAGTATAGTTAGTTAAGTTGTGAGCAACAGTGACACAAAAATATCCAGATGTCTAAAGATAAATGTTGACCATGAAGACTTGGTAAAATAATTTAATTCTGATTGACCTCACAATATTGCAAGACTGCGAAATAAAATTGCAGTTGAAATGCAAATAGTGCACATCAGAAAAACAAACCAAAGTAAGACACAAAGCAATTTTAAATATGCCACTTTGTGATGCACTCTAACCAAAACTATTCCAGTTCAGAAGGGTTTTCTTTGGCTTATTTTTGAGTGTTTACTGACAAACTGATCAGTGTTCATCAGAAATCTTAAGATAAGATCAGGAATCATTAACAGTAAGATAGAACATAAACCAGAAAGCTTGATGCTTTATAAATCTCTTGACTATCTGCATCTTAAATGCTATGACAGTTCCGCTTCCAATATCTGCAACCTTTAGTAGATATAAAGGCATGAAAAAATTGCTTAAAATCTTATAATTACTGTGGATTAATTTATGCATTGGAAAAATGGATTCTTTGAAAAAGGGATGAATCATGAACAAAAGGTACCAGTACAAAAATCACAATTAACAAGGAGAATGTGAATGTACAGTCATTATTCATAATTCCTCACAGTGATTAAGAGGTCATCAAATGAAACTTTCTCATGCAGACTCAATAGAAAAGAAAGTGACCTGCGGAACACCTTTCCTTGGGATATTGATGAATGCCAAAAGCACAAATGGACTCAGAAAGCCATTATGTATATTAGTGGAACAGAATTCCACCAAAGGCTAAACACAGAGATAATCTAACATTTTGTCTCTGAATCATAGATTGCTAGAAGCTAGAAAGCTGTTGCTGCATGCTTATCTGTTAAGCTTTCTTGTTAGATGTTTGATACTGATCATTACCAGGCACAGGATATTTCACAGAGTGGATCTATCATTGCCATACTTCTTATCTCTTAGTCTATTACTTGGAAGAGCGTGGTAGTCTTAGTAGAAATCAATTTAAAATGGTTTGTAGAAATTATTAAGGCAAAATTCCATGATCTGAATTTAAGAATCTTTAGTGCTACCAAAAGATGATTTCTCCAGAATGAAGTTAATTAGCTGCACTTTCAGTTGTCTGTTTGTTGTTTTCTGTTTGTTGGGTTTTTTTTCCAAAAATTGTCTATTGCTTTAAGCTACACTCTGACAAGCTGTCTTGGCTGTTGTTGAGTTGAAAGAAGATTACTGTCCTCAACACATTGACAGCTGTTCAGCCATGCTGACAGAGATTACTGTTCTGGCAGATATGCCAAAATGAAGAGTTTTTTCCTAATTTTGTTCCATTAGAATTATTTGTGTCAGGTAACCCTAATATCACAATCAGTTTAAATCAGCTTGAATCAGTTTGGCACAATTAAATACACTGCCACAGTCATTTTTGCCTCCTTTCAAGCTGCAGGAAAATGTCCTTATTCTAGACCATTTTGATGAAAGGAGGGATGTAGGATAGAAAAGAGGGTGAAAATACTGTTGTGACCCAAAATATATATGGTTAAATTACTGTGTGAATTCAACACTAATACATCTTAATCTGAGGACTTGTTTCACTCCTCTGAGGTCTTGGAGATTTTGTGAAATGTCCATGAAATGTAGTTACCATAGAAACAAACAAACAAACAATGAAAAAACAGTTTTAAAATGCCATCTGTAGTATGGGGCTGCAAAGAGTTTTCAATAGCACCTTCTATACCAGTATAAGTCTGTAAAGTATCTGTGCAGATCAGCCCTTACTAAAAGAACATTTTGAAACCGTGATTATTTTCTTCTCTGGGTTTTATGACATATTCTTTTCAATTTACCTGGATCATCTACTTAAAGCACAGGATCTTCAGGATACAGATAATCCACCACTTTGTGCTTTAAGCAGCAAACGATTTTATTCTTAGCTCTTAGGCACCTCCATGGTACAAACTACAGTGAGAACAAAATTACTGTTATACTTAAGCCAAATAATATGATCTTAAACAGGACCTCTGAATGAATGAGAGAGTTTTACTGACACCACAAAGTGCAGGTCCACAGAAGCTATTAATTCAGCAAATGCATTAAGTTAGCAGATGAGGACCTTCTATGCCTTTATCCATGGTAATGTTTAAAGGCCATCTGTTTTGAGGCTCATGTTAATCACACTGTGCAAAGTTCAGAGATTTCATGCAGAAAGACCTGTAACTCACTTGATTCACCTCCTTGAAGGATGCAACATTAACTGAAAGTACTTAGGTTTGAAGGAAAAATGTATTTTTATATGACAATAAACTAAAGATTTTTTTTTTGAGGTTTAGCTTGCAAAAAGCACTGAAGTCCTGATTAAGAAATAAAATGTCCAGATGGGAGAGGGTTACACAAAGGGTTGATTATTAAACTCTCTTAAGCAAAATAAGAGGATGAAATGAAAGCCAAACACATGTAGAAATTATTTAAACAGCTGTTTTCATCACTTAGTGTCATGGAAAAAAATTCTTCTCAAAAGCTAAACAAAGTGATACAAATAATACAAAGTTCTATCAACACTAATGAAATACTAATTTCATAATATGGGGCAAATCTTAATATTTTACTGTAAAGAATAGTCACTTTGTCTCTTTAAGGAAACCTATTATTCCATATGCAGAGCTGTAGAGCACCTATGAACATATAATGTGATTTTTATTCACTATCTTTATGTCTTCTTACTCACTCACTGTATTCTTATCTGAAATTCCTTTCTTTATGGAGAAAAGGAGGTTTTCCAGAGAAAGAAGGACTAACCAAAGCTTCAAGAAATTGCCTGGGGGAGACAGACAGAAAAAGAGGAAAGAGCAATTTAAAGATTGTGTATTTGTGGAAGGAAATATCAGATGCAATCAAAGGCCATACATGTATAATTCTAAAGTACACTTGACAATAATGGGGAAATGGAGGGAAATATCATATATTAATGTAAAATTTTTGGTTAGATTAATATATTCTTTAAGAATTTAGTCCAGAACAATGACAATAGCTGCAAATCCTATATAGACAGGACTCCCAAAAGCTTTAAAGCCTATCATTTGTGAAGAGGAACTTGACATTGTAATTACCTGTTGCAAGGGCTCCATCACTGTTTGCAGTCACTGCTCTTCTCTGTGCTCCTGTGATGCACCGGACTGGATAGTGCACAAATCTGATTCTGTATTGCACTTTTAACAAAGGCCCAGGACCATAAATGAGTCTAAATTTCACCCAGTCCATGCTGTGCAAACAGAAATCAATCTCTGATAGTGTTTGAAAATAAAATAATAAAAATATCAAGATCTTTGTTAGACAGACCCTGGCACATAGTTACAAAAGGCTTGTGTCTCTCATCTATCATTATGAAATAGTGCCAAATGTCATGTGGCCAGTGTCAGAGTTGTTTGCCACGCCTTTCTACTTGAGACCTGGTATTAGGCAGTAACAAAGTAAACAGCTTTTGGAGACTGAGAAAAAAAAAGGCAAGCAGGACAGGTTCTTTATCCACTGATGTGGAAGCTTTGTGGTCTGATCTTGTATGATACAATTAAATGCACTAAATGTGTGCAGTTCCTTGTATCATTAAATGCTTTGCATTGCATATGCTGAGATATCTGTATTGGTTACTCCAAATTAAATGTAGGACTAGAGACACCAGTGAACATAATGTAGGTACACAAAGAGTCATCTGTACATCCAGAAACACCTTGGTCCACTTTAAAAACTATCTCCATTCTGGCCTTGCATGTGAGCTTTACACTTGCACAAGTTTTTAATCTCTGAGAATGAAATTATTTTTCTAATACTAGAAGAAATTATAGGGGTTTTAGGTACTTTTTATAAAGAAATAATAGAATGAACAGACAAAAATCCATTACCTCCAGAATCATGTAAAGTTTTGGGGTTTTTTTAGATATGCTTATTAAAAGTAAACATACAAATCTACTTAATTTTTTTTTTTCTTTCAAAACTTAAATTTTTAATCTGTCCTTTTCACTAAGCCTATGTACCTGATAGTGAATTAGGGATAATTTCATTTATTTTCTGCCATGAAAGAACCAAGTCTTTTAGATCTTAGTGGAGTTTCTCTCCACTTTCCTTCCTTAGAACAGGGGACATCCATACAAAAAAAAGAGCTAAGAAGTTGGCACATGTCACTCTGCACCAGGAGCATCTGCTCCCAAGTACACAAATATTCCATCTCCCAAACTCACAAATGTATGTGTGTTAAGCCTGTGAAAAAGAGTCTTAAGGGAGACAGTACTGTCATGTCCCATGACTTGGGGTAGATATTTTGCCCCAGCAGTGCTAAAATCAGAGCTATACTGCTTTGTTGCCTCCAGTAAAAAAGCTTTAATATTAGCAAAGATAGAGAGACTGTCTTAGGCTAATGCATGCAGATTAATACATTTCTATAGCATAGAAAATGCATGACACTGTGCTTTCTCATTCCTCCTTCCCAAGTGTTAATTTTACAGCAATTAGAGTAAGTACCATTTTGTCATTTTCAGTCTGTTTTTCTTATTGTTTCCTATATTCTAAAGCCATACCATCCAGAAGACATTCAGAAAATAAAACCTCTAATGCAAAATACCTATTTAAATATACTGAAGTTGATTTACTATATATGCTAAACATAAGAAAAGAGAATACTAAAGTCTTTCCTTGGGACTGTTCCTTTAGACCTCAACCCCTTCTACTAACAGGCTATCACAGGGCTTCCATGTGACACATGTTCTAATTGTAACGCCACAGGTGTAAACAATTTTACCTGTTATCAGATGTGACATATAAAAATAAATCTCATTAGTCTCATTATTATGTACTGCAATGAGATTCCTGGATGCATATAAACCAGTATGACATATATGAGCTATTATGACCTATGAAGATTACAGTGACTCTGGCAATGATGAGTAAATGCACAATGAATTTTAAATAAATAAACATTTGAGTAGCAGCCAAAGAAGAAAAGGAAAAAAAAAACAAAAACAAAAATATATGCTATTCCCTAAAGTCAATAGCAAAGTTCAATCTGATCATAGGCTGCTTTAATGTCTGATATGAATTTCAACAAGAGTAACAAAATACCTGTACTGAAGTGTGTGTATCCTTATCTCTCTATAAATAAAAATACCTGCCAAGGGAATAGACATAATTATTTGAATAAGCCTATTGTGCTAAAAGGATTTTTTGTAACTCTCCAGTTCAGTAGGATACATTACATACTTAAAATATAACACAAATTATTCACTCTGTACTAGTTTGAAACTTTAGAAGAAAAAAAGATCTCTAACTTACAATAATTATGCATTGTCTAATTAAAGAAGATAGAAAAAGTGAGGTTTTATTTCTTGTTTTAATTCTGTTGTGATTCTTTTCGTATTAAAGAACCTGAAACAGAACATCAGAGAAAAAAACCCAACCACAAATAAAAGAACAACAGCTAAGTCAGTTCTGATAAGTGATTTATGGAGAATTTAGTAAGGATCTTACATGTTCAGATGTAAAACTGAGTTCCAGAACAATCTCTCTTAGCTTCAACGTAAAGAGGACTAAGCCACCTAGGAAGCTCCCTTCTTTACCTCAGCATTCTCTTGGCACCTGCAGTGCTGCACTGTGTTAGGATATGAACACAGACAAAACACAACCCTTTGTCTTCAAAAAATAGGCAGAATAATATTCACATATTTAAACTGTAATCAGCTGTGAAAAGTAGGAGTGACCTGATCAAGCAAGCTGGAGATCAGTCCCCAGTGTTTCCTTTAGCTTACAGATGAAGACAACTGATATTTCGATTCCTCAGTCCATGATATCTTCAGAGGGCACTTTTAAAATGGATGAGACACCTTAAAAATATCTTTTATTCTCTACTGCCTTTAAAGGCACTCTGTCGTGATTAGTATAGATGCAGCTGTCTAAACATGTTGTAGGTAATAAAAATAGCTTAAACTGTAAATGCTAACAGGCAGCAGATAATGGGGTATACGTCCATCTGCTTATGGATGCAAGTCTGAAATTGTGGCCTTGTATTTTCAAGCAGAAACTTGCTACTTGCTAGCTGCAACCCATCTGGAATGGTTGTAAATTCTGATAGCACTCGAACTGAACAAAAGTGACACAACCTGAAGTCTACGATTAATAGAGACACATGAAAGAGGGCCACCAGTTAGAAAGATAAAGAAGGTGGTGAATGTACCAACTACAGGAAAGATCCTGGAAGTGTGGGGTTAACCTGAAGATCAAAGAGCTGAGTGGATTTGAATGCTGGGGGATGTCCAGGGACCTGGGCAGCAAGCAAGCAGCTGTGCAGCACAAACTGACAACTTTCTGCCTCACCTTTCTGGTGACCTTCCCGTGGGGTAGGGAAATTGAGACCTAGATCACATAATGCTTTATAAAGCAAGTGAGTGAATGTATGAAATAATCAAACAGGGTAAAAGAAGGTTCTTAATTAAATCTCAGCATCCAGCTCCACTGTAGGGTGTGGATTATTCTGTTTTACACATGATGAAGCCTTATGTGCCTGAATTTGAGCAAGGTAAATTTTGTCTAAATTGATGTAACTATGCCTATCATGAAAACCTACTGTAACAAGTTTTTTTCTTATACAGCCATGAGAAAAGGGCATTGCCTGTAATAAAAAAAGTATGGACCTCTCCAGGACGTTGAGCAGCCACATCTTAGTACTGTCCTCAGACGGACAGCACTCCTTGCTGTCAGCACAGACCAGCTGCTGTGCAGCTGAGTGTTGGAACACCTACTCTTTTTTTCTCAAGCTCATGAAATCTGTCATCACATAACAAAGAACACAACTTTGCTGGTGGCTGAAATCAAACAAAGAAGCAGAAATCCATAAGCAAGTGTTCAGTGGAAGGACCCCTATTCCTAGCATTAAACTGGGGTTTTATCTAGAAACTACACAAAACAAATGCTACAGAAAATAGTATTGTAGGAGGAGATGGATGTCACAGATAGGATGTCGCATGCAAGACTATCTGTAGAGCTCATCTTTTTAGTCAGGATGTGAAGAATTGTGCTCCAGAAGGTGAATGAGGTAGCCCAAATTACTGCAGTGGAATCAAGTATTTCATTTGGTATTTCCTGTCTCATCAACTGCTTCGTTACAGTCTAGCCAAAATCTTTCATCCTTTACATTTCCAACATTAGGCTTTTCTTCGCACCTGAAGTTCTGTTTATGAGGCTGCCAAGGCATACTTCAGTTTGAACAGTTTTAAATAGATCTGTGCCTTAACTGTGTCAATGCCCAATGACTACTTAGAAATTAGTTAGTCTTTGTCTGTGACATTTAATGAACTTCACTTTGTGGATAAACTCAGTATATTTTGCCTACGCTATGGTCCATATCAAGCACAATGACAGCGACTTCTGTTCGAGTTTAAAATTTTCTAAGAGCCATGAGAAGACTGCTCAGGGTTGCTGGAGATTTGACTGACAGGGCTTTGACCCAGTTCAGAGGCAGAGACTGTGGATCAGACACAACTGGAACATGAACATGATTAGTGAAAAATAATTACAAATCTTTGTGTTTACAGTGATGGGTTGACAGCTGAAAATCATTACTGACAAATGACGTCTCCAGGTCATAACAGATAGCTCTATGAAAATGTCAGGTCAGTGCAGGAGCAATCAAGAAAACAGTGTAGTTCTAGGAATTACTATGAAGAAATGTAAAACTAAGCAGAGAAGTTCATTGAGCCCTTTTTTGTAGAAATTCATGGTGTATGTACATCTGAATATTGCATACAATTTTTAACTGGTAAAAATATAAGAGTAGAACTGGAAAAGGTCTGGAGATGTGGGACAAAAATGTTTAGAAGTATCAAACTGTAGAAGGAACTACTGAATATTTTACAGCTTTCCAGCCCATGTAAGAGGAAAGTGAGGGCATTACATAAAGATGTATAAAGACATGTAAGTCATGAAGAAATGCATAAGAGATAAATACTAATAGAACTAAAGAACATCCAAAAAGAGATGAAGGTAGTATATAAACAATTTCTTCATTTATTGTATATCTTTGGCTTAAAATATTGTTGATGATAAAATCATACATGGGTTCAAGCATAGACTGTGTCAATTCATAGAATCAAACAATGGCACAGTATTGAAACCAGATTTCCATCTTGTTCAGAATAGGCTTAGCCATCTTCTGTTACTGAGCATTGAATATCACAGGAAACTGCAGGAGGAAGTGGTACAACCTTGTGTTTTCATGTTATTTTCAATATCTTCAGGTTTTGATGTCAGAAACGGGGGCCCAGAGAGAGAAGGTGAGTTCTCCAAGATATCATACTCAATCAACATCAGAGATAGGGAAAGGAAATAACTGTCTCCTGACTGTCATCTTTGTATTTCATCCATGAGCCAGAAAACAAGCCTTGTCTGTCTAGTGAATCTCTAAAACATGAGTAGACCCATTCAGTTTAAAAAAAAAAATAAAAAATCACTAATAAAAGCTGTGTGTATGTCCTGGTTTCAGCTGGATAATTTCCTTTCTAGTAGCTGCTATAGTATTATGTTTTGGATTTAGGGTGAGACTGATGCTGATAATACAGTGCTGTTTTAGTTGTTGGTGAGCAGTGCTTACGCATTCCAGCTTCTCATGCTGCCCTCCTGGTGAGTAGGCTGGGATTGCACAAGGAGCTGTCAGGGGTCACAGACAGAATAGTTGACCCAAACTGGCCAAAGGGATATTCCATACCCTATGATGTCATGCTGAACAGTAGTACTGGAGGGAGTTTGTTGGGGGGTGGTGGACTGCTGCTTGGATACTGACCAGGCATCAATCAACAGATGGTGAGCCACTGCATTGTGCAACACTTGTTGTTTTATCATTATTACTATTTTTCTTTTTCATTCCTATTAAACTGTCTTTATCTCAGCCTAAGAGTTTTACCTTTTTTTCTGATTCTCTCCCCTGTCCCACTGAGGGGAGTGAAGGAATGGCTGCGTGGTGTTTAACTGCCTGCTGGTTAAACCACAACAATGTGATAAAATGGATTTAAAGAAAAAAAGCACCGCAGAGGGGAGAAAGTCTGACAGCAGGCATCATGTCTCATACTGTGTCTTGGAGTTTGTGTGTATTCTGCACACAAACACTGCGACGGATTTCTCTCCATTTGATTAGGCTCAGCTGGATGCAGTATTCTTGATCGAGGCACAATACAAAGAAATGCTCTTTTATCTCCCTGGGAGAATAAAAGTGTCCCTTTTTTTTTCCTTTCTTTCTTTGCAGCCGGTTCCTAAGTGCTCTGAACCAATTCAAAGGTCTTGGTTCCCTACTGTCTTGAGATATTGAGGGCACATGACTATTTATCTCAGCATACTCAGGTATGAAAAAATGTAGTCATAATGTTTCAAGAATATTCTCACATTTTTTACTTTGCATGCAATGATTTTACATAGCTCTAAGTGGGAGAACAGGCCTTCTCATATAAAACAATATGAAGATAATGACTAGCTATATGAAATTAAAATCCTAGTTTCCATGACCTGAATTAAAATATTTGCATGTTACCTTTACCTAATTTCACTCTAGTGAGCACTGAAAAGGCTATGTACATGATGTAAGGGGGAATGCCATTGAGTACTACTATGAAGGAAAGGAAAAGCCCTTTGGTACTGCTATAATTTTTCAGCACTGGGACTACTTTCTCTTGAGATACCACCAAGCAGGAATATACACCAAGAAGGAATAAAGAAATGAGATGCCACCATCTCTACAGGAGCAGCTGCTGAAGTACATGGAAAAGGCTCCATTGTCCTACTCACATATATGCTCTTGTAAATGTTCAGATCTTCCTGAAACAATCATCCCATCATTATTTAATAATTATGTCTGGGTAAAAAATGTTCTCGCTCAAAAATAAGCTCAATAATAATTTCAATATCACTTACGTAACTATGATCATTTTACAGCATATGTGCCTACCTGCTTAAATCACAAAGTGCTGACCACTTGGCATTCTCATGGCAACAATTTCAGTAAAGTTCACAGATCTTACCTGTTCTTCCCATAATAACAAAAAGTAACCTCTGAATGTCCTCGTTATTATTACCTTATTTGCTTTGCTTGCTAAGGCTGTAAACTTTCCAAGCACCTATTCTCCTTTCTAAATGTTTTAATTCGGTGACCTTTTTTCATGGTTATTTTTGAATCTGATAGGCTCTTATTTTCATGGAGATAATGCAATGAGCACATTTACATTTTGCTCTAACAGTCCCTCTGCTGGATAGATTATACTCTTCAACTACAGCTCTAGTCAGTTAGTACTTAAAAGTCTGCCGAGAGTGATACTAATGTTCAGACAATGCTGCTGTGATAAAATGACAGAATAACTACATGCATAATACTCAATTTGATTTTTTCATATTTAAGTAACAAAAATATTGGCATAAAATGAGTCAAAATATTATTAAAATAATAAACTCAGATTTCCTCCTCAGAAAAAAAAATGCCGAACTATGTTTCTGTTAAATTTCTACAGATAAAACTACAGTTATTCAGTCAAATCCAGTTCTGTCTAAAATATCTCAACATTTGATTATATCTTCTATACAATTAGCAGCTGAAGTGTAAGAAGAAGATGCTTCATTCAGCCCTGGATCTTGTATACCATGGAGATGTACAGGAGTTTTCTCTCAGGTGTGGGGAAAAAACCAACAAAACTATATAAAGGCCATGACCCAGATGAAGAAGATCACAAAAGAATGAAGTTCACTGTCAGAATAGATCAAATATCCATCAATATCTGCTGAGGTTTTAAAAGACCTTCAAGACAGAAATAGGACTGGCCTGGAATAGGGACAGGTGCAAAGAGGAACTAGCCAAGAAGGTAAAAAGACCTTACTGTTTGGTTTCATTCTCACTGATCTGAGAGTAAAGATACTCAAGAACCTTACTATGTTTATGAATATCTCCTGTAAAGAGGGAAAGATCAGATTTTCAGTTTCTTCCACTCTCCTTATTGTTAACTTCCGGGCACATTTCTCAATATGTATGTCAAGATCTCTTTCTGTATCTTGGAATTTAAACAAATACAATGAGTAAAGGCTGATTGTGCAACCATTCATACGAAAGTCTCTCCCTTTCTCTCTGTTTTAAAAAGCTTCTGAAAGAGAACACGCTGAGCGCCTACCAACCTTCATCTGCCTCTCTAGAGGGGTCTACTGCCGGGTGTCCACAAATCACACCCTGCTCCAGTTCTGAGGGTAGAACACAGATGACTACTGCTTTTGACAGACAATCCCTAGAAATAGTAATTTTATTAGAAGAAGGTATTCTCAGAGGAAAGACCTTGCTGGGGACCAATTTGTTACTCATCTCAAAGATAATGAAACACAACAGCATACATGCTTTAGTGAGAATAAATTCTGTAATCCTTCGGAAAGATATTAGGAAAAGGTCAGAATTACATTTTCAGTCAGAACTGTTCATCCTGGATTCATATGCTGCTGTGGCTGGGTGAAAACATAATTCACTCTCAGGTCCAGTTCATCCCACTGAAATGTACTCAGGCACTTTTTGAGTAACAGCATTACACAACAAGTTATAAAAATGGGATCTGGTGAATAATGCATTAAATCAACATTGCAAGAGGAATTTAGGTTGCCAGAATGCTGAGCTAACTGCAGCTTGACCAGCACCCTGGAGCAGACAGAGATTTTCCTGGATTCTGAGGGAGTAATTGGAACTACAGTAATTGTAGTCTGGCAGCTTGGGGGAGGAGCTGGTGGCCAGAAAGCTTGCTTCTGTTTCTTAACTACCAAAGGAGGTTCTGATCTTTTATGCTCAAATTGTTTGTGGAGACAGGAAAATTCAGTTCAAACAGATTCATTTTCATGAAGAGTTAGTTTCAAAGAATATCTGCGTTGTTGTAGAGTTTCCAGACAGTTCCAGTAAATGTAGCATTCATTTGGAAAAGAGAAATTATAGCTATTTTACAAGGCAGTATTTGAAAAGTTTTTTGCCTACTATACTGCCATAGCATATCTCATTCATAGTACTTCTGAACACTCGTATTGTTTAACACCCCACCTTGGCCTGAACTAGAAATTTTAGTCTCAGAATTCCTGTCAACATAAGGGGATTTGACTTTGATCCAAGAGAATCAGTTTGAAACAAGATGAAGTGTATGGTTAACTCACACATAAGGAGAATGAAAACCTGGAGCAATCCTCCCCAGCCCTTTTGCAGACAGCTATAGACCCACTGAGGTTTTGGCAGTGTATCTTCACTGGTACTGTATGTTACAATACTGCAGACTAACAGTTTATGTTAAGAGGGAATAATAGCTTGCCTCCAAACTTTTTCATGTGCTTTCCTATAAAGTTAGACTCCACTGGAATTCTAACACTTCTTGACTTCTCTTCAATGTTTTTAGTCTTTTCGTGACTTTAATACCTGCTGCTGTCTGTATCAACTGCTTAGCTTCAGATTTTTTTCCTGTTCTTGGGCTTTTCATTTCTGAATTTCTTATCATATTTTTTGTCAGACTTTGAGACTGCCTGCTTTTTATCACATTATCATAATATCTCATCACTCTAAGTTCTCTTTTAAAAATTGCCTCATAGGTTTGTTTAAAGTGAATCCATTTATACCGTAAATTACATGTCTTTGTACAAATTTAAAATTAGATGATGAAAACTTTTATTCCTCCAATTAGTATTTTTGATAGAGATGATTGGAATTGTTGAAGTCCAGTCTGAAAATGAGCTTTTATACTGTTGCTATTTCTGCCAATGTCTTTTTGCAACAGCTGTCTAGCTTCACTGTACAGTCTCCATATGATCCGAGCATGCTGAATGAAAATTTATTTCTTCTCTTTTTTAATGCATTGATAAAATACAGGAGTAATTTCACTGGTCTATGTCTGCAGGATTAGTGAGCTCCTCAAATTGAGGTGGACAAAGAGACTAGATTGATTTTACAAATTGAGGTGGACAAAGAGACTACATTGATTTTACAACCTGAAAGTTAAAAATATAGAAATGTTTACTCAAATGAGGAGGTTTTGAAAGCAGAGCAATAGTTCATGTGGACACACAAGAACAGGAAGCCCTTTAGTCTGCAAACATGACAGTTTTGTTCAATCACAATCTGTTGTTCTTACCTTCTATGAGGGAGATAAAACTGCCACATGCCTTATAATTGTGTGATACGAGCATACTTATCGAAAATAATTTTATCAGTGGACACCAGAGGAGGATTATTCTTTACCTACTAATTCTTCTATTTGTTCTTCTGTAGAGACAACGAGTGTAAAGTTTTGAGGCAACAAAAATAGCCTCATAAATAAATATTATCCATGGTGGTAAAAGAAGTTACTTTCAGCAGTTTAATTAATTCTGTTAAATAAAACTACTGTATAAAATATAGAAGTAAAACATAGAAGTGATATACAGAAAAATATGAGCCATTTGGAAGAATGAAAATTTCTACCTTCCTTTGAATGTCTAATCATTAAACTTTAGAATACATTTCCTCTAGAATAGTTTTTGAGACTTGTTACACCTTGAGTTATATCTGGAGCAGTCAACAGGAGATAGGAAGGCATCTATCACATAGAATAATTTGTTACTGGTGATTTGTTCTTCCCAGAAAAGTAAAATATTTCTGTTTTTATTCTCTGACACTTGAGGAACTATATCTGAAATGAATGCTCTAACAACTAAGGCACTATATTAAAGCTGGCCAGTGGTGCTGTTTCTCGCATTCAGCTTTGTCATTCCAATTCAGGAATTGACATTAATGTACAAGTCACAAAATTCTATAAACTTCAGAGGAAGCCCAGGCAAATGATACCTAAGTAGGGATTATACTGCTTCTAAATTGTAGTAAAGTAATACCTCACCTACAACATGGGCACAGAGATTGACAGGGTTTGTCTTCCTCATGGACACAACAATTCCTTTTTCATTTCATTATGTGCTTATTACTTGTGAATTTCCTGTCCTCTTAAAAATGTGTGTTTTGCTCATCTGTATTGGTTGAATTTTTATAACTATTGCATGTGATGCATATTCGTAGTATATAAAGATAGAAAACAATCAGAAAATATTCTAGATAAGCATAGTGTGTCTATAAAGAGCTAGTGTGTAATAAACAGCAATACAATAGATATTTGGGCAAATCTGCCATTTAGGTATCAAACAAGTGCTTAAGAAACTGTTTTCTGACACAATTCTGTACTATGCATATGACATGTACTGTAGAAATACTTATTTTAGAAATGCTATGAAGGTTCTTTTCTAATATGAAGGGTAATTATTTTATGTTACAACTACAAGGTTTCTAATTTTGCACCCAAACAATAGTGTTAGCATAAAAATGTGTTCAAAATGACCAAAGGAAACATCACATCTTGAAATAGTAAAAAAGGAGAAAAACCAGAAGTGGCAACTATTGAAGAAAGGGCAGATAAATATGCTGCAGGCATTTGTCAAATTTAGTTATCCAGGACCTTTAAAATATATCATAGTGATCCAAAATTTGGATTTCTTTACACTTCTGTGATCCTGTCATCTTGTTTGGATCACACTTTTATTTGAACTAGACATGAGTAGGAAGACAGTTCTTGAACCTGTAAGGAGTGAAGAAATAATCACAATGAGCATCCCTTTAAATCTCTTTATTCTACATAAATGATGACTAGTATCTGTTCTGGACTCGTGACAAATTTTGCCTAGTTAAGTTGAACTACAGTTGTTGCAAGGAGACCTGCTCTTCTAAATGTGTTAGGGAAACAGTCTTTCATGCTAAAAGAGGTGGGTTTTTTCCTTATTTGTAAATAAGCAAATATAGCACTCCTAGTAGGATCAAATTTTGAGTGCCTTACCGAATCTGAAAGATACCTGCGTGCCACATTGAGTGTTGATGTGAGAGATACAAAAAGCAGAAGCAGGAGTTCAGATACAGTAATAGCAATAATAGAAGACTGTGTGAAGTGTGCACATGTGCACGTATTTCTGATGCTTATTTATTGATATATACATCCATGTGAAGCATATATTTAGTTATGTACACATAGAAATATCATTTGAGAAAGAAACAAATGCTGATTCTTATCTGAATTTTCTTTATCTAGAAACATTAAAGGAAGTAATGTAAGGAATTTTTCACATGACAATGATACTTTTTGCTTCCTAAAATTCATCCGGATATCTTTCACTTTATTGTCTGTCCATGTCTATCCATATCTACTATGGTGCAAAACTACAGACAAGAATGAATATGCACTAAAAATAGCAACTGTTAGCTCAACTAATATGTGATTAACATACTTTTGTGGTCGGGCATTCCTATTAAACAGAAAAAGTTTACAAACAGTTTAATCAGTAATTCTGAGTCAAGATTCCTGGGCACAAAGCTAGTAATATTTTGCACTAAGGTTTAACACATGCAGAGTATGACATTTTTAAAGCCTGTACAGTTATAATATGTGCTCTCAGCACATATTCATTGTCTGCTGGAAAATTAAAAAAAAAATGTACATTGTAGTGTTACATCAGTCAGGTATAAAAATCAATTTATTTCAACCTGAAGCATGTAACACTTTTAGCAAAGAGATCTTTGAGTCTAATAATAGTGAATCAGTGACAACTCACTTATCAAATGACTTACCATGTTAAAAACCACAGTATTTTCAGAGCTGCAATTGTGATGTTTATTTCTTTGTTTTCCTCCCATATTTACTATCAGTGGAAATCCAGGAGTACAGATATCTATTCTTAGACCTCTTAAGCAGAACCCTTACAGCAGCCATTGCAGAAGGAGGTATCTGTACTCACTTATAATCTTCAAAATAACAAGCTGCAATGTGATAGGAAACTCTCCCTCTACCCTTAGCTTTGAATCAGGGATGTTTGAACCACTACATGCAAGGAAATCTGCCGCCTGTCAAGATCAACCAGAGTTGGCTCAGCCGGAGATTGTGCTGCCCGACTTTGGGATACACTTCCTTTGATAGAAAAGAGAAAGTGATGTTAAGATAGCTCTGTACCATTAAAGGCTCTCTCACACTGTAGGAGGGACACATCTGTTTCATTAAAGAAAAAATATAAAAGTACATTCAGCTGCCTGTAGGAAGTAATTTTAAGTGTTCTTTGAGCTATTTCAGTAGCACAAAGAATGTCTATTCTGGTGCATGTAGGGCCATACTGTATGTAAATTTTGAGTGTTACAGTTCTACTTAAAAGACTGGGCCAAGCTGTGTTGCCCAGTTTGCTGTGTTTGTTTAGGCTTGTGTTAAGAACCTTTTATATCGCTCTGCAGCTGTCAAAGAAAGATATAGAGAGATGCCATAAGTTTACTCTTAGAGCTGCCTCATGTTTTATTTGCTTTCAATTTCTAGTTGCAAAAAATATTTCTAAGGTTACTGATAAAAGGAATGTGCTTTTTTTTTTTTTTGAGAAATATTTAATTACACATAAATCCAATAAAGGGCTTGGCTGATTATGATATCCAAACAAAGCACTGGGTGTAACAAGCATCCCCACTGTTTTTCAGAGCCAAAAGGTTATCTTACATCTATGTGACACTAATAACTGTACAGAAACTGACACATTTTTTTGTCAGCTGTATTTCCAAAGAACTACTGAAGGCTGGTGGTTTTTTTCTAACATATAGCCATAAGAAAATATGTCAGTGCCTTATTCCTACTCTTCATCAGGAATTGCTATGCTCCAAGAATTTTCTGAAGTTTCCTTTCTTTCTCATGGATTGTTTTGTTGCTGTATCACACTCTATTTAGTACTATGCTTTTAATCACAATTAAATCGATTGTGCAATGATTCCTCTCCCAGATATCAGTATGGAAGTGTGGAAAGCACTTTATAATGGCAAGGAATACAGATTCTAGCCAGGGCCATTAAATGGAACAAATGTAAGGTCTGAAGGGACATTGTATTAGAATCCTGGCACAGCGTATATCCAGGATGCAGCTCTACCCCAAGGTAGAGGTGTTCAAACATTCAGCAAGGCAGAGAGACAGGAAGATCATTTCAGATACAGAAGGGAAGACTGGTACTCTCCGAGATGGCAAAAATGCTCATTATGGACAGAGATTTGCTGTAGCATTATTTGCAACTGTATGCTTCTTTATTGTCTCAACACCTGTTTGCAAAGTAGTACAACATGGGAAGCAAAGGTAAAGAAGCTAAAATCAGCCTCTGAATGTGCTCAATTAGAAAGATCCATAGCAGTGAGATACAAGGGTCCTTTATGTAGCTATTTCAAGATCCATGAAGTCATTGATCATCAATATCTAAAAGAGAGCAAAGATCAATGGTCCCACTCCTTCCAAATTGTCTGATGTTGCTCATTTCCTCCACAAAAAGCTTTTTTTTTTTCCCTTTATTTTTTCTTCAGTAAGACAAGTTAAGTGACTTTCAAAATGCAAGTGATGATACAGTTGTTTCAGGTGGTGGAAATTAATAGAAGTGAATATAAAGTACAGAAAACAATTATCCTGATCTATTTCAGCCCTGAAGTGAAACACTACATTGAATAGGCAACCAGCATTGCTGTATGGGAAAAAAAAATAGTTAACAGTTTTAGAATATAAAAACTTTGAAGTAAAAAGTATAAGAAAACTAAAACTATTCTGCCAAAATGATAGCCAACAGGGGATATGATAACTCTCCATGGAAATATGTACTGGGACATGTCTAGAAAGAGTCATTAATCAGAGAACAGAAAAGTAGTAATGGGCTTGAACTGTGGAAAGACAGTCTTAGATTGGGTATCAGAAATACCTGCCAAAGTACAAGCTCAGTTAAAGGACAAATATTCCAGCTTCACACTACTTCACAAGCCTCTGCATATTTTTTTTCATTTTACTAGTTGCAATTTCTTTCTTTCTTTCTTTCTTTCTTTCTTTCTTTCTTTCTTTCTTTCTTTCTTTCTTTCTTTCTTTCTTTCTTCTCCTTATTTGTTTTTATTTTCCATTTCATTCATTTGCTATTTAGATATTTCATTAACTGTGGGCTCTGTTTTTTGCTTGTTTGCTTTAAACTAAGATTCTAAAGCCTTCAGCTTACCCAAACCACCACTTCTTCACTAGCACATGGACTGAGGGTTCCAATCACACATATAGGGAGGTCCAGCCCAGTTGCTACATCAACCTGCTTTTGCTAATCTAGATCCACTTCCCCTTCCTTCCCTCCCAGTGTCAGGTTTCCTTTTGCTCAGATTGAACAGAATACTTGATACTTGGCACCTATTGATGCTTTTATTGCTCTAACCTATCTTTAAAGAAGTATTCTGGGACCTTAAGACAATATCAATCAAGTAAATATCAATCACTGCAGTAGGCAGGCCCAAAAATCATACAGGAAAATTTCTTCCAGAAGATCATCTGGAAGAATTTTCTTCCAGGGAACGGCAAAAGCAGTCCCACAGGGGATAATATATGGTGTACAAAAAGTTGGTATAGAGACTTCTTTGTAAGTTAGCCCTCCTTGTGACTTCCTGTAGTGGCAGAGGTATTCCTAAATGGTCCTCATTTATAATGAATATTGGGGTTCATTTAGGTACAGGCCTTGCCTAGAATGGTTCTTTATATCGTTGCCCTTCACATGAAGAGAGCCTCCACAGCAGACCTATGATGTCGAAGGTTGAGCGGCTAAACCTCAAAATCCACCATGAAGTTCTGATTTTACACTTACTTGAGACTGTTCCACACTTTCTGATTACAGAACTTTTCACTGTAATAACATAATCCTATGGGCTGCAGTGGGCAGTTTGCTAGGCTCTAATGCACTACAGCACAAGACCTTGGCTGTCTGAGAATAACCTGAAGAGTAATGATATTACTGTGGTGATTGGGAAAATGAGTTTACCACTCTGGATAGCACAGAGGACCCTGGAAGCCATAAGAAGGCATAGAAAATTTCAGTAAATAGTGGTGTTAGTGATGTCTAGTAAAGGAATAGGTTCTTAGATTATTCAGTACCCAACATCTGCTAGTACATAAAAGAAATAAACAGGGAAAGCAATAATGGGGCATGTCAGCATATTCATACAGTCTCCTCTGGCTAGTGGAACTTATCAAGTAAACATTTTTCATCTTTCAAATCATTTCAAAATGCAAGTGATCAAAGCTGGATCAATGTTGAAAGATATTTTTAACTGTTATTTTTTTAGGACAATTGGTACCTCCTCTCTAACTGTGACATTAATAAGGAAGGTAACACTGAAGAAATCTGCTGTATGCTGGGGCTGCTGACATGAGTAGAAAAAAATTACTGCAATTTTGCACTCGGAAGAAATCATATGAGAAAACAGATTTTGTAGCTACAAAGCACTAAATGCCAAGTGAACATGGCTGAATTCGTAATTGCTTCTCAAAGTTTGTTCACCAGACAATAAATTACACTAAAAACCTTCACAAAAATGCCTGTTATGAAAGAAGATTAATTCTCTTCTAATAAAAGCTGTATTTCATTATTTATCTCTAAGTTTTGTAAAGTCCAAATAAGCTTCAGTGCTAAATAAATCAGGATTATTCAGCATTAGAGATTAAGATCTTGATCTTTTTTTATGAACCTATGTATTACAAATAGCTTTTAAATAACTTGATATACGGGCTGAATGACATACCAATCATTCAAAATTAGATAGTTCAGAGAATGTTATCTCAGATCTAACAGATTTTAAGATTTTTTTTTTAATTTTGAGATGAAAGCAAGGAAGCTTCTGAATAGACTCAGTGACAGGAGACATACAAGTCTGAGGTACGCCTTCTTTGTCTCTGCCTTCACCAACAAGGTCTACCAGAAGTGTGTATGGAGAAATAGGGTTTAAGGAGGAGAATACACAGCAGTGGATTAAGTTCAATTACTTGACCCATACCAATCCACACGCTGTTTTCAAGGAAGCTGAGAGAAATGATTCTTGAAAGGCTGCTTTCTGTCATCTTGGAAAGGCCATGGAGATCAGGGGAGCTCCTGAATGACTGGAGAAAGCCAATGTTGAAACCGTCTTCAAGAAGTCCGGTCACTCTGGGATCTGTGATTGAGGGGAGAGCAGGGGGCACCCTTCACTTTGATTTCAGCAAGGGTTTTGACATTGACTCCCACGGTACTTTTGTACCCAAGTCAGAACACTACTTTGTGGATGGGTGAATAACTATATGGGTAAAAACTGGTTGGATGATTGAGCTCAAATAGTCATGGTCAACTCATAATTTACCGGAAGGAGTCACAATTTACATGAGGAGTAATGCAGGGGTCTGTTGGGAACTGTCTTGCTTAACATCTTTATCAGTGGAAGAAGTGATGGAACATACTCTTACCAGATCTGCAGATAGCATCAAATTAGAGAAAGCAGCTGATATGTGGGAGGGTAGTGCTGTCACACAGAGGGACCTAGACAGACTGGAGGAATCTGCTAACAGGAAGCTCATTAAATTCAAGAAGGTCAGATGCAAATCAGGTACAGGTTATGTTTTGACTAGCTGGAGAGCAGCTCTGTAGAAAAGCACCAGGGACTCTGGCAGACAGCTAAACATGAACTAGTAGTCACCTAGCAGCAAAGAAGTGTTTACAAGAGCAGAACCTGCAGAACAAGGGAAAGGAGTATATTCCTCTACTCAGCACACTTTAAACAGTGTCTTAAACCCTGCATTAAGTTTTGACCTCCTTGTATCAGAAAAACATCATTTAACTGGACAGAGCTCAATATAGGGTTATAGAATCATAAAATCATTAAGGTTGGGAAAGACCTCTAAGATCACCAAGTCCAACTGCAATGTCTTGATGTTGAAGCATTTGTCCCTTGAGATGAGTCTGAGGGAGCTGGACTTGTTTAGCTGTCTCTTGACAGCTTCAGGGTTCCAATCAGTGGTGCCCTATCATGTATTTGGAGATATATTGCTTTAATATCTATGTTGAGCATTTAATTTTACTTTAATTTCCTTTAATAATTGCAAGGATCCTTTAATTTCAGTGTCTTAACTTGAGAATACACAGTTAAGAGAGAGTGGGGAAGCAAGCTGTAAAGCTAACTACAGCAAATTCTACTCTTTCTACTCATTCTACTAGACAAAAAGAAGGCTTTGTCATATGGTAATTTTTTTGGATTAGAATGTGAATGTGGTAAGTAATAATGCTGTTTTGACAGTGAGTGATAAGGAGATTTTGATAAAATATTTATGAGGTTGTGGTTTCTTGACACCAGTGATTGTGATTGAATATTTTTAAGGTCACCATGACACTGAAGAATTTTGACAAGTTAGTTATGGAGGCATTGTGGTCCTAAAGATGGATGTAGATATGGAAGTGATGTAAATTGGATGAATTCATGAAAGACAAATATATCAAGGGCTATTAAGCACAAAGATATCAATTGTGACTCAAAAAGTCAGACAGCTTGAAGCTGGGAGGCTATACCAGAGAAGTATCACTATCTGCTTGTGCTTTTCTTAAACTCTTTTTATAAGCACCATAGAATAATTACAGATGAAGAGAAGTTAAAATGTTATCTGGAACTTTGATCTGATCTAATATGTACAATGCATAATGTACAAAGGTATCCTATTCCAAGATAATATAAATACCTCTAAACTTAAATGAAGATGTGGACTAGCTAATGAAGGTTACAAAGGCATATATACAAGCAATTCCTCTTTACAACTTTCCTGAAAATGTTCCTTTTAAAATGGTTAGTTGAAAAAAATCAAAATATATTTTATTTCAATTAATAGTTCAATTGAGATTTTAACTTGTTTTAAATAATGTAATGCCAATTATTCCATTAAAAATTTGAATTTAAGAAAATCTATTTCTAAAAGAAAACAAGACATTCCAGATTTTAGGAATGATCTTATTTTGATGTTCAGTCTTTTTTAGGATTGTAAACTGGTTTTTATATGTGTATTAAAGAATTTTTCACAGACAGTAGTTTTAAGGAATAAGGACACTTATTGTAATGGAAAGTGCTTGCCTCAAAGAAATATGATAGTGTGAAAGAAAGCATGAACTTTTGACTGTGATAAGAAGGCAAGGATTAGGTATGTGCGAGGAGATTAATGGATGTGTCCAGAAAGCAATGGGAAAGAATAATTTTTAAAATCTTCACTTCTAATGTGTGATAGTGTGCCCTGGTGAAGTTACAATTAACATCTTGACACTACTGAAATTAATAACAAAAGTTTTACCAATCAAGTGCAGAATACATTTCAGCCTAATTGTGATGTCCTAATGTCTATGTTGTTGGCACAGACAACTCCTGCCTTGACAATATGTGAGCTTGTCCCAGTAGTGGAAAATCATTTCAGAGTAATGTGTTCATATCAAGTGTCCTGGGACTAAAAGCAGCCTGGCAGTATTAGTGCATCGCTGTATCTGAGCACTGAGGACATGCTAAGAGGGCTGTGACAAATCATATGGACTTCTCTCTTAGTCTGAAGCTAAAAACCAAGTTTCTATGCATTGCTCTCCAAAGTTTAGTTTAGTCAAGACCTGCATGTGAACTCTAAACTGCTATATTGACCTTTACAAACTTCTCAAATTGCTTTTAACTGCAGTGAAAACTGAAAACAAATATTTTTTTTTAAAAAAGCCCTGGCCATTCTTATACGCTTTGGCAAGTACTGCACTCAGAAACTAGCCTAGCTGAATCATGGATCTGCAGCATCTTCGAGGCTGGAAAGGATTTCTGGAGATGATCTAGACCAATGCCTCTGCAGATCCAGGACTTTGTTTTGCTTTGTGGGTTTCCTGTCAGCCCACTTTTCCAGCCTGTTAGGCTCCCTCTGAATAGCAGAACAATCATCTGGTCTATCAACCACTCCTCCCAGTTTTGTATCATCTGCAAAGCTTCTGTGGGTGTACTCGGTGCCACCACTGAGGGGAAAGATTGTTATAGAAGATGTCAGACATCACTGGACCCAGTACTGACTCTTAAAGTACATCACTAGTGACTAGCCTCCAGCTGGGCTTTGTGTTCCTGATCACAACACCTCACTGTACACTGCTCTAGCCGATACTTCATCAGTTTCTCCATGAGTGTGTTATGGAAAATATTATCGAAAGCCTGGCTGGAGTCAAGACAAACAATACCACCTGCTCTTCCCTCTTCCACCTAGTCATTCTGTTGTAGAAAGATACCAAGTTGGTCAAGAGTGACTTCCCCTTTATAAATCTGTTCTAGCTACTTCAAATCACCTTCTACCTAATATATTTGGAAATTACTTACAGGTGAATTTGCTTTATTGCTTTCCTAGGGACTGAAATGACAAATATTTCTTGGAAATAGGCTGAGGGGATGAGAATGAACCATTACCCCCAAATGTAAAGCAGATTTCAGGTTAAATAGCATGGGGCTAAACTTGGAACTTCTGCTTCTGTTTTTCAGATGTAAAGTGCTACTAATTTCAGTTGAACAATTGTCCTGGTTTCAGTTAGAACAGAACTAATCCTGTTTAGTCATTTTACTTTTCAGTTCAGTGTCTTCTAACTCACTGCACTTTCTGAAGGTAATGACATATTTTCACAGATAGTGTCTGCTTCTAGCAGTGATAACAGTTGATATTCAAAGGTACTACTAAGAATTGGTGTTCAGACCAAGGCCACTGCTAAATCTTGTCTACCACATTGGGGGGTGCAGGAAGTAAAAGACCACGCCTGTAGGGAAGAATATATAGAGGTAGACTGGTCTTGTATTCACTTTGTGCATGTAAGAGTTTCTTTAGCAGAGCTATGATTATGCATGAATTGTAGAAGAGATATTCAGTAAGAGTAGTTTAGTACACAATTTTCTTGTAAAAGTAGAATTTTCTCTTTGTTACTGTATGTTACCCATAGATCTTAATTGTGACTGAGGGATGGAAATACACATTCAATGCAGAGTGGTCTGCAAGGTGAAACAAAGCATCTACAATAGCAAGAGTAGTGACATCATTTATTGATGAGTACCATATTATAGCACCTCAGCAACAGAAATACATCATATTAATGCCTACATCTTGCTGACCAAACAGTATTCTTATTTTACTGTCAGCAATAGATGGATTAGGATCCACATAAAAAGAAGGAAACATCTGATTTAAATGAAATCCAAAAAAAATCTGCAATAAACCATCTCATATTGAAGAGAAATTATCACTATCATGAAAATACTATAATTCCAGACAGATTCCCATATTAGACATTTTCATTAATACCTTGTTGTTCAAGTGTATGAACTTTGTTTAACTACACACAGTACCTGTGTGCACAGTTACATACTTGGTGAAAGCACAAGACAATCTGGCCTGTGCAATGAGACACCTGCCTTTATCTCATGTGCAGTTTTATCAAGAAATATATCAAAACTAAGCTATAAAAGAGACTAAAATGTGTCAACCAGAATAGTAAATGTCACTGCAGGCTTTGAACTAGTTGTCTAGTAAAAGATTGTGAATGTTCCTTTCTATCAGTGACAGTGCTGAAGCATAATTTATCAGCAAAGTGCTAAGACAATCTGCCTTCTCAACATGGAGCCCCAAAGGTGATGGCAACTACCATTTTGTGTGCCTGAGAAAGACATAGCTCCTCTGGTAACCTCCTGAGTTTATTTTCCATTCTTAGTTTCCACTGTTTCTAAGACACTGTTTGTACTGCTCTGTTCTGTTCCATACCATTCTTTTCAGTGAAAAACTTCTCCAAACACAGTATGCAAAAATTTTGTCTTTTTGTTGGTTGTTGTCTGTGACATTTCCCCTATTGCTTGTTTCTTCTGTTTACATCTGTTTTATTCACTCCTATTCCTTCAGCATCCTTTTTCTTCTTTAAGCCAGTTTTGTTTTTGTTGGTGGTGGTTGTGGATTTTTCTGTTATTTTGTTTTTGTTTCTTGGTTTTGTTTGTTTGTTTGTTTTCTTCCCAGGGTTTTGTTCACTACATTTCTTCCTGTGTTAGTACGATCCTCTTTATTATTTGCTTCTTTTCAATGATTTGAAGCTGTGTTTCTATTGGCTCCTCATCAGTCTGCCTGGAATACTCTTGTTTGTCAGTTTGCTTCCTTGATTCCTTCTGCCCTTATTATCAAACAGAAGAATTAACATAACAGCCATGTATATCCATGCCCTTCTTGTCTCTTATTTTTGACATCTTTATTCCAGAAGACAAGCAATTCTATGTCAGTGGCTTCTTGGCTTTGTTAAGAATATGCCTTTTTAAGGAGTAGCAAGTCTGACAGCCTGCTCTAAAATAATCAGATCTAACATCCTGCATATATATATTTATCTTTCAAATAGAAATAGTGCTCAAGGGCCAAGAATCCTCAATCTTGATGGTAGCGTGTTGATTTTTAAGCTAGACAGTCTAAAAGTACAGTCCTGGTCCCTTCTATGAAGGCTCATGAAGTTGAGCATCACAGGAAAGTAAACGATACGGAATACATGTGCTACAGAGAGAAGGCAGAATGCTCTGAAGAGGAAGCAATAAGGAGAGAAGTCCTTTATACATTTTATAAAATGGCAAGAACTTTTGTGTCTTATGTTCCTAGGTCAGTCTACTTTAAACTGTGACTGAAGTAACAGTAGATAACCAATAGAGTAAAAGCTATTTGCTGTTATATAAGAAAAAGTGCCAACACTTCCACTTATCTACTAAGAACTTCCCATCCAAACAATACTGTAATAAAGGACATGGCCAGTGATACTAACAATAGTAAATATAATAGTGTACTTCCTAGAACTAGGTCACATCATGGTAGGGACTCTACAAGAAAAGGGGAAAAAAAGCTGTTTCCAAACCCTAAAAATCTTAACATGAAGGGCTGATAGTCAGAATTGAAAATTGGAACAGAGAAATAAGAAAGACCAGATTGATAGCTCGTAGAAGAAAATAGTAACTGTTTGGCCAAGGGAGTACAGTAAATTATCTTTCTGGGTGTATAATCTCAGAAAACTAACTGATCAAGAGACTAAAATGAGTCTCTTGATGATGGATAATAATTCTTTTTTTTTTCTTATTCCTTTCATTTGTGATGAAGAAAAGGGGGCTTCTCTCCTTCAAAACACAAAGCTGTATTTTTAAATCATAACATTCTTAGACCAACTAGATTTTTTTTTCAGGATGATCTAAAAATGTCCCTTCTCCTTTCTTATACAGCCATGCTTATGTCACATCTGCATTTACCCTAGCAGTTTTGCTCTGCTATGTTGTTTCTATTACAGAAAGGTGCATAACCCAGCTGTCAAAGATGTTATTTAGAAGGTAGCAAAGGTCCTTCAAACAAATACTGCACCTGAGTTATCCAAAATGCCTCAGAGATCCACTACCATATGTATTTAAGAGCATACTTATGACTCTTAAGAGGTTTATTATCAGGTTGCCAAGACTTAAAAGAATTGGCTTGTGCTATTCTACTCCACTTTGTTATTTGTGCTGCACTGGTCACATACCTTACTTCGAAATCTTCCTTTAATATAAAACTAAAAGAAGATTTACTTTCATCCCTCAATTATCCACCAGAAAACATACTGTAAACTACAACTGTCTAATATAAAAATAAACATGAAAATTAGTCTGATTATATTCTTACACAGTACATCCACCTAATCAAAATTATAGTGCTATACTGTAGTGACTTTAGGGCTGCCACACAGGCCTTTAAAATAAAAAGGCTCATGTTTAATAACAAAGCAAGATGATGCAGAAGACAGACAGTAGATATGTCTTTTCTATGTACTGTTTAAAATAATTAAAGATGGTTTGATTTAAGGTCATATCTGTCTAGACCTGAGTTTAGGGGGAGTTTGGAACCGAAATCCAGATACAAGTTATCAAAAGGACCTCCATCTTTAATAGGCTATTTACAGATCTGAAAATTTCCATTTCAAATTCAGTAACTTTGCTCTTCAGGGCAACAGGAAATATAGTCTGTACATGTATGACAGATATGCTTACAAAGGGAATAGTGCTCCTGAAATATGCTGTTCTTCAGAGAACAACTATAAGGTCCTCAAGGGGTTATATGACAGTCCATACCCCAGATTCTGGTCCTCATTAGCTATTCTCAGGACAAATGGAACCGATCTAAAACACCTAACAGAGGCAGGTCTCTGAGTAAAATAGTGAACATACCGAACACATCTCAGAAGCTGGATGCCCTACGGTTACAACCTTACTTTTCAGTTCTTCACTTTTCCATTCACTCAGTGTAAGCTACCTGCACATATAGACTTGACTGTGGGTATGTATTCAGTAGAAAGATGGCAACAAGGGGAAAAGAAAGGAAGAAAAGTTTTACTCTTCTGTTTCCAGCAATGGTATTGCATTTATCAATGTACATTCCCCATATGGTGTTGTATACTACCTGAAAGGAGGTTGTGGGGGTTGGCTTCTTCTCCTTAGCAACTACTGACAGAACCATAGGGAATGGTCTGAAGTTGCAGCAGGGGAGGTTTAGATTAGATATTAGGAAGAAATTCTTTACAGAGAGAGTGGTGAGGCACTGGAACAGCCTTCCCAGGGAGGTGGTGGAGTCACCATCCCTGGAGGTATTTCAGAAACAGGTAGACCTGGTGCTTGAGGACATGCTCTAGTGGCAGGCGTCTAGGGGGTTATTTTGTGTATTTTGTGGTTTGTGGTTTTGTGTTTTTGGAGTCATGTTTGATCAGGGTATTTAGGTATTTAGGCATTTGGTGGTTTTTTTTGTTATGGGTATGGTCGGACTCGGTGATCTAGGAGGTCCTTTCCAACCTTGAATATTCTGTGATTCTGTCATTTCCTCTTATCTCCTTTGCATTCAGGCTGTAACTTACAGAGTTTTTAAAGCAGATACAGCTTTCTGCTGGTACAAGCCCACAGCAGAGCCTTGTCTCCATTGTGAGGGCAATATAAAACAGGACACAGACCTTTCATTTGCATCAAGGTAGTTATGCTGCCATCTTTAAGACCTTGTATGAGAAATGTGAGAGAATAAAATACTGGGGAAAAGATTGTTAGGCTGCAATGTTATGTTCTGGAGTGATTGGGAGAAAGAACACGAGAATTAGATGCAGAAGTAGTACTGTAAAATGTTTAGCAGAAAGCTGTCACAAATATAGAGAAGGACACAGTAAAATGACTGTTGATGAAATTGCCTCAATTACTTCACTATTCAAGACTGAAACCTATTAAAGAAAAGTAATAGGAAGCAAAAATTACTGAGGAGGAAATCCTGTCTTCTCCATCTCAATTCTGATTCTGAGTGCCAGACTGTGTAGATTGTCATTAGGCTATTTCTAGTTATTTTCAAACTGAAATGAGCACATACATGGTACGACCAGAAACTGAAATGAACATATACATAGTAGGACCAGAAAGAGCTTGCAAGATTCAGAGGACATTTCTGGAAGAAGGTGAGACAGTAAGCCTCTACATTTTTTTCAGACTTGATCACTAGAAAAGGACTGTAAAACAAAACCAAAGCAAGAGAGATTGTGACAGATGCAGCCACCCCCAACAGACAAAACAGACAACACAGTGAGGGTGTGCTGGAGCAGTTTAGTGCCTCAGACAGAGCAGTTTGACTCCTTGGCCATTAAGCTGCACCTCACGGTTCTTAACTGACACCTCAGGGTCCAGAGCCCATAGTAAACAGGCTTGGGGGCTGCACTTGTCTGTGTTTTGTCGAGGCTCAACCCTTCAACCAACATGAATGACCACAGTGCATCCTCAGCTGAAGTATAAATGGGGTCCTGCCTGAGAGCCGGAGGAGTTGGTTCTTCCCAGAGCAGCAGGCCTGGCAGTGGGACTCTCCTCTTGGACACGCCATCCAAAGATACTTCCATAGATTGAGTGAGTCTCTGTGGATCAAGTGAGCCTTACCCCCACTTTGGGTGAGTGGTATCTTGGGCACTCTGGTGTGGGAGGTTTCTCCTGGACGAGTGAGTGTGTGCCCATTTTGGTTCATCTTCTTTTATGGTTTAAGAATTAGATGTGTAGCTGTTAATTCCCGACAGATATCCAAGCTTGTATTTGGTCAGAAGGAGTGCTGGGCAACTTTGCTTGCAATAAACACCATTTTGGATAGCGGCTGCTGTTTGGTCTGTGGGTGCCTCTGTGACACAGATGACAGGTGCCAAAATAAATTATTCTAGTTCACAGGTTCCTGCTGGAAAAGCATGGAGGTACTTCATAGCTGTGAAGAACTCTTTTCACAGACACTCTTACAAGCCTGGTAACTGCAAAATATCTACCTGAACAAAAATGAATGATTAAAAGGCTGGAAAGAAGGGGAATATTTCAGACATCTGGAATACTGATGCAGTGAGGAAATGATGAAAAAGCTGGAACTGTTCAAGCTGAGGAAGAGAAGGCTTCAAGGACACCTTATTTCAGCTTTTCAGTATATAAAGGGACCTTGTAAGAAAGAGAAAGACTTTTAACCAAAGCCTGTACTGACAGAGCAATGGTTTTAAATTGAGTGTGGGTAGGCTTAGATTGGTCATAAGGAATTTTAATTTTTTTTTCCATGATGAGGGTGGTGAGACTCTGGAACAGACTGCCCAGAGAAGCTGTGGATGCTCCATCACTGAAAGTGTTCAAGGTTGGGTGGGGTTTTGAGCAATCTGGTATAGTGCAAGTTGTCCTCACCTGTGGCAAGGGCATTGGACTTGATCGTTAAAACTTTTTTTTGCTATTTCTCCTACATTGACCCCAGTATTAAATCTGGTGTAAAGTCAAAACAGACTTGAGTGTATACAGAACCCACATGTATGTCTTCAGACCTTTGCATGATCTAGTAACTTGTTAAAACAAGATTTTCCTGCTAACTCTTACCTATTTTAGTTCTATCTACTCAATATTCTCATGCCTTGATGTATCAAGTTATCACTGGCATTTGTTTCATGACCTTCGCTGACATCTTTAACCATAAAACTCGTTTATTCTATATATACTACTTAAAACTCATTAGAAAATTTCACATTACATTTAGCAAATGTCATGAGGACATTCTCATAACACTTTACTGGTCAAAAGAAACAAATGAGCATCAGATTATTTCCTGCAATTTGGGCAGTCAACGCAATGGAAGAGTCCATTTGAACTACAGGGATCACAAATGTAATGTTTGAGAATGGACCATTTAAGGATGGAAGGACAGAATGCTCAGGCAAATTCTTTGTCAAAAATTTTTGGAAAAACAAAGAGTATGTGAAGAAAGCATTTAGATAGAGGACTGTATCTTTGTGATTTGTTCTGTAAATTGATTCTGAAGACATTCTTAAACTTGAGTTACTTGATTAACTGCTATCAGACATATACAAGCTAGCAAGAACAATGCTATATATAACAGGACTGAAGCCAAGCAGCTGTGCTTTTTAATTTTAGCTCTCAGTCTCTACTTTCTTTTGGGTCAGTATTTGTAATAGAATAACCCAAGCTGCCGAAGCATCACTTCCAAGGACTTCTGAGATTTCATAAAATACTGTTTTATTGGTATTTTGCATGGTAAAACTGCTAATAGATAAATAAGGAAAAAAAAAAAACAACCCAAATCAAAACACAGAAATAGGAGGACAGAAGATAAAAGAGAGAGAAATGAGCATGAGAATAATTATTAAGTCTGTGCTGCAGATTCTGTCTCAACCTCTGATGGATTCCTTTTCTAAGCCCACCCTAGGGCAACTGGAATTTAGACTTGCTCTGTTATCTGCAGCCCTGTGCATTTTTCTGTACCTATCTGACACAGAAATGTTCAGGCAGGTTTTTGCTACTTAGCCAGAAGTAGGAATTTGAAGAATTAATGCCACAAAAAGCAAGGAAACGACAAAGGATACAGCAGAAAAGGGCTGCACTAGTATCTAGTGTTAACTTTTCAACACTATAATTTTTAGCTAGCATGGCAGATATGCAAGAATCCTAAGATGCCTGAAAATAATATCAATAAAACCAGCCACAGAAATATATCTTAGTCTTAGGATAAAATTTAGGGAAAAACTTCAGAATAAATTAACCCTAAGAGGAAATGGGTTGGAAGATTTCTGAAGCAAATGGAAAACTCAGTTCCAGAAATGAAAGAAGACCTTACAAATGAATTTTGAGAGGCACTATTGTCTAGTTATAAATGTATGTAACATATGTAGGTGAAAATGTTGGTCTAACAGGGGCAAGACATGCTAAGCCATAAATGAGCTGTATAAAATTGTTAAATAAACATGAAAAATAGCTTAGAGACAAGAATGCAATATGGTAAACCCCCGTTTAGTCAACCATTGTTTACTGACAGTTTCTGTTTTCCAAGATCAAAGCACTATGTCTCAGCCTGCACTGTGTATATGTTTTGATTGTTTTTCTTTTATCTCAACTCTGTCTCCTATATATTAAAACATTTCTGGACTCTTTAATCTTAGTATTGCAAAGACACAACCAGTCAGTGAATGACTATTTTGCTGTGAGTACTATTATCTCAGCTGACAGGTGGATGCGAGGCTTGCCAGGGTAATAATTGCATTTAAGGAGTAAAAGAAAAAAAGATGACATAAGAATAATAATTAAAATGGCTGGCTGGCTGGCTAGCTGGCTAGCTGAGTAGATGGATTTTATATTTTAAAATTTAAACTTAAATAAAAAAATATGCCATTTTAAAGGGTGATTAAAAAAAAAAAAGTCTCTCATCTAATTTGTTCTATTCCCTGTTGTGTTTGAATAGCAAATTTTTCAGTCTTAAAACGTTTATTTTCATTTCTTAAAACAATCAATATTAGTTCTGTACAAACTGACAAGCAGTCTCTGCTCTTCATAGCCATATTGTGTTATTCTGAAAGGAAAAGAAATGAAAGGTTTGGCACAATATGCCCCATCATTATTAATGTAGTAACTTTTATGAAACTGTGCTTGAACAGAATTATTTTATATCCATTGCAACATAAGAAAAACAGTGGCACAGCATGACCTTATGAAATTTATTCTTCAAGTTTATAAAATTCATTAATCAACCACCTTCTCATCAAAATCACTCTGTAAAATAATTTATTAGGCATTCTGTAATAGTCACATATGCTAAACTCAGCTGTCACAGATGCTCTCACTACTTAGTCTGGGAACTGTTTTTTACCACAACATGACCTTCTTTCTGAAAGCATGCTAATTAGACCTGTGAAAGGGAAAAAAATCCTCACTTCAAAAGCTCATATATTTATCTCTGTCTGAAATCTCAACCCATTCTATATGTGTGTATTGTTATTAAACATGTTACATACACCTCATGATTTTCATAGATATTGTTCAAATATCAGTAAAAACATATAGATGATTTGGTTTGGTTTGGTTTTTCTTTTTTTTTACCACTATGTTGTATGCTTGTTATTTCACGTGTGATTCAGTATCACACTTTTTGAAATAGATGTCTTTGTCGTTTTACACTAAAATCTCTGAAACAGCTATTAATGTATTTGTAATAAACTAGCTTGAAATGACACCTTAATAGGTCGTAATTGGCATGTACAAATGTCTTCTGCAGAAGTGGTAAATTCTACAAGACTGAGATATTGATCATTAGCACAATGATCCATGCCACAAGCACTTCAGTTTATCATAATCTCATTTCCTTAATGGCATAAGTAAGCATTTTAATTCAGCAGATACTCCAATCAATCAGCATGATACTTCATCTGAATGCTATCAGAAAGAACATTACTTTGTTGGATGAAAAGGTAACATATTTTCAGCAAACACTAAAGAACAGCAGAAAACTGTCATGATCTTGATAACATGATTACAAAGTTAACCCCAAAGTTACCTACCCTAGCCAAGGACCTGACAGTGTAACCCAAAGTTTGTGGACTTTACTATCTTATTTACCTTTTAATTAGAAAACTTAGAGTTGTGAAAATTAGTGTATTTAATATTTTTTTCTGATAAAAATTGCTGCTCAGACAGACAGGCCCTTCTTAGGGTTTTGTGTATATTGAGTTGGTTTTTCTGGGTGCAAATATGAGACACATATTTCCAATTTTCTGCATTATACAAACTTCTCTCCTTCAAGCAGGCTTTGCATTTAGTCTGGAAAGATGCATTAACGCCAGCATGTTTAAGGCTTAGAAACTGTAGTTTTAGTAATAGTGCTCATGTTTTCCTTGATATTGATTTCTGTGCACTTAGATATTCAGGCTTAGAGAAGTCCTATGGACTGTTGTCACCTGAAGTTCTTTATATAGTTCTTGTGCTTTGCTAGAAGCCTTTATAAAAATAAAACCCATGAAATTCTGTGCATAATGGTGCATCAGAAACTTGTTAACCTGAGAGGGAGAATAATTTATTTATCAAAATATATTAAAAAATAAAGTGCAATTCAAGTACATACTCTAAGTGCTTGGGAAAGACTTGGAATACCAGTAAAGTAGCACTTATGATGTAGACTGAAAATATAAATGAGAGACCTCTGTTTTCAGTTGAACATAATTTAAAGATTTCTCTTTATTGTCAGTGTAGGTGATATTTAATTGACTTGACCAAAGGTTGATTCAATAGACAAAGATCAATGTCTTTTTTTTTTCCAAGCATGTGAAAAACAGTAAGTTATATTTGATAATATTGTGGTTTTACTTGCCAGTTATTACAGTTATATTTTTAAATGACATAGGTACATTATTTCTATCAAAAGCTAAATTTTAATTTCTTGAGGCAGATTTGCTAACATCATTCTTATTACTCAGCATAGAATCATTAAGGTTGGAAATGAACTTCAAGATCATCAAGTCCAACCATCTACTAAACATTATCATGACGACTAAACCATGTCCTGAAGTGCCAAAAATCTAGACACACCTCCAGGGATGATGGTAAAAATGTATACATTCTCTTGGAAATGGAATACAAACTATATGTACAAAGAACAAAAATAGGAATGACAAAGTGACTATAAAGAAGTAAAGAGGAAAAATGTCCAAATTTTAAAGCTATTTTAGATCCTGAAAAATTTACTGTTACTCTGCTAACTTTGGGTATACATGAGACAAGTAGGACCAGAAAAGAGATGTAATCCAACCACTGATTTTTTTTTCTCCACAGTGAAAAACAGAGAGATGCATTAAGTGTCAAGATTTTCATGGAATGAAGAGAATGTCTCAAAACTGAAGCCAAAAAGCCCAGATGATATGTGGGAAGCCAGAGATGGATTTTGGTAAAAAGCAAATCCTGTCAAGTTGAGATAGGATTATACGTTCAGAATCATTCAGAACTCAAAGTCTACAGTATTATTCTACTAGTATTTATTTTACTACTTTTCTTTCAAAAGTTAAGCAAAGATCACTGTTTGCTTTAAAATAAGCTTTACTCTAAACATTTTTCCTGCATGTACACATGTTTAGACCACTGCTCCATGGCACAGGCAGCCAGGGGATTCAGTACTTCACTGCTCTCACTCATGCCTTTCGAATGTAGAGGGTTAGTTCTTAACAGAGAAAAATTGTTCAGTTTGTACCTTTAAATCCTTCCAGACTGAAGAGTTGTACTGATTTAGTAACAGCCCATTATTAAGAGGTAATCTGAGAACTGTGCACATAGGAAAATATACAACTGTAAAATTCTAAGCACCCTTTGCTAACCAATCCCAAACAGTTTTCATACACACACGTGTGCACGTACAGACACTCATCACTCTCCCCCTGCCTGCAGTGGTTACAGCTGACAGCACCTATCTGCCTCACCCCACTTTTTCCTTCCTGAGGTCTCCAAGGTTTCCCAAGGTTCCCTGTTGGGACCACACAGCTAGTATTTGCAATCTGTTGTTTATAGATGACCAGAAAGACACCAGGTAACTGATTGTAGTCTTTCCATCTGGGTACTGTATCATACCTGAACTGTCTTATTAAAAATATGCCTTCGTATTTTTTCATCTTCCTACTGTTTCTTGACTAAACAGATGTTTCATTTCCAGTAAACCCAAAAGTGCTGGATTTGTCTGGGATAGAGTTATTTTCATAGTAACTGGTATATGTCTGTGTTTTGGGTTCGTGGTCAAAACACTGTTGATAACACAGGAATGTTTTCATTATTGCTGAGCAGTGGCTTACACAGAGTCAAGGCCTTTTCTGCTTCTCACCCCACCCCACCAGTGAGTAGGCTGGGGGTGCACAAGAAGCTGGGAGGGGATACAGCTGGGACAGCTGGCCCCAACTGACCAGAGGGATATGCTATGCTGTATGATTTCATGCTCAGCAATAAAAGCTGGGGGGAAGGAGGAAGCAGGACATTCACACTAAAAGTGTTTGTCTTCCCAAGTAATTGTAAGGTGTGATGGAGCCCTCTGATCCTGGACATGCCTGCCAATACAAAGCACTAAATGAATTCCTTGTTTTGCTTTGCGTGCACAAGTGGCTTTGTTTTACCTATTAAACTGTCTTTATTTCAACCCACAATTTTTCTCACTTTTACTCTTCCAATTTTCTCCCCCATGCCACAGGGGGAGAGCGAGCAAGCAGCTGTGTGGTGCTGGGTTTAAACAGCAACACCAGACAAAAATCCATGGCCTGTGCTCAAGAAATTGAACTTAATTGAGAATGGAAAAAAATTATTCAGGTTCTATCTGAGAAATGTGTGAACTTTAACTCAAACAATTTGCTTACCAAACTTCATCATATTCAGCTGAAAAAGTTTAAAAGATTCCTGTTACCTTGCAACAACATCATGCATGTCTTATCTAGCAGAATCATCAGATATTAACTCAGTTATTTCCTTCTCAATAACTTTTCTAAGTCAAACAAAATATTCCCTGATGAAAACAATTAAATAACTATATAACGAACTATAAAAAACATTCATTTTGAGGAAGAAAATCTTTCACCAAATTCCAGCACTGAAGGCAATAGATTTAAATCTTGTAGATACACAACATTTAACACCTGTAATAATCCACTGTAATGCCTTTTCTCAAGAAACACTTCTTAGCTTTTTTTTTTTAAGTATGTAACATAAAAACAAGTCTCAAGTCAAGTGGATTAGAAAGATAAACCCATTCTTAAGTCTCACTGATTTTCAGGTTATTATCCTAGACCAAATTATCATATCTTGACTCTACTGTATCACCAATTGCAAAACCAGAATGATCCTCTGTCTCTAGCAATACCTGGCAGCGAGGAAAGGTGCTAGTAGTAGGAAGGGTCATGTGTTTTATGTTATCTAATAAAGGCTATTTCTAACTACTTTTTCCTGGACATTACTATTCCATTCATCACCACTGTTAATTTTTCTCCTTTACACCTCTATGACCCTCCCATTGTTTTTCCTTTTTTTAAGACCTGTACTAGTGATACTGACTGAAGTTTTTGGTTGTTATGTTTTTATTCTTGGAGGGGTTTTTTTTGTCTTTTGTTGTTGTTATTGTTTTGTTTGGGGATTTTTGTTACTTTACAGGTATATTAGCCTACTGATTACCCTAATATCTGCTTGAAATCCATTTACTCTTTCTTTTTCTCTCTTGCCTGAGGCAGTGCATAAAAAAAAATGAACATAGTTAAATAGTTAACCAGTGCAAATACCTTTAATTCTTACAGTTTTGGACTACATGCTGTTGCTAGAATCCATGTGTCTTCTTTCTACTCTTTCCTATAATTTCTGATTGAAAGATACTTACACTGTTTTGAAAAAGAACCCTCCCCTACCAAAAAAAAAAACCAAGAAAAAACCCAGATGATATCCTCTGCAGGATGACCAGAATTTTCTTAATGACAAATATAACTGTTTATGTTTTATAGAGCTTCATACTAACTTGTCCATGTTGATCTCATTTTTAATAGCAATCAAGTACTTGCTAAAAACTGTGTAGCAGCTTTCACAAAAATATTTTCTTTTTTAAAAGTAAAAGGGTGCCTAATCTGTTTAAATTTCTCTTGTCCCTTAGACTATCATTTATATTGCTACCATAAAGTCAGAAAATATTCAGAAAATTTTAGATGCTTTTTCTAGAAGGACTACTTTGTTTGTTTCTTTATTTGTTTGTTAAATCTGTATAACTTAAAAATATTAAAATTCTCCTCAACAGAGAAGATTCAGAGCTGATGTCAATCAGTGCCTTTTAGAGTGTTTTAACCATTTTGACCTGGTGAGAAGATCCCATTACAACATTAACAACATCTTCATTCCCTCACTCCATGCCTTGAATTCCCACTAACAGCAAAAAGGGTATTGCAAGCATGCTGTACTTCTTCCTGCTTAATCTCAATTGACAGGAGTTGAAACACTATTTGGAGGCCAGTGAAGATTTTTTATTTCCTCTTTAAAAAGGAAAAAAATAAGAATGCCATACATTGTGTTCTAACTTTGGATTCTTTGTCTCCTGTCAACTTAAGTCCCATTATATTACTTCGAGAAATACCCCACATCCCACGGCACAATATGAGGTAGAGGATTGTTAGGATGTTTTCTTTTGAGTTAATGACACATGTCTGCTTAGCTGAGATAATAAACTCTTCGCATTAGCAGCAAAATCAGTTTCTGGCTGACAGTCTAGTATTAGCTAGTTTTTTTTTAAAAACAAGTATATCCATTTCTTCCAGGGCTGCAGCAATCCTGTTCCTGTATGGGTAGTTAAGCAAACCTGCCTTTGTGCTATTAACATTATGCAAATGAGGCTAAAATTCTTAATGCAATGACACTTTGGCTATAAAATGTGCTGTGGAGGGAAAAAAGTTGATAATGAAAGAAGCATATTCACAGAAAAGAGAGGAGCCGCCAACTTCCCATTTATTTTTGCATACTTCATAACCATTCCACATAAACTTCCAAATAGGCCTTTGAAGTTATACATTAGCGTAATTACACTATAATAAGTTTTTGTGTTGCTTTTGTTTTTCATTAATTTCTCATTGTCTTACACAAAGTTGGGCTACACTGGCAGCATGCATTTTGCTTAGCGCTGGTCCTCCACCTCACTCCCCACACTCACAGCAGAACAATTTCAGTTCAAAGGATGGTCCTTAAAAGTAGTATTCAGAAGAATCTTTCCTCCCTTCCTACCTCCTGTGCATGGCTGCAGCACTGCGTGCCAGGTGTGCCAGCTCTGGACACCCTTCAGATCCTGCTGCAGCCCCCATGCTGCAGGAGAGCTCCAACACACTGCCAAGGGGTGGTGATTGTGAGTCTGTGCAGTTGTGCCATGAGCTTCACTCAAGTCCCAGTTTCTTGCCAGAAGTAAAGCACAAAGAATTTCTTACAAAATTTTTCTTCATTAGTCCCATTAGTGCCATTTCACAGACAAAGTTAGCTTTTCCAGTAGTGTAATTTTTATGGAACAATTCTACTCCTATCCATCTTGGGGTCTTACACTCTCACTATAAAGCAGTGAGTATGTAATAATAGAGTAAGTCACGCACAGCATGTGGTAGTATCTCTGTGCTGACTGACCAGCCATGTAGTGCAGGTTACACTCTGGCTCTTTCTGAAGCTTTGTAAGATGAAGGCCATTAGGATTTTTTCTCTCCCTTTGTGCTTCTTTCTTTTTAACAATATTTTGCCTGCATTTGGTCTTACAAAAACTGGATGCTGTCCCTCTGCATGCTGTTTCTGCTCCTGTTAATACAGCCCAGGAGGCTTCTGGCTCTCTTTGGTGCTAGAGCCTGAGAAGCTTTTCTGCAGAACTGCTCCCCAGCCCTCACACCTCTGTGTCATTGCAAGGAGCTCTTCCTTCCCGGGTGCAGCATTTTTCATTTGTACTTATATTTCACAAGGTTCCTCATTCTCCCAATCTGATGAATCATCAGATGTTGTAGAGAGCTTGGCAGAAAAAGAAGAACCTTAAATATCTTAAACTTTGTTTCTGTTCCACTTTGGAACTGTACACTTTGGAATTGTCACAAATGTTCTTTTGAAAATGGATTTTTTTTTCAAAAATTGATTTTTTTTTTTCAATATAATACCTGAAGTTTTTCATTCATCGTAATTTCTCTCTTTCTCATTAGATGTGACGAGAGAACTCTGGACTGCAGAAAACATTCCTTTGAAAAATACATTGAAACCAATATACCTCTCAGTAAACGTTTTGGCTTCTATAAAATTACATTTAGTCACAGCTGTTCCAGACAGGTTTAATCCTGTAAGAATAATCATAATACAGAAAACCTGCCTAGACCTTCTAGCGTAATGATCGAAACTTTATTTATAAATAATTTAATTTCTCAGACTAATGAAGAGATAGAGGTTAGAACAGTAAGAAAAGTAGGTGGATTAAAATAAATAACTCTATATCTGATTTCTAACATTAGGTATAGAGAAAAAATAATGCTTTTGATTGTTTCTTTTTTTTAAATCTGGATTCTTTGTGTCTAACATGGAAGAATTACATCAACAAAGCAGGTCCTGGGCAGGTGCATTACTAGCAGAGATGAAAATGTGATCTTCCAACTCTACTCAGAGCTTGTAAGGCTGTATGTACTTGGCGTACTGTGTCCAGTTCTGGTTCTCACAATTCAGTAAAAATGCAGACAGACTGGAGATGGTCTAAAGGTGGGACACAGAGGTGATCAAAGCACTGGAGAACCTGCTCTATGAAGAAAGACTGAGGTTGTTTGGTCTTCTCTCACCAGAGAAGAGAAAGATCAGAGGGGGAGTTCATCACAATATTCCAGTACTTAAGAGAGCAGCTGCAAAGAGGAAGCTCTCTCTTCACAAGGAGACATGTAGCGAAGACAAGGGCAATAAGTACAATATTTTGTCTACTTGCATTCTGAGTTAAAGAACTCATTTTTTCAATTTGTGCTTCTAAGGAATTTGTGAATATCCTTATACTCACTTAATGTTTTACATTCTGAACAAATACATTTCAGTGTAGGAATTTTTCATGTAATGGAAAATTCGAAATTTCATTCCATGACTTTTCCATCTCTCACAATGTTTAGACTATTTCTGAATAGAAGGCTGAAATAGGTTTATAAATGTTGACAGTGGCCACAAAAATGAAATTATTGCTTATAACAGATAGCGTCGGATTGCCACATAGCAAGAGGCCAAAAATCTTAAATGTAATCCACCATATCTGTTTGCTTCTCAGAACAGAATCACAGGAAACTTGACTTGGCCAGGCTTTCATATTTAAATCCAAGTAAAGGAGTGAATGAAAACTACAGCAAATAAAAGAAATAGATGTGAAAGAGGCACCTGCATCCTATGTGATTGCTGATTGTTGGCTGGGCAAGGTTGATGTAAATCAGCAAGACTGAAACAGATAAAGTTTTATTTGAAGATTGACTTTTAAAATACTTTTTGATTTATTTTCAACAAACCACACCATGCAGAAGTGTAGCAATATACTTTAAATTGTGGTTTCCCACAGGATTTACTCACATTAAACTGATAACAGATAAAGGCCTGTGCTTTCTCTTTTCCCCTCAGGTATCATTTCAGCAAGTCCCTTTGACTTTCAATGAAAGTTGTGTTGTGTTACACCCTTGCAGTGAACAATTAGACTGGTAAAGATAGCAGACAGCTTGAAAGAAGGCATACTCTGATGAATTCATGAGAAATTTGTTTAGTATAAGCACAATAATTCAGCATATTTCCCTGTTTGAGAGGTCATAAGAACAGCAAGATGAAAACTTGTGTTCTTAATACCTAACGTACTTCCTACACTGAAGACAATGTGACAAACGTAAAGAAAGATATAAAATAGTAATCTAGAAAAAAAAATTATTAAGCTTATTACTAGAAATCTACCAGTTTACTAAAATCACATTCATGGCTAGTTCTCCTCTTCCTTTGGCTCATTGAAGACTTTTCTCATAGTGATAGAGGGAAGAGAAATGGACATCCCTCTGTCTGATTCCTTTACATACCAATAATATCATACCAGGGAGCAGAAAGATCAATTACCCAAATTCCAAGTCATTTTCTCTCCTCCATGAAATAGTCATTGTTTTTTTACAACAGATCAGAAACTGGATACAGGATACCCCATGAACACACCAGTTCTTACAGAATGCAAAGCATGAGAACATCTGCCACAGGCTCAAGAACACATCTATAACATGTAGCTGGATTACCTTTACTGTGCATTGCAGAAATTGTATTGGATATTTTCAAACCTTTCCAAGGTTCTTTGGTCTAATTACTCCCAAATCAATGCTAGTTCTTCTTCTTGGTAGAAATCCAAGAGAATAGTGTGTTCTACTTGAATATATAACATTATAGTTTACCTGCCTTTGGACCTGTGAATCTTTAGAATGCATTTCTTCTATTTGTGCTATTTTTTTTTCTCCCAGTTGGGGATGTATTAGTGCAGTAGTAATAGTAGCATTTCAGTGCAAATATAGAATTAAATTGTGTTTTGAGAAATTGTTTTGAACACTTTCAAAAGGCTAGGTAAAAGTCTGACCTAAGAGTATTTAAAATAAGCAATCAACATTTCTAACACAGACTTCACACGTGATCTGAGATAATTCTTTTTCTACTTGATTGCACCCCCTTTTTCTTTTACCATATTTCTGGAATCTCCCTTTGACATAGATATGCTATTTTATGTGTACAGCATTTCTTTGTAAGAGTTAGGAAGCAATACATTTTTTATGTAATATGAAATCCTTGCACTAGAGGTTGTCTCTAAGGAGTGTGGAAAGAGAATTATGTACTATGGCTATGCTCCTTTCCCAGATATCATCCCAAGAATTTGGTCTAGCTGCACACTAGAGGGTGTGGAGGTGGTGGAGGGTGATCAACAGTACCCTTAGCATAATTCCTTCTAACAGTAAGCCCCAGGTAATACATTGTGTGTCAGAAGAAATCAGCATTAGATTTCTCATATGCCAGAGGTGAATGTTAATCAGTGTGCTTCTCAGCATTGCTGTAGATTATTGTGTCAATATATTGGTTTAATAAGGAGGAATGGCTGACATTTTAGAGAGCACACTGTTAAATTCTAATAATTACCCCTTTAAATATAGTGAACTACCTTTACCATTCATTAGATTACTTTGAGAAGCATATGGAATTTCAGAATGTTGTGAATTTCCCTCATATTACTATAAAAAAAAGCCCCTACTGCCCAACACCACTATTGTCTTTCCACAACTGAAAAAAGAGCAGGGAGTGAAATAACTTCTTATTATGCTTGTAATGTGGTAGTGAAATAACATGATCAGAGTGATTTGAATAATAAGATTCCAAGGTTCATGGTGTGAGAAAAACTCTTGCTGTGAGTACTATGCCTTAACATTTTCCATGAAAGATTTTGTTGTAAGAACCATTTCTACTCATAAAAAAGAAATGGCAGGGGATGTAGAAGGAAAAAGATTTCTCTGTACATCTGTGTTGCTGATTTAATGATAAAAGGCTTCTGAGTAGTACAGAATATTTTTAATTAGTTATATATGAGATTTATTTTATTTTTTTTTATTACTGGATTATTTAATTGCCAATAAGTCATTTGCACGGAGGAAGAGGGATACAAGACAAAAGCATTAAACCCAACCCACAGTGTTTTAAAGGCCTTGGTGCAACTCAGCTTTCAGGAGAGTGTTGAAAGTGGTTGTTACATTTCCCACCCAAAGAATACTATCCTTCAACTATTAATTAATGTTTCAATTGTTTGGTGTAATTGATACACACTTTTCTCACCAAGGAGCTATAAAAGGCCTTTGGGTGGACATTAAATCAACTATACTGTCTTGCCCTGAGTTCCAAACCATTTCTTTTTGTCTTTATTTCTTTTTCTCTGTAAGTGTATAATACAAAATAATGACATGCACATTCTCTGCTTTTCTTACAAATAGGCTTAAAATTTTAATGCCCTCCAAAATCCATTAGAGGACTTTTTTTTTATTAAGCAACACTTAAATAATACATTAATTCTTCTTTTGAATAAGTTTCAAGGGAAAATTTGGTCTCAAACCACTTCCACCTCTACAAGATACATTTTAGCACAATCTAGAATAAACAGTTTTACTATTGCTGGACTACAGAAACAGTAAGAAAGGATAAGTCAGTGAATCAGATTTCAAGGTGAAATTTAAAAATAATTATGAAATAGTCTTAACGTAAAAACAAATGCATAAAAACTTTTTGCCACTTCATGTCCATTTCCTCCTTAAAAAACCCACAAAACCCAAAAAAATCCACCCACCCACCCAAGCAAAAAAAAAACCACAAAAAAACCCAAAACCAAAAAACACCAAAAAACAAACCCCAAACAACACCCACCCCCCCCAAACAAAACAAAACAAAACAAAAACAAAAACAAACAAAAAAGTAAGAATATTACACCTTTTTTCTTATTGAAAGAAATCTCTTTATGGCTGAAGTTCGTCTGGTGAGAAATCATTTTTAGTTCAGGCTGACTTGAAGAGAGAGAGGTGCTCACAGTGTTTTTCTGAAGGGCTTAATATCTATGCTGTCCAAATGTCTAAAATTCATTAATTTAAAAATCTTGCTAGTCTTACATTGTGACTTTCTTCTGGTGTTTTTATTGAATTCTTTGCCACATAAATGGACTAGTTAGAAAATCTGTCCCACTTTTCTGGAATCTTTTATCACTTCACAGAAATACCCTCCCAAGCAACTTAAATTGTTCTCCTGTTTATTTTATATCCCTAATTATTAGAGTCTTTGTCTGTTCAAGGATTGTTGTTTGCACTATAGGTGCCAGTTTAAAGGACAGCATTTCTCATCTGTCTTGAGGGAGAAAAACAACACTAAACTCGCTACATAGTTAATATTTTTTTTATTAAAAAATAAATGGACAGCCTCTTCTCACTCATGCCCTGTGACAGGACAAGAGGGAATGGATGTAAGTTGGAGCACAAGAGGTTCCACCTTAACATGAGGAGGAACTTCTTTACTGTAAGGGTCACAGAGCACTGGAACAGGCTCCCCAGAGAGGTTGTGGAGTCTCCTTCTCTAGAGATTTTCAAAACCTGCCTGGCTGCATTCCTGTGTAACCTGTGCTAGGTTACATGATCCTGCTCTGGCAGGGGGGTTGGACTTGAAGATCTCCAAGGTCTCTTACAACCCTGATACCCTGTGATACTGAGAGGCTGTGAAATTATAAATTGATATATACACAATATAGAATGAGGAGAGATTAAAACATTTTAAAAAATAGTCTTTATTCCAGTATCACCTGATTTCACTTTTGGTACATACGTCTGGTAATGTATAACTTATGCCAGTCTCTGCTCTCATCTTAAAGTTCATCTGCTCTGCTCCACTGAGGTGTAAATATACAAGTATTAGAAAAACTCATCATAACTTGGAATGATCATCAGCCTACACCTCCCTGAAACAGTATTTAGTGTCAGGGACTGTAAAACTGAAAGACCTTCTGGATCACTGAGTTCTATTCTTACTTCTAACACTATATTACATAATTTTTCTTATAAATGGCTGATGCTCCATCTTAAATGTATATTTTTTTTCCTGCTGAAACATTGAAACTTCTCTGCTTGAGTAAGCAAAAGACTTTTTTCTCTGTCCTTGATTAAATTTATGTGTCAGCATTTTGTATACTTTACTCCTTTGCTGATATTTATTTAATTTACATTTAAATACAACATTAACATTTAAATATAAACATAATCCTTAGCTTACTTCTTACAGCATATGCTGAAATCATGCGTATTTATTCAGCATTCGTATCTCTTCGAATCATAGATTGTAAAGGTTGGAAAAGACCTCCAATTTTATCAAGTCAAACCTTCTACCCAACACCTCCATGATCCCTTGACCATATCCTGAAGCACCTCATCTACATGTTTTTTTGCACACCTCCAGAGAAGGTGACTCCACCACTTCCCTGGAACTGGGTGAGTTAAGCATGTTCGAATCCTTAACTACTCTTTCAGTAAAGGAATTCTTCCTAATATCTTATCTGAACTTCCCCTGATGCAACTTGTGGTTATTTCCTCTTGTGCTGTCATTAGTTACTAGGGAGAAGAGGACAACATCAGCCTCACTACAATCTTTTTTAAGGTAGGTTTAGAGGGCAGTAAAGTCTCTTCTCGGCCTCCTCCTCTTCAAACTGAACAACCCCAGCTCCCTCATCCTCTCCGAATAAGACATGTTCACCAATCCCTTCACAAGCTTTGCTGCTCTCTGTACAGGCTCCAGCACATCAATGTCTTTCTTATACTGTGATGCCCCAAACTGGACACAGTACTTGAGGTGCGGTCTCACCAGAACTGAGAACAGCGGAGCAATCACTTCCTTCTTCCTGCTGGCCACACCATTTCTGATACAGTCAGGATGCTTTTGGACTTCTTGGCCACCTGGGCACTGCTGCCTTATGTTCAGCTGGCCATCAATCAGCATCCTCAGGTCTTTTTCTGCAGGGCAGCTTTCAAGCCACTCTTCCCCAAGGCTGTAGTGTTGTACAGGGTTGTTGTGACCAAAGTGCAGGACCCAGCATTTAGCCTTATTAAACCTCATACAACTGACAGGTTCGAGAAGAGGAGGCTGAGGGGGGATCTCNCTACTCTTTCAGTAAAGGAATTCTTCCTAATATCTTATCTGAACTTCCCCTGATGCAACTTGTGGTTATTTCCTCTTGTGCTGTCATTAGTTACTAGGGAGAAGAGGACAACATCAGCCTCACTACAATCTTTTTTAAGGTAGGTTTAGAGGGCAGTAAAGTCTCTTCTCGGCCTCCTCCTCTTNAGTTCTTTACAGAAAGAGTGGTGAGGCACTGGAACAGCCTTCCCATGAGGCATTTAACTAAGTATTATATACATCTATATTCATGGGATGGAAACCAGGAATTCTGGGATCCTAATTTTAAAGGTTAGAAAGTAAATTCATGTCTAATAGACTTGAATTAAAAATGTAAAAAAGGGTGAAACATCTGTGTTCTTACTTCAAAATTTTAGAGGAAGTGATGAATGATAAAATGATTCAGAAAAAGTAATGTAACTATGACCTCCTTTGAAGAATAAAAATTACAAGGGAGTGAAGTCAACATGCCTTTGGAGGCATAACAGTAAGAATGCAATAACATGGTAGTATGAATGATTGGAGGTTAGGTGGGCTGTGATTTAGCTAGATCTGTCCTCAGTGCACAGCATTACATAAGGCAATGTTTGATATCAAATCTATTCTTTTGTTTCAAGCCATTGATGATAAACTGCTCTGTAAATCTGAGTTAGAACAAGTTTTGGCTTTATTTCATAGAGCAGAGCAAAAGGTATCACAATCGATATTTAAGAAACCAGAGTAACACTTCTAGTTGCGTAGAAAGGCTTTTTGAAAGACAGACAATATAGTAACGGTACAAACATCTTGAATCAGTAATTACTCAAAGCTGGTAATAAGAACTGGGTTGACTGCACTGAGCCACAAAGATGATTAAGAGAGTGGAATATTTCCCTTATGAGGAAAGGCTGAGGGAGCTGGGTCTGTTTAGCTTAAAGAGGAGACTGAGAGGTAACTTCATTAATGTTTATAAATATGTAAAAGGTGAGTGTCAGTAGGATGGAGACAGGCTCTTCTCAGTGACGTCCAATAATACGACAAGGGACAGTGGGTACAAGCTGGAACATAGGAGGTTCCTTATAAATGTAGAGAGAAACATTTTCACGGTGAGGGTGACACACACTGGAACAGGCTGCCGAGGAAGGTTGTGTAGTCTCCTTCCTGGAGACATTCAAACTCACATGGATGCGTTCCCATGTGACCTAATCTAGGTGATCCTTCTCTGGCAGGGGGCTTGGACTAGATGATCTTTCAAGGCCCCTTCCAACCCCCAGCATTCTGTGATTCTGTGGCACAGACAGAATTGGAAGCAGGGATAGATGAGTGCCTGAATACATTTTGGTAAAAGGAAATCCTGATCTCCTCACCATGAACCTGGAAATGAGATCAGAAAAAAACTTTTCTTTAGAGCAGTTTTAAAAGGTTGTTAATAGAACTGAATTAAATTTGGAACATCTTTAAGTTAAGAAGACAAAAAAGAGGAAATAGAATTACAAAATCAGAGAGTATGTCCCTAGGTGAGCCTGATTTGGCAAGGGTGTTGGACTCAATGATCTTTGGCAGTCCCTTCCAGCCCCTGCCATTCCGTGATTCTATGATTCTATGAAAACATCACATTTGTAGCTAACAGATAATACATACCACAGCTAGTAGGAGAAACAGTGCTATAAAGTATAATTTGTAATGACCTTATTCAGATATGAATTATCTTTATACAAAAACCTTTCAGAAACATGCAGTGTCTGAAGACATTGAAGAGTGTGATTGTGAGGATTTTTGTGATTTCTTCTCAGTGGGATGTTCGACTTGAAATTTGCAGTGAGCTTGACGCTGATGTAATTAGTACACAAAACAACCTTTATTTCTAGAAGTACAACCACGGCAGCATATGATCAGTATATTACAAAGAATATTCTTTCTGCTATGCTTCTTTCTCTAGCATACAAGCAGTTGAAAGTAGTTAGAAGGGTGAGGAATTAGGACACTATTTTTTTGTCTAGAATTTTCTTAAGAAGGATTGACTATCATGAGTTTTATTTTTCACTGCCATTAAAAAATCATCTGAGATTGAGAGTTAATGAATTTTAACTGTTCAGGTAACAGTTTTTATTAAATTTTATCCTTCTTTTTGAAAATCAAAAAGCCCATCAAATACAATTTGCTGTTTGAATCCTAGCCTGCTTACTGTTTCTCTAGAATAATTCCTATGTGAAAAACCATGTCTAAATAAAAACTTGTCCTCATCATTACGAAAATGGGAAAACTTGACATACAAAAATTTTTAGTTGACATTTATATAGCCCATAAAAAAAAAAAATAAAAAAATTCTGGTGATGGCCAAAACTCAGCTTGAACACTGCTCCCCTAATGTATGCAGTGAATTTTTTTAAACTAAGTTAAGAAAAAAATAGAAGTAAGACTATTTATTGAGAAGTAAGACTATTTATTGAGAAAGCAAGGCAGGGCAAAGCATCTTATTTTTCTTTAAAAAAATTACTTTGATCTTTTAAAAAAAATATTTGTAGGACCAGGGTGCAACTTTAAACTTCATATTTAAAAATATTGACATCATATACATTAAACTTCATATTTACATTATCATTCCTACATTAACATACTTTAAACTTAATATTTAACTTCAAAAAACAGTTTTGGGGTGGTTATTTATTTTTTTTTAAATGAGTAGTTACTTTTCTACAAATGTGTAAATTGCTATCTCAGTTAAGTATAATTTAATTGCCATTTTTTCAGGACTTTTGAGATGCTGATATATTCTTCACTACCATGAAGTAATAAGAGATTTTCTCTGCAATTAAAAAATAATAATAAAACAAGCACATGCACAGGGGAAGAATAGCACTACAGGCTTGGATTCTTTTATACATTGTATTTCACTTCAACAGATTTATTTTATTATTTATTTCACATTTAATTATAAATGACATCACTACTACTTTTTCTGTGCTTGTTAAGGATTATGTTTTACCCTTACGTTTTAACCTTATTTAAGAGAGCAGTTATGAAGACAGTTCCTTAGGCTGTCGTACACACTTAATGAAAATGGAAACAAACAACAAATATATTTAAAAAAAAAAAAGTCTGTGGTGGGTTATGCTAATTGTCAAACTCCCACCCAGCTGCTTTCTTACTCTTCCATTCCATGTAGGACAAATGGAGAAAATAGGAAGGTTAGAATTGAAAAAGCTCATGGGTCAAGACAAAGACAGGGAGAATGCTTAATGATTACTTCATGTGCAAAACAGACTCAATTTAGGGAAAATTAATTTTATGAATTGCCCATTAAAGTTGATACTGATTGGGGTGGTAAGAAACAATAGGAAAACATTAAAGCAATAACTTTCTTCCCCCTTTCACCCATCTCCATTTTTCTTCTTCACTTCAGAATCCTCTATCTTCCCACCTGTTCTCCCCCCACGTACTGCAGCAGGGGATGGTGGTGTACTATTAGCGTATAAGGCCAGTACACAGTGGCTTATTTTCTCTCCAGGAGCTAGTCCTCCAAGAACTGCAGTGATTATCTGTTTTGGCACCTGGAATGCCTCCTTCTCCTCTGCTTTTTATCATTCCTTTTGCTCACTCCTTTTTTTGCCCTTCCTCAAACATATTTTCCCAGAGGTGTTGCCATCTTGTCCAAGGGGCTCAGCCATGCCCTGCAGTGGACCAGCTGGAGCTGGCTGGAACTGTCTGTGTCTGGCATGGGGCAGCCCCAGTCTCAAAGTAATTTTCTCCTGGTATGTAATTTTCTCAAAGTAAGTGATTTTCTCACAGTGAACTCTCCAGACCCCACAGGACACTCAGCTAAAAGCATCGAAGAAAAGCTGAGACACAGGGGCTGGGACAGGCAGTGGGTCGCCTCATGGCAGCTGCCAGCTCAATGCCAAGATCCAACTACGAGCTTTTTAACTGCAGCAACTTTAAGATACGCTATTGGAACTGGAATTACTGCAGCTGCTGGCACCAAACTTGCCCTCTAATGGATCCTTGCTCAAGGATTTAAAGTGTGCTCATGCCAATTACAAGGCATGAAAGAGTCACTAGCTCCCCAAGTTGGGAGTGGGTAATTTGCACACCTGCTCCCTTGGATGTGGTAGCCTCCCCACACAGGAGCTGCCCATCAACCCCCACTGCCAGCACCTTGGCATGGACACACAATACAGTGTCTGATAATCTGGTTGATTTATGAAAGAACAATAACTGCCATTAATTCAACACGTCACAGCAAATATACTATAACACACTCTATCTTAAATGTACACATTTAAATGATGCATTTGAATCTACATTAGTGCAGGGTGAAAAGAATTATACTTCAAAACTGTCCAGATTAGTGGCTCACCACATATGAGAGGAGGCACAAAATAATTGTTTCCCTGAGATTACATTTCCACTTACAAGGAGTTTGATAGCAATGTTTGTTTAAATTGAGTACAGTTTTTTGTTATTACCTGTTATTTTACTCACCATATTGTACTAGGAGGATGCAAAAGAGAAACACAGCCAAAATTCAAGCCATTATTGTTTTAGCATTATTTTCAATATGTTGAAATGTGAAAACACAGTCTGAGGGCTACCTATCTGCAACAGTCTATTCTGCAGTATAAAAATACACACAAAGGGTGATTTAAGACATATATATTTTTGGTCACAAAAAGATGAACTGATAAACCATGGGATTTTTTTGATGGAGATGGCTAAATTGTCTCTATTTTTAAAGTGAGGTTAATTGTCAATCTGAAGAATTTGTTAATACAGATCTACCAGGGTCTTTTATTGATACCTGATCAATCAAGGAAAAAATGATGAAGTTTGATGCTACATTTTTTTCTTCATTTCTTTAGTATAACCAAAGAATAGTTGTCTATTGGAAATGTTCACAAAAGGCATTCTTTCTCAGAAAGTAGATGTTGACTGCTGCAGTAGAAGGATAGAAACAGTTTTCGATCACAACCATAGTCTTAATATGGAATCCATAATAACATGGAAGACAAAAAGTAAATTTACCAGTCATAACAATTGATTAGAAAAAAATAGTTATTGTGGCAAACCCATGATCCATCCTTTTTTTTCATTATTTTCTATTATGCCAGTAATCACAAGTAATCAGCTTGTTCGGCTGAAATATACAGAATACCATGTAGCCAGGACTGTAATTTGTTTTCAGTCAGTGTTTTTTTAACTGCACCTAACAAAGGACTGTTGATAAAAACATTCTGAGGAAAGATGAGCACACAACCAGGTTTTGTGTTATTCATGAACAGTGTTGTAATTACTGTTATAGAGACCAATACTACCCTTTTCCTCTACAGAGAGAGTGATAGCATGAATTGTAACAGCTGTGATTCCCTAAAACTCTGAAAGAGCTTTGTGAGGAACTCACAAAATTTACTTTCAGCAGGTTTATCTATGACCCTAATTTTCTGACTCCCCTGCTAAAACCTCACTGAACTACTACAGGGCCCCCACTGATTACCTGTCAACAGCAACAACTCCATCGGGGCTTTGTATGGTATGGATGTGTCATTTGCTTACTAATGGTGTAAGATTACTAAGTCATTGCAACATTGGATGTGATGGATGGATGGATAACTGGGTGGATAAGGTATTTGATGGATGGTCATAATTGAAGAGTTGTGGGCAATGGCTTGATTTCCGTGGAGAGACCAATGACGAATGACACTCCTCAGGGACTGGTACTGGGTCCAGTGCTGTTTAAAATCTTTATTGGTGACATGGACAACTGGATCATGTGCATGCTCAGTAAACTTGAGGATAACCCCAAGCTGTGTGTTGTGGCTGACACGCTGGAGGTAAGGTATGCCCTCCAGAGGGACCTTGACAATTTTGAGAGGTGGGCCCATGCAAACTTCACGAAGTTCAACAAGGCCAAGTGCAAATATGGGCTGGGGCAATCCCAAGCACAAATACAGGCTGGAAAGGGTATGGATAGAAAGTAGTCCTGAAGAGAAAGACTTGGGCGTGCTGGTTGATAAAAAGCTCAACAGGAGCCTACAATGTGTGAGTGCAGCCTAGAAAGCCAATCACATTCTGGACTGCATCAAAAGTAACTTGGCCAGCAGGTTGGGGGAGGCGATTCTCCCCTTCTACTCTTCTCTCATGAGACCTCACCTGGAATACTGCATCCAGCAGTGAAGACCTCAGCACAAGAAGGACATGGACCTTTTGGAGCAGGTCCAGAGGTGAGCCATGAAGATGATCAGAGGTCTGGAACACCTCTCCTACGAGGACATGCTGAGAGAGTTGGGCTTGTTCAGCCTGAAGAAAAGAAGGCTCTGGAAAGACATTGCTACCTTCCAGTATCTTAAGGGAAAGCTGAGGAGATACTTTTTAAAAGGGTTTGTACTGACAGAATGAGGGGTAATGTCTTTAAACTGGAAGAGAGTAGATTTAGATTAGAAATTAGGAAGAAGTTCTTTACTGTGAGGGTGGTAAGAAACTGGAATAGGTTGCCCAAGGAATTTGTGGTTCATCACTAGATGTATTCAGGACCAGGCTGCATGGGGATTTGAGCAACCTGGTCCTGTGGAAGGTGTCCCTGCCCACAGCAGGGAGTTTGGAATTAGGTGATCTTTAAGTTCCCAACAATGGGAACTTAAATGATTTAGTCATCCAGGTTGCAACAGAAACAAAAATAGATCCTTCTACAGAGTGATTATTCTCACACAGATGAAAGAGGTTCAGTCAGTTATCCCCTGAAGTTCTCTCAACTGAATACAGCAGGTGTATCTTCAAACAGAGAAATGAGATGAACTTTAGTGTTGACATCACATATCCGGTAATAGTTCAACACCTTTCTAGCAAGAACTGATTTTTTTTTTTTTAAATGTTTTTTTACTGCTTATAAATGTCACATATTTTAGCAGAACTCCCAATATGATGAACAACTCAATGCAGGAGCTCTTGCTGTCTTTGAAGTTTGGAACTGCAGGGGAGCTCAGCACATAAAGGCTGGTTACCACCTCTCCAAAAGCGTGACAACTTGGCCTGCAGAACCTCAGCAGGAGCTGGGAGGTGGCTGTCTTGGCCTCACACCTGATGGGCAATGCCCTTTTCATCTTCATAAAATATCTGCCTGTCTCATGGTGCCTGCAAGACTTCTGTCTGTGCTTTGCCAGTGTGATAAGCAATGGTTACCAGTGGTTCCTGCATCTGCCTGAAATACTGTATGTTACTATTGTACCCTAAATAAAATATAGCAGTATAAAAATTCATATTATTCAAGTCTAGTTACTCATGAACCCTGTTAAAATTGATAGGACTTTTTTTTTTTGTAGTTAAGCTTAATACACTTTCTATCAACTGTAGCTAACAGCCACTTTGTACAGGAAATCAATGAGGATTAAAAGAGGTAGGAAAAGCTAGTAAATAGTGCACATTTTGCTTCTACACCCAGGAAGCAACTGTTTTGACAGCTTTCTTTTTCTGGCAATGGTAAATTCAAGGAAATGGTCTGAAGACCATTCTTCATAATGAAAGAGCTTCACTGTTTAACAAACAAGAAATTAGATTTTTGTTGTATCTAATTACCATATTTTTCATAAACCAAGCAGAAAATGGTTTGAGAGAGGAAATATATTTAAACTGATATTAAATAATGGTTGGCTTTTCATTATTTTAAGATTAAAATATTAGGAAATTTGAGCAAATGCATAATTCCATATAGTTCACAGTATTATAATGTATTGCTATGCTAACAAACTATGAAATACTGTAAAAATAATACTGTAACAGAAATGAAAAATATAACATTCAACTTTAAAATCAAAATCATATTTTGAAAATAAAGACACCTCATAATTAAATTATTTTAAATTGCATGTCAAAACTTTGGAAAGTATCTCTTATGGTCCTTGTAAAGAAAAATAGATTTTGAATTACCAACATTTGCTGAGGAGTGAAAATCCTTAGTGTTAACATACTCCACTTTCTGATTGTATAAGTAACTTAGAAACACTTTAGCATTTTTTCACCATTAACAAGAGGTGAATTAAAAATGTGTAATGTAAGCCATCTCTACAGTGATTAATTCACAAAACAGGCTTTCACTCTTGTCAGCTTTTTTCCACACATTTTGGAAATTAACAATATTATCTGCTGACACTCCTATCATGAGGTGTCAGAAGGTTAATTTGCATCTGAATGTTTAACATGATATTCATTGAAAACTCAGTTTCCGTACCAGTTGGGTCAGCCTCACTGGAAAATGGGAAGTATAATTTCAGTTTCTGTAAGAAAGATGATAGAAAGCAGTTTTACTCTGTTATATCCCATGTAATTTATATCTTTATCTTAACGGAAGGGCCAGTTTTAGTAGCATGGTAGCTTGGGATTTCCATACTGGTGGTAAAGGAAGGAATGCTGCTTGTCTCTACTAGTTGAACCATTCTGTGGAGAGGCTGGCTTGTCTCCACAAGCTCTCTGGGTACCAAAGGGTTCACCTAGCACCTAGGATTTAACCTCCTCAGGTAAATGCTTTACACTTAAATGGCAGGGGAACAGAATGCACTTTCATCTTTCTACACTGCTTTTTGGTTGTAAATAATTCACAATTAAAGATTAAAGATTAAGAAAAAACAAAACCAAAAACCACTTCCATGTATTTATTTATTTATTTATTTATGTTATGAGAAGGACTAACCATTGTGAACTTGCATGACAGAAGGTAAATGAGGAAACAACATTATGGGAATTAGTGGAACATCTGGACACATCAATATACCATCCATTCTTTCTAGGTTACATAAATTGGTTATTGAAAAAAGCCTGAGCCAAGCAGTAAGAATATGCAAGTTCAAATTCATAATCTGTGACTGGGGAATTATCACTGAACTAAGAGATACTGAATTTATTCCTAATCAAAAGGCTAAAGAAGACTCTTCAAGCAAAGAAGGAACAAATGTATGTATAAATTGAGATATAAATTCTCCAATGTTTTTTTCTTTCTTTCACTTTCTCAGTAGACTTAAATAAATAGAATCAAGAAGTCTACACCCATTCCCCAATGATTTGCAAAAGGAAGACATTTTACCAGGAGGACATCTGATTGCTTAGCAAACCAGTCAGCAGCTTTTAACATCTTTCATAAAATGTAGTAAGCAATATCTTTAAAGGATTTTATCAGGAAGTTTCTGCATCAAACACATTAGCAACAGCAATAGAATCAAAACAGACACATAGCACGAAGAATAAACCAGGCATTTCTAGATTTTTTAAATACTCATAAATAAAATTGGCTTTACATTAGTATCCAATTAGCTGAAAAAAAAAATAAGGGTAATGTAAAATTTAAATCTGAACATTAAACCTGAATGCAGTCACTTAACATGAAAGAAATTACTGTGGTCATCATGCTCTATTTACATGTTCTACTGGCCACAGTGGCTAAAACATTTATTTAACTGCAATAACAGCTATGCCTGTAAATGATATCACAAATTACAGCTGTCTGCATTCAGAAACCCTAGTTTGATGCATCCTATTATACTTCTTATAAACTTAGAGGCAGTTTAATTTTTATATTTACCATGAAGGAAAGCTGCATTCTCAAGCAATTGTCATGTTTATTTGGTGCACAGTTTCTGAAAAGGCTTGTGAATTTTATTTCTTTATTTATTAATTTTCTGCAAGGTGCTAGTCAATCAGTTGCCTTCCTTGTCAAGTAAAGACTGACAGGGTCTTAATAGTGGCAGCTTTTGTAAAAAAATCTATTACTTTCCTATCTTATTTCCCTGGTGGTATTATTATCAGCATTAAAACACAATCAATGGAGATATTTTCCCAAGGAAGGAAAATCTACCAAAAAGAAGTTTTATGCCAAATCATACTAATCACAAAATTCTTAAAGGATTATATTATCCTTATGAATAAACACATCAAACCCAGAAAACAGACTCTGTAGTTCATGTCTACCAAGTGAGATCTACCCACCTCCTTCATTCCTGAAATTTTATAAGGAAACTTGAAAAAAAACCCAAAACATAAAAGAGGTAACATTAGCAATGCCACAACTAAGAATAAAAATGTGTAAAGACTAAAGCTTCCTTTTCAAAATGAAGCCTTTTTCTCTTTTACAATCATGTGTCCTCAATTACACATAAAAGACACAGTCACACAGTAAACAACAGTGAAATCCATTTTATAGGCTACTCTTCCAGTGTCCTGCTTTACTGTTTGGTCAATGAAATAATCAAAATACACATTGTAGACTTCAAAATACACCACTGAGTGAATTAAATAGGTTATTTAGAGGAGCATTCACTCCAATAAGTTTGTAGTGCAGCAGAAGTAAATCATAAGAAAGCTGCTCTCCATATCGGACATAAGGGAATGTGACTTTCCCTGTATCAGGGAGAAGAAAGACTTTGAATTTGTAGTTTACTTTTAAGATGTGAAAATAGTGAAACTGTAATTAGTCATGACTATTTTAAAACTCTGTATATGTCAGAGCACTCCTCAGTTGCAGCATGGATGTGTTTCCTATGAAATATTCTGCCAGAGGTTTTTTATGAGGGAGGATTTAATAACTTTGGTTTAGGTTTGTAATGTACTGTACGGAGTTGTTTTGAAGCAGACAGTATTGTCATTGCCTTTAGCACTGCAGTGAACACACTGCCCAAAACATGAGCTACACCCAAGCAATGATGAGAAGGACAGAGATAAACACAAATAGGACAAGAGGAAAAGAACAGGCAGTACTCTGATTTTCAGAAGAACTTTAGCTGGCTTCCCATAGCCTTACAAACATTAACTTGTCCCCCAGGTGCTTTCTTTTACCTCTTTATATCACCAAGGAGAGCCCCTTAAAAGGTGCTGCTGAGAGACATGAGCCTCTTTGCTGGGTTGTTTGAACCTCGGGATGAGCAAGTGGGACTGGAACTGAGCATCTGGCTCCAACTGCTGATTTACAGGTCAGCTTTATTGTAGTTCATCAAATTGTCATTTCAGATTTGAACTCAGACTCCAAATATGTTTCCCCCTACTCAAAAAGGACAGATGAAGGATGGGCTGGGAGGTGTTGGTGGTATGTGTTTCTTTTTATTCTTTCTTTTAACAGCTGAGCTGTTGATTGTTGAACTCTCATATATGACTTATATGAAGCCATTGAGAATCCTATGGCTGAAAATCAATTTCTGTGTCCATATATCGTTGTATTTAAGGTATAGAAATGTTAAACACATTCTTAATTCTTATTTCTCTTAGGGAAGTAGAACCTAATTTGTTCTTATTCTCCATTTCCTAGGTGTAGTGAAAGAATTAGTTTAACATCAGCAAGTAAGTTTATTTCAGCTTCTCTAACAGTTCTCTGAAAGATGTAGAAGAGGTATTGTGACTTGCTGTTCAAGAACTTGGCTTGTTTTCCATTAATTATGCTAATTATCCAAGCCACCTCGTACAGATTTAGTTTTTGTGTGGAAAATTGACGGTGTGTAAGTCAGAAATTTTGCATGTATGCGTGTGGAGGAGGAAGGTAAAACAGGAGGCAGGCATGCATTTGTCTGGGATGGGGGACCATAGTTTCTTTTTGAGCTTCATCCACTGGGAAACCACAATCCCATGACATTTGATACAGTAGCCACTGACTAAAGTGTGTTTCTGTTCTTCCCAATGCCCCTGAATCCTCTTGCAAATGAACTATGCCAGTGAGGGTGGAGATTCAGATTTTAATAAAGATTTTTGTTTGCTTGCATATATTTAAATCTTAAGGGAAATGGTCCCTTATGTTTTTATTATTAAAAATCTCATACAAGTTATACAAAATTTATTTATTTTACCATAAATGCTTTCCCAGGGTGGCTCAGGGAATGCATACACAAAGAAGGGCAATGCTGCACTAAGCTTTACACAATAAAGAGTTATATTCCTGAGACTCTCTGGGTTGAAAATAACTTTGTTGTGGCAAAGGCTTTCTAGATCAAAAAAGGTCAGGTGTCAGGTGAGGTAGGAACCATTCAGAATGATTAACTGTCATCTGAAAAGCCTGCTTTTGGATCTCATCCCTCTGCTATGAGTTCCTTTGATAGATGAAGGGAAAACATGTTTCTAAACCTATTTTGCCTACTGAAAGAAAACAGAATCTGTAGCATCATAATCAGCACAGCTCTGTGTTCAGCAGTGTTGAGGCCTGCAGTTTATCAGCTCTGCTCACATGAATAAGTATCACTTCAGTCAATGGGAATTCTTATAAAGGCAATCTGCGGGTTTGGAGATAAATCAAGCCGCTAAAGAAGCATTAAAAATGTGGAAGGATGACAGAAGGATACAAGAAAATTAGAATACATTTAGCTAGCATATAAAAGAACAGGGTTGAAGCTGGCACGGTTTTAATGTAATGACTGCTATAAGCATCCTTCTCATACCATCACCTCAGGGACAGGAAGATTTAAAAACTGGTGTTGAAAATAAAAACCTTTAGGGGTTTGGTTTGGTTTGGTTGGTTGGTTTTGTTTTCTTCTTTACTCTTTTTGGGTTTTGGGTTTTTTGTTTGTGTGTTTGGTTTTGGGGGTTTTTTTTTAAGTCTCGTTTTGTCATTTATGAGATAGCAGGTAAAGTGCAGGGATTTATTAAAAATATAAGCAAGCCTGCTGCTCATTTGAAATGGAGTTGGATTTTGACAGCAACATCACTGTTGGAAATGAATAAGAAGCAGCCAAAATAAAATCCACACCCCCACACCCCCCAATCAGTGAGTTCCTTTGTATTCCAGTGAAAATATTTAAAATTGTATTTAATGGTGATGTATCACATGAGTACCAAAGAGATCTGGGATTGTTCAGTATAATTAAATGAAAATTCAGGGTGACCTTATCCATGTGTATAAACACCTGATGGTGGATATTAAAGAAGGCAAAGCATGCAGTAACAGGACAGTAGACAATGAGCAGAAAATGAAATACAGGGAATTTCTTTTAAACATAATGAAATAATAACTTTGAGGATTACTGAATAGTTGGAAGAGTTTGCCCAGAGAAACTTATGAGTCTGCATCTTTGGAGCTATTTAAAAACCTGACTGGTCTTGGGCAGCCTGTTTAGGTAACCTTGCTAGCAGAGGATTGAAGCAGAGAATGTTCAGATGTCCCTGCAACCTTAGCTTCTCTGTGATTCTGTGTCCATTGTCAGAGGAACAATTTCTTCTAGCTCGTTGTTTTCCTGTGGCCAGCATACCTTTGAATATGCTTTACAATGTGTGCAGGCTAGTGGTTTTTTTTCAGTTAGCATGGATTTTCCAATATAATGTCTTAGTCTTCAGTGAGATTTTTGATGAATAATAAACACCATAAAACCAGTCCTTGAGAAGGTATGGATGAGTATTTCCTTCTGGTATTACTGATAAGTCTTGCCTAGGAATTGGAAAGATCACTCTTCTACCCATCTGTGAGAGAGCTAGGGATAACAGATGTATCTGCAGTCTTAGAAGACCAGGGGCTATTCTTTCACCATACTGGGAAAAAACACATTGAATAGGATGTTAAAGAGGTAGGATTCCTCACTTGCCATCTTACAGGCAAATTTCAGAAACAGTAGTTTCTGTCTTTGATGTCCTCTAAGAAATCAGCTCAGATAAGGTATGCTGAGAGCAAAGTCCAGATAGGTGGCAGAAATTAGTGAATGCTGGGAACTGAAGAATCAGTAAGAGGATGAAGAGGGGGTGAGAGGTACTAATCTGAGGCGAATGGACTTACTTGAGAAGATGTGAAGTTTTCTGTTCCTACAATTGTTAAATAAAATCAAACCTGAAGAAACTATGTGATCAATTTCAAAATCTTATGCTCCTTTAAATTACTTTTCTCTTTTTCTTTCCCAAGCACAGGAAGCAAATAAATTTTCTCATAAGAAGTAAAGTGTGAAAAAAGAAATTGAAACACCTTTACTGTTTTACATCATTTCCTTTCTCCATGCATGGACAACAGTTGCATAATGTCTACTGATGTGAATATTATCCTGCAATAAAGCCAGTCACAAAAGAATTCATTATATATATTATAAATTAATTACAATCCTACTCTAAAAGCTTTTGGATAAAAGGATACTGGTGGGGAGGGGACAAGTGGGGTTGTTATGAGGATTTTTCCCTGTTCATATATGCATGATTTCAGGTTCACTATGCATACCTGATAGAGAAAAGTATGTTATTATAGACTAAAGCTCCTGAATAAATTGCTGTTTCATTCAAAGATAATTAAACCCATTAGCGTGCCATGGTATTTTTACTTTGAAAATATTCTTTCTTCTCTATGAAACAAAGCTTTCACAAAATCCCCCAAAAGTCTGACAGAAGAAAGTCTCCAGTGAGGTGTAATTCCACAAAATAAACTACAGTATCTTACTAGCTTTTGCCTGCTCCTAATTGTATTTGTATCTATCCCACTTTTGGCCTAACTTTTTAGAAGTTACTATAGCATGGGATAAGTTATTATAATGATTCTTAAAACTATTGTAAAAAATTGCTGAAAATTTAAACTACTCATTCAAACAATGGAAAACAAGTTTCTTTTATATTAGAAAATAATTATTATATGCAAGTTTTTAAAACTAAATCATTGGATAAAAAAATAAATCATTAGATTCTATCACACTCCATTCTTAAATCCGAGACCTTACTTTACATGAAGTGAGAATAGATAGGGATTCAGGTCTTTAGCCAGAATAAATAGAAATAAAACTTCAGTCAACAATGTATCCAACTTGAGTGCCTGCTTCAAGAATTTTATGAACAACTGAGATGATCATTAGTTCCCTTATATTTTAAGTTGTGTTAAAAATACAAATAAAAGGGCTTGTGATACCTTCTTGGGGGACTGACAGAGAAAGGAAAGTTAAATTTGCTGGTGGAATTCCTACCACATCACAGAGTTTGAATTCAATGGGGTTACTAGACAGGTGGCTAATGAAAGATGAAACAAGCAGTCAGACATGTAAATAAGAGCAAGGCACATAAATAAGAGGACAGGATGCTTCTATTCGGGATACATTTTCTTCCTTCTCCGCTCTAAACTGAACTAAGACACATACTGGGGATATTCTGTTGTTTAAGTGGGCTGCTTGTATTGTGTTGTATAGGATGAGGGAAAACAAAGTATTTCTCTTTCATTTCTGCTCCCCATTTTAAGTTCAGACAGTGGGTGTTAAAATGTGTTTGTGCCATCAGGAGAATTGGGCATGTTCAGTCCGAAAAGGCAGTTTCAGAACTGCAGCTGTTCTTTTCATCTTTCAGCTGCTATATTGCCAAAGTTCCTACTCTTCCTCCTTTGTGTCCACATTTGTACCCTAGTAACTGCAGCCTCTACCTACTCCCTCAACTGTGTTCACAACGGGATGCACAGGGTATAGGACATTATACTATTAAAAGTGGTTAGGTTAAACAGTTGCCTATGTATATATATTCTGTTCTACTTTTGCTCCTCTTCCTCATTTCTTTCCATGTTTACTAGCCATTTTTGATCAATATTGGTATAATCCTCTTTCAAAGAACATATGTCAGTGATGACAGATATTATTTCAAACATATCCACAACAATTGCAATGCTGGTTAGGATAGTTCTGGAAGTCTGAGCAGCAGGTCCCAGGAATCCTTTCTGTTACCCAGCTGTGTTGTTCTCCCTGGGAAACAGAGACATCCCTGTGACACTTAATTTCACACTGAAGATAGTCATAAGTTCATGTCAAGGTTTTCTCTTCCTCCACCATCATCAGTGGATGTTGCAGTCTGTAATCTGCACAAACTTCCTGTTCACTTCTCCATCTCATTCAGTGGAATATGGAGACTATTCCATAACGGAATGGTAGGAACTGATAAAGGAGATTTACCTGAAATTTTCACCTAGTCACCAATATTCAGAAATGCCTATACTCCTCTGAGTAAGATGAAATCTGAGGAATGTCACCCCCTTTCTTCCTCCCCACAGCTGCTTCTGGCCTTCAGGGAATGGCATGTCAGCCTCATGCAGGCTTCTTTCCAGCAGCCACTCATCTGCCACTTCCCCTGCTCCCTAATGAATATTTTTCTCAGTTTCTACAGCAGCCAATTCGAACCTCATCCCTGAACAGCAGAGTGAAAATCACCACAGGGAAAAGCTGAAGCCAGCGGCTGCTGGCACCAAGGCCACACAGGCAATGGGACATGGAAAAAGATGGAAAATACTATCTCAGTTTAGGGCAGCTGCTACTTGCTGGCATGAAATGTAGTAGGGCCAGGGCATGTTATATGCTCCATGATGACGGTGGGAAACTAAGTGTAGCCCAGCCAAACTAGCCCGTTTACAATTGTTAACACTGCTGAACAAGTTTGTTTGGTTTTTTTTTTTTGTCTGTGAATAAAGTTAAAGGACATTGATATTATTCCACCTTTCTACACTGTGTTTTGCTGTCATCTGGAAGCAAAAACCCCATGCTTTGACAATAAAAAAACAGGTAACCTTTTTTCAATAAACTCCCACACCCACTACTGCCCATCCTTATATTCTAACTTTTTTTGTTGCATTTGTTCCAAGTATTGGGTTAAACATCTCAAAACCTTCCCCTTTGATGTGAGAGTGACAGAGCACTGGAACAGGCTGCCTAGAGAGATTGTGGAGTCTCCTTCTCTAAAGAATTTCAAGACCCACCTGGATCTATCTGTTCCTGTGTGGCCTGCACTAAGTGTTCTTGCATTGGCAGGGGGGTTGGACTTGATGGTCTCCAGAGGTCCCTTCCAACCCCTACAATTCTATGATTCTGTGAGTAGGGTTGGCTTATGCAGTTTTCATTTTTTATGTTAGGGCTGGGTGTTCTAACCCAAAACCTTTCTTTGGAGGTTACTATACATGGTAAGTTTTTTAGTTGCTCCTTATCTTGTTTTCATATACTTTTGCACATCTCTGTTGGAATACACAGCATTTCAGAAGCNACCATGAATATTCTGTGATTCAATGTAATAACCTGGTCAAAATAGAGAACAAATTGAAAAGGCAAGTAAAATCCTCTTTATATATACAGCTATTCAATATTCATACAGCTGTGTTAAATAACATAAAGGAAATACCTAAGAATAGAAAAAAGAACAAAACTATATTGTGGATCAAGTGATGAGTGATTTAGAACATTATATTTGAGCTAATAATAGCAAAAAGGGGAATTAACATATAAAGCCTAAACTTGAAATATATAATATGCTTCATTCATTTTTGCTATTCAATGCTTGTAATGGTAAAGAGTTGTAATTCACGTTCCAAACTGCTATCCTTTGATTTTATGAATCTGAAGGGGAATACTACCGAGCACAAATAAAATCCTGGTAGAATTGTTTTGTCTCTTACACTCTGGGATTCTCCTTTACTTTCATTTTAACCTAATAACTTAGGGCTAGGCTTCAAAAAACATTAATTCCTCCAGGTGTAAACTGGGGATTTCTGGAGTTTCCGCAAATGATAAACACTGGCCAGAATGATTCCTGCTTCACTTAAAATCTAAGAGTTGCTTTGGAGAAGCACTGCTGTAGTGATGCATTTTCTGTCTGTGTTCTCAAGAGCTGGAGGAAAGAGGAAAAAAACCCAACCACCAACCAGGTAAGGAAATCTGGTTGATTATGAGGAGAAATTATAGTACTTACGACATATATATGTAAAAATATGATAAGTGGGTGTTCAACTGCAGCACATTAGTCAGGTTTCTCTGAAAACAAAAAGTGTCTTGCAATATTTCAACTATAATACATTGTCTTTAGAAAATGCTAAATTGTGCATGAGCTTCATCGTGTCACATTGTCACATGCAGTCTTAGTTGAAAAGATTTGTTCCATAAAGGTTACAGTCCTGTGAACTATAAATCTTAAGAAATGCTGTAGGGCAATCGTCAACTGTATGTAGTACATGTGGTAGGAGGATTGTGTGTATTGGAGCAGCTCTGGGGATCAGTATCAACCTTTGTTTGACATCTCCATCAATGACTGAGGAGAGGGAATAAATGGAATATTAATGAATTAGCAGACAGTATTGAGTTAGGAGAAGTTTTGAATACCAATGAAGGGATAAAGGCACATAATGAAAATGTAGAACTGTTGGTACTATGTTGTGGATTCTGCTGACTCTGAGGTACAATGTGTCTCACTGGGTCTTGGTATTTGCTACAAAATGTTGTCCAGTGAATATTTGGTCTAAGAAAGGACAAAAAAAAAAAGCTATTAAAAAAAAAATATAAAAGGGATAGTGATATAGATGGGAGGGAAACAATTTATGGACACAATCATAAAAGGTAAGAAAAGCCTTGAAAAACTGAAGTGGAAGAGGCCTAGACTGGATGTGGCAGAAGGATAAAAGGGGGAATATAGTTCTATACTTACACATTTGTGCCCTTTTCCTCTCCCTCTCAAATAACATCCATCACATGCAGCAGAGAGCACTGATCATTAAGTGCCTGCAAGCAAACATGAATAGATCATAACTAGTTTTTCTACATAGTTGATTATATAAAATAGGAGGAAGGAGAGTTATAAATGGATGGCCAAATAACAGTAGTGTAAGGCACCTTAGAAGGCTACATCATATAGGAGTGGCAGCTGCACTGACAGGAAATTAATTCAATTGTGAAGTACAAAAACATATTGACTGCAAATCAGCAATATAGTCACTGCAACTTAGCACAGCATCTGCTTTTTTTTCCCACTACTCCAACCAAACACAACAGGGCAACTGCCAACTGATTTGCACAGGGCTTAATCAATGCCTACGAGTCAGAGGGAGTCACCAACTTCCACAGTCTTTGGAGAAAGTAATTTAACGAAGACACAGGCACAGAAAACTTGGGCTCCAGACAAAAATTCATTATCCATCGAGTGCTGTGCAACGTCCTCTCCTACTTAGTTTCCCTTAGGTTTGTGCTGATAACTTTGAAGTTTTCACATGTATCAGCCAGGACAGGACACTGTGCCTTTCCATGTCAATAACATAATTTCAACTCCTTTATCAGTCCGTTAGATTATGAAGTTCTCTACTTCCAAAAATGATTACACTAAGGCATCTGGGAAATGGGTCAGTTTTAATTCCTGTATAATTTCCTGTATGGTAATTGTGGTCATATCCATAGTAATCACTCATTTCTTTTCAGATAATAAGATTTGGCATTCATTGTAACTTGGTTCTATAACTAAAGATAATACTTCTATAAAAACAAAATCCTAGAATCATATTCATTTCTCAATGCCTAATTTAGTTACTTCTATTTCTCATTTCCAGCTTAACCTTTCCTTTCAAAACTATTGTGTTAAAGGAAAAATAACCCCTGCAAACTGAATACCAATTATGAGTAAAATAGAAGCTATCTAGACCACTTGATAAAAAGAATAAGAGAAGAAGATAGTGAATGATCTGAGGATCTCAAGGGATCATGTCTGAGAAAAGAGGATAAATGTGAAACCTGTCCTTTACAAAGATGACTAGTGTGATGCTAGTAAAAGTAATTAATGTTTTATCTCCCAAAGGAGCAGAAACAACTTTCTCCTTAAAAGCCCCTCATGGCCTATTCAGTTTGTCAGGCAGCAGAGCTTTTCACATCCTCTCTTAAGGTGACTTAGACTTTCAGGCTTTTGCATCAAGTCAATCACTTGGCTTTAGAACAGCTAATGCCTGTCATGTATGTATGGTTTCGTGGTTTATGGTTTAACAGATGTGTTGCTGATTCATGCTTAGTTATTTTGTCAGGAAAGGAAAATAAACTCCCTTGAGTTCCCAGTATAAGATGTTTCAGCGTGAAGGAATTACAGTGAAACCCAGCAGACAAGCTAGAAAAACCTAGAGGAATTATAAATGGTGCAGAGAAGAACTGAAATAGAGCTCATTGGATCTTTCACTGGACATACTCTATCCTCCTGAAAACTGTCCTTTTTGAAAACATCAATTTTTGTGGGGTATTGACTTTTCAAGACAGGAAAGCAAATACAAAAACTCAAGAATCAACATGACTGCTCTGAGACTACTTTCCTGGAAGGTTGTTGGCTAAAAAAATCCTACATCCCTAGCAGATTTTCACCAAATCTAGTAGCTGAAAAGTAATTCTGCTCCTGTTTCGAATCAAGCAAAAGTAGCTGCAGTCTGCAGGATTGCTAATAGATCAGAATACACACACGAAGGTCATTATCCTCAAAGAGAGAAATATTTATTACTTTTTAAAATTAAAACTCCTTCCAGGGAAAAAATGTCAAATTGGCTATTTTATTTTCCTGATTAATGATGAAAATATTTTTATATATGTGGTTTAGGAAAGGATATAAAACTTCTCACTGACTCCATTGGTCCTACATTTTAGAAAGTTAAATATTTTCAAATTAAGCTGCTAATTTCTTAGATGGACTTTTTTTTTTTTCAGTTTACAGAACAAAAAAAAATGCAATAAAAGGGAAAATTAGTGCACAATCTGTCTTTTCTTTTGACTTGGCTCCAAAATTTTCACCTGAGCTTTCATCTTCTGATGGATTTCCAGCTTTTTACAAAAAACTTTTTAGCCTCTTATTGAAGAGAAAATCTGAAAAAAGACATTGTTTAGGGTACAACTATTGGAGACCATCTGAGCCAAATCATAATTAACTAGGTCAAATTTAAATTTTATTCAATAAAAATAAATGCAATCTGCAAATTTATTGTTGTTGAAATCTAAGTATATCTACATAGCTACAAATATCCTTCCTCTCTAAGACCATAGGGTGGTGAATCTAGAAAAGAATGCATTCATAGTATCAAATTATTCTGTTTATTAAAAGCTCAACACATAATGCCATCATATGCCAACTGTCTGCATTTCAAAGTGCTAACACATCGTGCGTAACCATTCTCTACTGAGAGGCTTACAAGACAAATGTACTGGTCAACTTTATTTTATAAACGTGTCTGAACTAATTAAATCAGCATGATGATAAGCTGTAACTTTACCCTACAGAAAGACAAGGCTTAAGTGCCCTAGAACAGCAACAACAAAAAAAAGATACTAATTTAACTTCTTTTTTGCCCTTGGGAAAAATAAGAAGATCATTTTCTTTGTCAGTGAAAATGCTAAACTAAAATTCATCATGTTCAAGTAATGAAAAATAAGGCTTTATTATTACTGAAAAATATATGTATACAACAATAATAGTAGAAAAAAAAAAACCAGTGGACTTAAATTTTACTCCTTCTTAAACTTACTGTACGGAGGAAAGAAAATAGGGTAGATTCTTATTGGAATAATAATGCCCTACTTTTGAACAGGCCTGATTTTTGATGTTTTGGCCACCTGATTTATAAATTCAATTTCTAAACCAATTTTCCAGCAATTGTGAATAATATGAAATTCATGACTAAAAGGAAAGTCTTTCTCTTAGACCACATTGGATTAAAGTGCGGCATTTGTCAAAAAGTGAATCATCAATAGACAGCAGACAGTCAGAGCTTACATAAAAGAAAAAAAAAATTCAAGAGAGAGAAATAATAAATCTTGTGCCCTGTGATTTAAACTAGCCTCCAGTGATTAGAGCCAGCCTTTCCGTGTGATCTGATAATGACTGTTGTCACTGGAAAAAATTAGTTTTCTGAACTAGATGGATTTGGAATTTTATCCCCATGATAATTCCTGGATTTTATTTTTTTTTATTTTTTTTTTTTTTTTTTTCCATGGGTATTTTTTAGTTTTTTTTTTTGGGGGGTTTTTTTTTTTTTTTTTTTTTAACTCTGCAGCCAAAATCTATGTCCGTCAGATATTAGATAATTCTTTTCAAAACTGTCTTTTAAACCCATAGAGTTTCAGAGCTCTATGGACAGAGTATGACTTTGAAATATATATCACACCATTGTCATTTACTCATAAAGGCTGTTCAGAATTGCAGAATCTTCCTGCCTGTCTTCCTTGATGATAGATGAATGGAGGGATAGTGACACAAAGGAAAGTGATTAATAAGGAATAGGGCTGCTGCTTCTCCTCTCTTGAGACATTGATGTGTACATATTCATTCATGCAACTGGAGTAGCCAACCTAAAAAATTCTTACTCTACACACCTTGCTACCAACAGCTTGACTACCAACATCTTTGTTATAACCCTAACATTGCCATTTGACCTCTTTACTTCATTGCTGAGATTTGGTGCGTGTGAAGTGTTGAATATTACCAGGCATGACTATGTCTTATATATATAGAAATGTGACTTTTTTTTCATTTGGAAACTTAACACATCAAAGCAGGATTTACCTGTGAAAAGAAAAAATTGGCTTAGGGTTTTTGTAAAATATTCCTGTGGCCAATTCATGAAATTGCAATGCAACTTTAGCACCATTTCACTGGACAGTCAGTTTCTGACTTCAAGTAATGTTAATAGAAGGTTTTGACATGAACAATATCCATTCAAGCCTTAAGTGACTTAACAAAAGAGGTGCAGGAAAGCTTTTCCTCCATTAGTAACGAGAACAAGTGGTGTTCCTTGCACTACATGGGAAATAAGCCACATTCCTATGGCACTTTCCATTCTCTTTCTCCATCTCGGAATAGATACAAGAGCATCTGGAGACTGTACCCATGGAAACACTGTCACAACATAAGGCAAGATCATTTATTTTATCTTTGATTTTTTCTGAACTTGCTTGAATTTTTGACTTTTAGTTGGATACAGTGATATTTTAAGTAATATGGTACCTTTTCTTCAGAAATAAATACTCTTAGGCTTACAAGTTTATTACACTACAGTAAAGGAGTAAGGATTTTTAATATGCTACACATAAAGTTGAATTTAATATTCCATTTCAGATTATTTATTCATATACATAAAATTACTCCTTTAATTAAAATTCTTACCAGGATACTTTTTGTTTGGCGTTCAGAAGAAAATCAGTTAAGTAGTTAGAGGGTTACAAATGTTGAAAGTCCATGGAAATAGAATGTTTTTTGCAATCTTGAAGCTCAGCAGAAATACTTTCTACATGAGTTCTCAGATTCACTTCTTTATATTTTTTTACTTCAATTTCTAAAGAATACTCAAAAAAAAAAATACTAGCAGCAGCTAACCCTGGTAGGCCTTAGGCTCTCCTCAAGCCAAATAACCTGGATGGAGGAGATTAAAAATGGTTGGTTATTAGAAAGTTCATATGAAACAAGAATTGCTGAAATGAATATTGCCTAAAGCACTGTTAAACTTTAATGCCTTAGACAAGATTACAACTCCTGAGACTAACTTTTAGGTAACCACCATTGACAGCACAGCAGACCTCAGGTTCAAAGACAGCTTTAGGAGCTGGGAAAAGCACACTCTGTTGAGATACACTGTGCCATGCAAACACAGCTATTAGTATTTCACACAATCAGGTTAAACCTGTCTTAGAATCACAGATGGGGGTTGGAAGGGATCTCCGGAGGTCATCTAGTCCAACCCCCCTGCCAAAGCAGGTTCAGCTAGGGCAGGTTGCACAGGAATGCATCCAGGCATGTTTTGAAAGCCTTCAGAGAAGGAGGCTCCACAATCTGGGCAGCCTGGGTCAGTGCTCTGTAACTCTCACAGTAAAGAGGTTTTTCCTTATGTTTTAGTGGAATTTTCTGTATCCTTGTTTATGCCCATTAACCCTTGTTCTGTTGCTGGACATCAATGAAAAGAGACTGGCCCCATCTTCTTGACACATACCCTTCAGATATTTATAACCATTGATAAGTTCCAGTCTCAGCCTTTTCCAGGCTAAACAGCCTCAGGTCTCCCAACCTTTCCTCATAAGAGAGATGTTCCAGTCCCTTAATCCTCTTTAACCTTCTGTTCTCTCTCCAGTATTTCACTCTTTCTCTTGAACTGGGGAGACCACAACTGGGCACGGTACTCCAGATGTGGTCTCACCAGAGCAGAGTACAGGGGGAGGAGAACCTCCTTCGACCTACTGGTCACACTGTTCTTAATGCACCCCAGGATAACATTGGTCGTCTTGGCTACAAGATCACATTTCTGGGCCATGGTTAACTTACTGTCTACCAGGATGCCAAGGTCCTTCTCTGTGGAGCTGCTTTGCAGAAGGTCTACCTCTAACATATACCAGTGTATAGGGTTATTAATCCCCAGGTGCAGGACTCTGCACTTTTCCTTGTTGAATTTCATGAGGTTACCCTCCACACAACACTCCAGCCTGTCTAGGTCTCACTGAATGGCAGCACTGAATGTATCAGCCACTCCTCTGATTTTTATATCATTAAAATTATTATATACCTAGACAAGGCCAAATCAAATCTTTAGTACGTCATAAATAAAGCATTAATCAGAAGCAATGTCTCAGAGGAGACAAATAATGTTGCCTAACTTTAACTACCTATACTGTAAGACTCTGAATTTGCACTAGCTACCTGATGCTGTCTTTGTAGTCAAATGTAGACAAAAGACTACACTTAATGCATATTATTTTAGAAGTCTGCTTTATAATGAAATGAATGACAACCATGAAGTGCTGATTCCTTTCTGTTTGCCAGGGAGACCTGCAGGGTGCACATGAATGCTGCTTCACATATTCTCACTGAATACATCTGCATGTAGTCCAGTGATTTTTTCAGAAATTCTTTTTTGACAGGTACATTTTGCTTTCTTTCCTGAGAAAATAAAATAAAAGGAATCTGCACACAAATATATTTATGGTCCAATTTAACATAATTATTTTTTGGAGTGGTATTTGTATATTCATTTACAAGTTCAATACATTGTCTGACCTAAATATTTTCACTTTTAATCAAAGATGAGAAATAAATGCATTTGGAAGGCAGTTACTCCAACAAATATTAGGCAGGCTTCCAAAGGTCTGTGTTGTCTGAAGAATGCCTAGCCAAGTAACTCGCATCAGAATATCACATTTTAGTTAGCTAGAGTTTGGGTCGAAAAAAAAAACACAACAAAACAAACAAACAAACAAAAACAAACAAACAAAAAAACCACACACACACACAAAAAAACCCCAAAAACAGCAACAAACAACAAAACCCAGGACAGATGTATTTTTATCTTCTTTTGTTGGGCTGTGTTATTGTTTTGGGATTTTTTTATTATTTTGGACCATGCAACTTCCTTAAGCACATAGAGATATAGAGAAAAATCTTTATGTATTTGCAGTATTCCTACAATAGCTTTTGATGAACTTACAAAGCTCATCAAAAAACTTTGTTTAAGTATGCGGATATTATGATGTACCTGTAAACCTTTTGTTTCTGTTGTTGATAATTTAACAATCATTTTGAACAGTGTATTAGCACCTGAGCATTGAAAAAAAAAAGAGGTCCTAATCATTTACCTAGGAAACCTGGAGAGAGCTCTGATTATTCTTTTATATATATATTTTTTAAAGCTGATCAATACCTATGTTTAAAGAAACTAAAGAACTAAAGGGCTTCAAGGCATTAAATTAAAGGGTTGGAATGGTTTATTACTCTGCTTATTTGTACAAAATCAATTTCCCACCCAAGATCCAGATACTGATTCAACATCAAGAGGTTTGATGAGTATATAAATGCTTAAACTTTAGTGACTCTCAAGAGCAAATGAAATTTAATGAAAAAAAAAAAGGTAGTATTGAAGCTATCATCTTAAATATTCTATTAAGAACATTGGTGAGTAGAGTCCAGCAGCAACAAATGTAATGGTTACAATGTTTTAGGCTATCTATTTGGACACTATACAAGGCCTTTACAAATTGTATGTATTCCATAACAATAACACAGAAATTAACACCAGTGTTTCTTTACGTAAATTTAGAATGTAAACATAGTATTTAGATGAAGGCAGTTTTAAAATGAATAACTCTGCCTTAAAACATTATGCATATGAGAAATAACCAGAGAGGATTTATTTTCCCCAAAGATGTGCCAACTAAATACTTGGATAAATCCACTTATTCTAATGAAAATTTATTTGATTAAAAATACTTGAATGAAATACTGTAAATATGTAATAAGACTGAAGAAGAGAGCGTGACCTTTGTGATCCCTGAGTATCATGTTTATGAGATGAAATACCTTGTTGGTCAGTTTAAGGTCACCTGTCCTGTCTGCTCCTCCCTGTAGGTGCAGCCTTTTACTTTCTGCACCCCCAACACTGGTACATGAGATTTAGTAGTGGCCTTTGTCTGCACGCCAAACCTGCAACTAACTTCTCATCCTTTGTACTTTGGATAAATAAACACTTATGCTTTAGTTATGGCTGGAATTTTCTCTAGAAAATCCATGTGTTTCTTCTAATGCATGTCCATTGTTCACTGAAAACTGAGTAAAACAGAGTTTGATATTACCTGCATGTATATTAACATCTTTTGAGATTATTACGCTATAAAGTAATGCCCAATTAAAAAAAAAATCAAAAAACAACAAACTGGAAATTTTGAAAAGAAGCTGTAGAACCCTTGCAGGGACTAGTAAATGAAGATTCATAAAAACTTCTATATAAAGAAAAATCTGAAAGGGAAAGTTCAAAGGCAATAAGTTGTGAAGAGAATAGATGATTGCAGCTGAAAGCTACAGCAGGAATATATTCAAACAAGCAGTTTGCAAAGGTTAAGCTGTATATCAGCATCATTTAGTCTCCTTATTCCCACTTATACAGGAACATTTGGCCTGCACCTTGATCTTGAATAGTTGTCCCAGATCCTTTCATTTAATATCATCTGCGTGCTTTATTAATATTCTCATCTCTCAGTTTATCAATGAGCATATTAAATGGAGGTTAGAACTCTGGCCTCTAGAGTAAGCACAAAATACCTCCCATCTACTTATTTCATTGCTAATTTTCATTACTCTTTGTTATAGACTTTTAGTCAGATTTCAGCCCACTGACTGTGTTCTCTGTAGAATAATTTATATGAATTTTTCAAGTGGATTGTGTTAGAGACAGTGTCTCTTTTATTGCATGAGTTTATATCTGTGAAAGCTCTTCTAAAATCAACATATACCAGGAAATTAATTCTAACAGTGTGAAACAGTTCATAGAGATATTAAAGAAAATAACATATGCATATGATGTTAAAAATTATGGCATAATTAAAATAATTCACAAAATAGGATGCCTAATTCTTATGAGTTTCTTGCTTTCCAGGCATTGGTTCTGCATATACTGAGATTCTTCAGCTGAATCACCTGCTATAGAACTGAAAGTGCTAAAAATCATATAATATTGAGCTTTTCACATTTAATGATTTTTCTTTTGGATTTTAATGTAGGAAATCACTTAATTACATGTGAAATGAAGCAAGCACACAAGCAGTCTCACTGAAGTTGTTGTAGATGTTGTACTTTGAGAGTCATTCCATTTCTCTTTTCCAAAATTGAGTTCATACAATTGAAAAGTTTTGCCCATTTTTAATTCTTCCATATGTGTTTTTTTTTTCTTTTTTACCTCTTGCAAGTACAGTGGAAATACTTACTTACCAAAAAAACCCCAAAACCCCAACAACACAACCCTTAGTATGCGTATTAGTCATTTTCACAATATTCTTACTGAGTGCTTTGTTTGGTACATACAATGTGTAGATTGGATCTAAACCTAACACACAGCATATATCATTCAAGCCATAGTGCAGGTGTTTGATCTGGACAGACTCCTAACAAAATTAGGACAAGTAGATGCCAGAGTATCATCAGCTGGTGATGTACTGTTTAACTATTGGTTGTGCTTTCAAGCCTACACTATTGCTTCTTCTCAACCTTCTTTCCCAAGGTGAAGGGCATCGTTATATCCACCTGAAAATTTAGCTAATAAAAGGTTTTAAGATAAAACATTTAGTTTTGAATAGGAATGGGGAAAGTTTCACAAGAAGTACTGCTCTTGACATACCAATTAGTATTATGTGTCCTAGCCACATGTGCAAGTATTTTGCCATCTTTTTTAAAACCCAAAGTCAAATAGTTTAGCTTAATACCTGTGGTTTCATCTAGTTGATGGGACTTCTGCATGGAGAGAAAGAGGAGCATTCACCGGCTATCGCCACTCTCAGCCATCAGGAAAGGCCCGAGAGCATTCTCTTTCACACTATCTTGTTCAGATGCACCAGTTTGTCCTGATAGTTGGTAGCTTCAGTACTTGAGGACCCAAATGAAAATCTGAGGCAAAGATCTTAAACATGTGAATGAACAGCAAACTAAAGTACAAATTCAGGCTGAAATACTGAGTTGTTATGGGTTAATGACAAATAAGGAGAAAGTGCCAAGCTAAAAACATATCTCAATTTGTACCCCTCTGCTGGACATTGCTAAAAAGAACCCACAAATATTTTAGTGATTTAAACATTTTTCATTTTACAATATACAGAAAACTTTTTCCTCATCTCTTGTGTTCTGTTTCACTTGTTTTCAATGGGAATGTCATGCATGTCTATGACATCAGAATTTCGTATCTTATTTATTTGGTGACAATGAAACCAAAAGCAGTATGTTTTTATGTGCAAATATATTTTGTGAATTTCTTTAAGTTACTGTTAGCTTAGATTTTCTCTTAAATATATTTGCTAGCAAGAAGTTGACTTTAAAAAAAACATGCAAAAAATATTTTTTCCCCTCTATTAAACCTTTACATAAGGTTTGCAAGTTTTTGTTGCCAAGATTTCCTGAGTTTCTTATACATACAATATCAGATAATATCTGATAAACTGAATAAAATGTAAAGGTGATTTTTGTATATAGATGAAGGGAGGTCAAGTAGGAATGAAGATGAAAAAGCTCTTAAGATATAGGTCCTGATATTGAATTTATTAGTAATTCTTTTGAGGAGAAACTTACAGCTTACAGCTCACATGGTGATGTGCTCCAGTATTAGAGAATCATCTCCTAGGAGATTCCTAAAAGAATGTGCCTTTTGGACTTATGTACTCATAATGGCACATCAGTCTCATTCCCAGTCAGAAAAGGTAAAAAAATTCTGTAAAACCACACCTTTTCCATTTATCATAGAATCATAGAATGATCTGGGTTGGAAGGGAACTTAAAGATCATCTAGTTCCAGCCCCCCCTGCCATGGCAGAGACACCTCTTACTTGACCAGTTTGCTCAAGGCCCCATCCAACCTGGTTTTGAACACATACAGTGATGGAGCATCCACAACTTCCCTGGGCAACCTGTCCCAGCATCTCACCACCATCTGAATGAAGAATTTCTTTCTTATTTCCAATCTAAATCTACTCAATTCCAGTTTCAAACCATTATCCCTCATCCTATCACCACAGGCCTTTGTGAAAAGTCCTTCCCCAGCTTTCTTTCAGACCCCCTTCAGATAGATACTTAAAGGCCATAATAAGGTCTCCCCAGAGCCTTCTCTTTTCCAGGCTGAATAAGCCCAACTCTCTCAGCCTGCAGCATTTTGTCTGGGTAAACTCTTTAGATGGTAAGCATTAGCATATTTTTTTCTGCTTGATTTAGACTACAGAGGGGTAGATGGCTTGGCAAACTGCCAGACAGTGGAGATGCAAACACCATTCCTTTCAATGTATAAAGTTCTTTCCTGCTTTTTCCCCTCTGATTCTCCCTTACCTAGTCATCTTCAGACCACTGGCCCCAAACCAATGCAGCAAGTTTTTGTAGAAAGTGTTTGAAAATTATTTAGAAAAACATTTCCAAATTCTCCCATATGTTTCTACAGATAAATATATGGGTACATTTGCACAAACATTGAGAACATTCATCCAAAAACTAGAATGTCAGGAGAAAGAAAGAAAATGTTATGGGATTGTTTTGATATATTCTATGTTGACAAGTGAACAACAAACTTCATAGAACTGAAACTAATTCAAAGAATAGAGTTTCACTGATATTTGAAGCTGATGTATGTTGCTCACTCTGTATATTATGATTTATAGGTAGCTAGCATCCATATACTTTGAATGTTGGATTTACATTGTTGAAAAACAGTCTTAAACTATTGTAGCTGGGAATGGAAATCAAGTGAGGTTACAATCTAAGAAAATGACTATGAAACAATAACATCTACATAATGTAGCACCCAGAAAGCACAATCTGCAGTTTTACTCTACATACTGCCAGATTGTAGCACCTAGACAAACAACATTTTCACACATGAGAGGGAGGAAGAAAGGAAGTACTTTCAGTGCTCAGTTTTGACATCCAATCACAGAATCACAGAATCACAGAATCACAGAATCCTAGGGGTTGGAAGGGACCTCGAAAGATCATCTAGTCCAACCCCCCCTGCTAGAGCAGGGCCACCTAGAGTACGTCACATAGGAACATGTCCAGGCGGGTTTTGAATGTCTCCAGTGAAGGAGACTCCACGACCCCCCTGGGCAGCCTGTTCCAGGGCTCTGTCACCCTTACAGTAAAAAAATTTTTTCGAATATTCAACTTGAACCTCCTAATCCAATACTTATCCTGCCTTTTACACATTGCCATCTCTTATACTTGATTCTTCTTTCAGTTTGCATGACAACAAATGTTTGTGCATATGCAATTCCATGGCACATTTAGCCATCAACAAGGCTTATTTTGATCCATTTACAGAGAAGTGATTTTGCTGTAAGAGCACTAAAGGTGGCGAGAAAGAGTTTAAATGAAAATTCTATTTGAGAAGCCACAAAAACTGCTCCCCAGGGTCCAGTAGCTTTTATGAGCTTTGCAAATAGGCAGCAGGACCACTAGCAAACCATGGTGACATGAGAAACGTGTTGTATGATACAACTCCTTTATGTTAAAGCAATGATATAACTCATTTTAATAATAACACATAATACACTGCTAATTGATAGTGTATTAGCTTTTATGGAATATGGAATATGGGAGTGATGGGAACTAATCAAGTATATGCCATTCTTTTATATGCTAACTTCTGCTTAGCATGTAGGGAAGTGCATAAATAAAAGCTCTCAATTACAATAAAAGTATCAATACTGCTTCTGTGAAAGCTGTGAAATGTAAAATAACCTTTGAGTTCATCTGTTTTTTCATAATTTTAAAAAAATTACTGTGTTCATTCTGAAGTTCTTCAAAGTCTTCAATAGCTATTATAAATAACTAGTCCCTCATTTTTGTACTGGGAAAGTATACAACGTTAACAAGAGCATGTGCTCCAAAGGAGTATATCAGACTGGTATTACATATGGCCAAAATCTTTTAAAGTTTATGGCATGAAGTCTCTTGCAGGCTAAAGCTTAGTGAAATGACTCAGTGGTTTGAAATGGCTCCTTCTGAAATACCAACTTGTCACATTTAAGTTTCAATAACCAAGTACAACTTTTACATAGCAAGTAACATAATTAAATATGCAGAAAACATTCCAAATATTATGGAATTAAAATTACAACTCCCCTTGTAGTTTGTCCCCTTCAGTCTGCCTGCTGAAAATACAGAAGCAGTTTTACAGTCTATGAAGGTAAAAATAAGATAGCTCTGCTAGGATAACATAGCAGCTAAACTGGGATGGATATTCAGGGATAAAGCTTCTGATTTAAGCATTATTATCTATTGAAGTACCAATTCACTACTCTGAATTCTTTGTTTGTTTGTTTGTTTTATTTAATCTGTCACTAGGAGAAATTATGATGTACATCTTGCAAGAAGTTAGTATAATTATTGATGGGCATAGGTTCCTAATTTTCTCTGACATAATCTTGCTGCACAACATCAAAGGCAGCAAATAAATGAAAAAGACGGCGATGAAAAAATAAAAAAGAAGACGAATGAGGATGTCACTGCATCAATCTTGTTTGCATCCAAGTGGGCTCACACAGACAGGAAAACTCATTTTAGGATTTGGCTTATGTGACCTGCGTATTTGTCTGGATCCCAAATTAGAACCTGCAATTTGCTGCTTCATCTGATTCTGATTTTCCAGGAAATTATTAGATTTCCTTGACCCTTCCTGACAGATCTTAATTCTGTGGTGGTTAGAGGGATAAATGTTAATTATGAATGCTGTCTGCTGTTCTCATTTCCCTCTTCCCCTCCTCCTGTTCTGCTTAATCAAATTTTAACTCTGGTTTAATTATTAGGTTACACAATTTGGTACTACTTTACTAATAAAAAAAAAATATTTAAATACATACCTTTTTTAAATAAAGCATATACTTAGCCTACCTAAATACTATAAATTAAAAAAATTAGTTATTTCTAAAATTACATAGAGACTCAGCTATTGTGTCCGTCCATATTTGTTACCTTTTAAAGTTGTATAGTCACAGTTTCCTATTTTGTTTTATTTTCTTTCATGGCAGAACTTGGAATCTCACCTTCCCACACTCAATACACCAAGTTCAGCTCAACCATCTGTACGTGTCAGCAGGTGTAGTCAGCTGAAAGACCACTTGGTATGAACAGCTGGCCTTACAAATGCCATAACTGCAACTGAGTCCTCACGAGTCACGATGTTAATAGGCAGTAGTTACAGGTTAGAAATGTCCAGTGAAAAGTATGGAATTAATTTTGAGGTTTACTTCAGTGACTACTCATTCAGAAATTGCTTATTAAGTTTTTGAGATTACCAGCCTTCTGACAGTCTTGTAAAACACTTTGTTGCGTGTTTCAATGATGTTAAGAACCAGCAGGGTGACTGTACAGTAAGAGTGGCCACGAGCTCTGATTTCAGGAATAAGGCCATACCATTTGCTGTGTGAAGGACAACTCTGAACCAAAGCTACAGCTAGGATGGGAAGACTGAGAGTTTTCACATGACCAGGCAAGTACAAGCTGAGGCACAGATTTCTGAAGCACACCTCAGCAGTAACCAATAATGTGAGCATTCTTGAGCAAATGAAGTGGGAGAGTTAAAACCAAACTTATTTAAGTCTGAAGTCATGTGTTTGGCTTGGTTTTAAAATGAAGTCTCTCACACTGTTTCCTGTTTAGCAATTCATTCTTTGAAGTTTCACTGCTGCTATCTGTCGATGCCATCTCCAGCTCAGAGCCTTTGAGTATGGTTATTGTGTCTTCTCCAGAAAATCACCTGTTTCAGGTAAGGCAGAGAGCCCTGCCTCAACTACTATAGTAGTGTTACTTAGTTCACTTTTTCCTACCTAAGGCCCCTGTATAAAGAACACATTTCCCTACACTCCATTACATTGTAGGCTGTTTGCAGAACAGTGATAAGCACTTCCCTATGTATGTAATTCATTTTGATGGGGTGGGGCAATACACTGTAGCAATGATATTTACCTGATCCTACTTGTATTGTATCTGGGATTAATGTCTAACTTCATGATTTCTAGCTAGGATTTCTGAACCAGTGCCTAAAGAACCAAAATATTTTTAGAACATCCTCTCTACCACTCCTTTGCTGCTAGTGACTGTACCACAGTATAGTTGTAAGAGGCTTTCTGTCTGCTAACTGGTTGAAGGTAGGGAAAACTTGACATCTCAGGAACTGTTCTAGAGCACCAGTCCAGCATCTCAACCTCAGAACTGTCTGTGTTCCCATCCTGAAGATGTCTTGAATGCCCTCGTGCTTTCATGGTAATATGAGTTGTTCTGCCTTGCAGATAATAGTTAAAAAATAAGTTGGAACATAAATCTTGTATATCTTGTATTGTTCAGTATAACTTGGTGCATACACTAAGCATCACTTCATTGGGTAGGGTTCTGTGTGAGAAAGAAGCAGGAAAGAAAAATTTTATGCATAGATGCATGAGCCCTTGAAATAATAGTCGAATTGACCAGCTTCATCCTGATACACAGTATGTACTCTGGTCAGCATTTTATGCATTAGCAGAAATTTACTTCCAGGAAAATCCCAATAACCTCATCTAATGCACTAACAATGGTATTAAATTAGGACTAAACTCCACAGAGGTCAGTGGGTTTGAACTGAATTTAGCCTTTAACATAATCTCATAAATCTTGCCAGCATCTCAGTGGCAGAAGCTATCTTTCTGTATCCTGTCACAGAACTCCTAATTAACCTCTCCTCATTGTAGACTGACATGATGCATGACACATTGTAACTACTGAGAAGATGATGAGGTGCTTGACTCTGTTTCACACTTCATGACAAAAAACCTGCCTGATGTCAATTAAGCCTGCCTAGAGATTCTTGTTTCAATTTAGACTGATGCTGAGGGACTTGTGACCATGAATAAACTACTTGTTCTAATGAAGTTATGCTACTGGTACAGCTTGGACTGCTTCATCACTAAGCATTCTACACAAGACAAACTTGTCAATACCTTCAAATCCTGCAGGTACTGGTGCTTTGGCCTTTCTGCATGCTTCCACAGGTGGGAGAGTGAGTGATAACAAGGACAAATTTTTGAAGGAAGAAACAAACTACAGGGTGTTCAGTCAGATTATGTATTTAATAAGAAACATATGTGCACTGAGCAGAATTAATAAATATTTATTGAGTCATTTAGGACTGTTTACCTAGAAAAGAGAGAAGATATTCTTCCTTGATGATAGGTGGTATCTAGGTTTGAAATTAGATTATCTATTTTCTTTCTAGTCTTGTCACTATTCTAACACTGAAATACTTTCAAATATTGTCTGTATAATACATTTCCATGATGTAAACTCAAATTTAAAGACCTATTATGCACATTGTCTCTTACACTTCTGTACAGTTTTTCTTATTCCTTCACCTTTGGCATCTTTTATTCAACTTACCAGCTCAGCATTTTTCTGCCGCCTTTATTGACAAATCCTCAGTTTTCTGTCCTTGTCAAATGAAATCAGTATTCTTTCTCCATTTCTTCACTGCCATTTTCCTTTGTGGCTCCTCCTCATCCACAGCAGATGCAAAGTTATATAATACCTCAGTTAGATGTTATCATTGCCAAAGTAGATAACACACGTTTAAAGACTGCCCAGGAAAATGTGCTATCACCTAAATTCTTATATGATTATGAGATATTTAAGAGACAAAGCAATGCTGATGAACTGAAAGTAAATTATTTTGATCATAAATTTGAATAAACTTCAGGAGAAAATGTTGCCTTAACTTTTTCTGCACCCTGAAACCTTAAAAATAACAATTCCATAAATAGGTACAATGTCATATGTATATTAATATGTGTTTTAGCAAAATTAACCAAGCTGAAATGATAAATGAAAAACAGTGATTACCATTTGTATTTGTAAGACTGAAAGCAGATGGACAGCCATGTGGCATATTTCATATTGTCCACTGCAACAAATTCTACCAACATTTGTTTTGGCAACAACACATATTAATATTTGGAATATTACACAAGATGTGTAAGTAAAGATATCACTCGAGTATGAGGACAAAACTGTCTTTCACAGATTGTTATTGAGATCTTAATCTTCCTTTCCTAAGTACCTCAAGACATCTAAGACTAAACATCCTTATTTTCCAATCACTTATTTTGATGGCTACTCTGCACATAATTCATTTATGATGTTCTTCAGGGAGAATATCTAAACCTGGGCTTTAAATCTTGAAGGGGAAAATGAAGAGAAGGTAGCATTATGCATCTTCCCAGTAGTATTCCTGCCCTGAACAACTGAATCAACTGTCTTAGTTATACAAAATACACCTTCTGTTTTGCTCTAATCTCTCTAAATATATCAAAATTGGTCCAGATATGACAGAATAAATGAGTTCTGTATGCTGCTTACCCAAGAGTGGAAAGCAGAAGTGGGAAATCAAAAGTTAGTGAACTGACAAACTGAGCTGAACTGGGATCTAATGGTAAGGATTTGTCACTTGTAGTTGTCATGTTCCTTGCTAAAGAGAGACGGAGAGAAAAAGGTGGTTCTGGGATAGATCAGGAATGCACCACACGTTACAATTTCTGTTATCTGTAGGTTGATGTATCTAAAGTCTTCAATTTGAAATGTTTTATATATTAAAAAGTCAATAGCCTTGTCACAGGATAAAACTTACCCGAAACACAGCTGAGATAAAACAAGGTCTCTATCTGCCCAGATCCAACCGATTTGGTGATTCTGGTATGTGCTGAAAAGACAAAGCAGCACATATAATTATCATGAGGGAGGCTTAACTGATAGCACTGCTAGATCAGATCTGAACTACATCTGCCCTCCTGTAATGGTTTAGATGTGCACTGGAAAGAATCAGAGATAAGCCGCTAACCACATTGTATCCTGGTAACAGATTTTGAGCAAGAGATCAGAAGGTAATGCTACCCCAGGCAATCACTGCTAATAGACTTTAGACAGGGTGCAAATAAAACAGACTGAGGATGTGACTAGCAAGATTATTGATGCGTGTTGCTGACCGTTTAACTTAAAGACCGACAGTATAAACAGCAGTAGTTCCTTGGTGGGGCTGTGCCCAGAAAGATTCACACCCTGCAGCAGGCTGAGGACAGCAGCCCAGGGTGGGACAGTCACATATGGCAGTGAGACTCTTGCCACAACTCAGGCATCCCAGGAGGCTGCCTCATTCCCATGCCCAAAGATGAGAGGCACACTCAAACCACATAACAAGAGCCTTGACTGGTGTGTGCCCTGGGGTTAATAGGACAGATCCCCAGACAGAAATCAGTACTGAACTGCTACACTTACTCCCCCTAGAAAATGAACTTCAGGATTTATGTCACTATGTTGCAGTTACCACTCACCACCCCACTCCCACACCATCAATGATAAGCCTAAAAAATAATATCTCCACTGATAAACATGATTTTGTTGGGGGGGGTGGGGGGATTTATTTATTTATTTTCCACAGCCCCTAATCTTTCACCTAGAGAGGAAAGAGGATAAAGAAAAGAAAATCCAGATGGAATTTTTAATATATAGACATCCTAACTGAGAACCAAATGCTGGAAATAGGACCACCAGTCTCTCCTAACTTAGCACTGTCATATCCTATAAGTTTCTACACAGAAGAGGGGTTAGTAAAGCTTCTACAACATCTGTTTAGTAAAACTCCATAAAAATCTTTCTTCTATGTTCAGTGACAGAAGTTGCTTTGGATTGGAAGGGTGACTCAGCTTTCAGACTTGTTTTAGTTCCTGAGGATTCCTGAAGCTTCAGAGATGAGCTATGTCATTTGGGAGTTCACAGAAATGCATGGGTATGTCTGTCCTTATTATGGGCCCGTGGGTGTTGACTCTGTTGCTAACCAGAGCTTGGGGGGTGGGTGTGATTTTAAAAGTGCAGGCAGGATACAATAAATTAAATAAATATTTTTTTTCTTTTCTTTTCCCCCCCCAAAATGTTCACAGAGGAGCAACAGCATCGTTAAAAAATAATAATCATTAAAAACCCCGCAAACAATGGAATTAAACAAATAACTGAACACCAGTCAAAATACAAAGACATCCTCACCTTACATTTTACAGGAAGAAGCTGTGCATGACTATCAGATTGTGTCAATCCATATTCCTTTTCTGTATTCATGAAACAAGCATTTTTCTCAGTATTACCCAAGCCTCAGCTATCAAAACAAACGTAAACATTTCAGACCTGAGAAAAAGACATTGGTGGAGCCAAGATATGGAAATATATTGGCACTCATAGAAGAAGAATGGAAATCTGTGAACATTTCTATGCTGTGTATTGAGAATAGCACTGACATATCTGAACTAGCTCTAGAACTGAAAGCAAATGGTTTGATGCTGTATTTGAACTAGTATTTGGGTGCTGTACTGTCCTAATACAACCTTACTGCTTGCAGAACTGAGCAATGGTCTCAATATAACATTAATCCAGTTTAAACAGACCTAGAACTGTTCTTTACTTCATGGCATGGACATATCCTTAGGAGCATTACTAGGAAATGAAAGAGGGTATTTCAGAATAAACACACATAACAGGCACAGCTCTGAATAATTGGTATGTACAATCTTTTTCACCATATCATAAAAGTGTATGAAGACCTAAAGAAGGGTTTAGAGGATGCAGCATGGCACTTATGACAATATTTCACACATTTCCATTTCTAACTAGGCTTTGTAATCCACCACCAGTTTAGTCCCAGAACCCTCAAAAGACATATATTACCTGTTACTATATATTACAGTATAATAGTGATTAATAGTGATTAATTAAAGGGCAGACATTCCTTCCCACCTGTTAATAGACTGATGTTTCGTTATAGCAATAGTGGATTCTTTCACTTCTCTGCAGTATTTACAGCAGAAGAGTCAGATTTATCCATTTTTCCTCCGCCTTGAGCGAAACTCCAATCACATGTATCCTACTCTCTGCTCTCTTCCTTGATACTGTGACCTGACTAAATTCGTCTTAATCTATGGTGTCACAAAGGCATCGTCTTGATTGCAGGTCCAGGTTCATCCACCTCATCTGAACAGGAAATGTGTTACTGGCTTCCATTATAATGAAAGGAGACGGTCAGGCACTTCAGGAGGCAATTAATCCTGCCTGAAATCAGAATCACACTCAGTAAGTACTAGAACAGGAGCTCAGATGCAAACACTTCCAGTTTAGGAATTGCAATTGCATGTCTGATAATGAAGTTTGTCAAAAGTCTAAAGGAAAAATTCTGTGGGAGATAAAGACCCCAGCTAAAGTTATCTGAATCTTGGAACTTAGCATTCCAGGGAAAAAAATTAGTTTCTTAAAACATATTTTAGTTTTGTATTGGAACGACACAAAAATAGTATCCCTTCTAATTTCATTACATGTAAAAATTATGTAAATTATTCAGAGTTCTCACATTCACATTATTTTCTCCTTCTTCAGCTGCTCACTACAAGAGCTAATGTCTATATTATGTTTTACATTAATTGTTGTATTATCAAATTCAGATAATAAACTCCCTGGGGTAGAAGCTTTGTCATTTTATGTTTTAGGAAGCAGATGGTGGACCTGTCAGAAATCACTTCCTCTGAATAATAGTGATGCCTCTTTACAATGAGGACCAGAATTTGCTATTTCTTGGTGGTATTGTTACTGTGCCTGTGTGGCATTTTCCATTTCTATATTGTGAAAAATACAGAGACATAGCAAAATATGACTTTATTTTTTTTTGCCACCCACTCTGCAATAGCAATAATATATAATCCAAATTAATATTGTCAAAATAAGAGTTTTCTGTTTATTTGAACCCAGCTTTCTTGCTACAGATCACACTGGCAATATGCAGTCATCATTCCATGTCTAGTTTCATTTAATAAGTGAATTAACCTTGTTGATTATTTTATTTGTAAATTGTTTCAGAAAAAAATCTCCCAGTGTCATCTATAAGTCATGGGAACTAATGAAATGAAAGCAATATGATGCTGAAACTTTCAAAATAATTATCATCAACATTTTGATCTTACCCCATTACACTGTAACATATTAGCATATTAAATCTAAATCTAAATTAGATGTCAATATAACTCCAAATTTAATCATCATAAGGGCTTCATGTGATTTCATTGATAGCTTCTTGTTCTGTAAGTAGTAATAGCCTTCTACTGCTAATTCTGATTAACATAAATCCAGCTTTCAGAAAATATTCTTATAACTCAGATTATAGAGAAAAGCCACAAAAAATGTAATCCAATCATACCGACTTCCAGAATAAAAGCAGCTATTGTTTGAAGTTTAAATATTTAAAAATAGGCTTATGATGCCATACATATCTATATCTGATGTAATCATATTTTGAATACAATCTTGCTATTATATTTGCTTTACTTGATTATTGCCTGAGACAAAATTTACCACATGAATATATGTTTGACTTATGCAAGTATTTTTATTTGCTTATGTAAATATTTGTTGGGTTCTTTTAAATTGCAGCACAATTTTGTTTTATGATCAGCTTTCAAATCAAGTGCCAATAGGAAGGAATCAAAAATATATCACAAGATGTAGCCCATTTAAACATTTAACAAATGTTATATGCATTTGAAAATTCTTAATATCCTCTTCCATTCTTCATTCTGTGTGTTTTATGATCTTCCATGCAGTTTTCTTGATTTGTTCTTGCAACTGTTAGAAATAGTTATTTTTTTCTAACTGTTCAAATGACAAAATAGGATTTTTTTCTGTCTGTTCTTTCAGAACTTTCACCAGTTGCAGGACGACTATTGGCATGAACAATGTTTGATCGTAAGGGCTCAGTCTGTCCTCTAACAAAACAAAACAAAACAAAATCAAAACCAATTGACCAAAAACAAACCCCAGACTGTAAGAGCAGGATAGTTAAAGGAAGGAACAATACTTCCCTCTGTATCTCAATCTTGAAAATGTAATAGAATAAATTATCTTTAAAAAGAGATCAGAAAGGTAGTGGTGATGGTGGGGAAATTTCAAAGAAACATATGTTCAGATGAATTTAAATCAATTCCTTCATAGTCAGTTCTATAAATAGGGAGATTTTGAAGAATTTTATTTGCTCAGGTTTCAATTCAGCACACTAATCTACTTAAGAAAAAGAAAAAGAAAAAGAAAAAGAAAAAGAAAAAGAAAAAGAAAAAGAAAGAAATCTGCTTGTGAAAGTTTCTGTTAGCTCTGCACGAGCTGGAGGAAACAGTTAAAATAGTTTTTTGGGGTGAAGTCCTCCACGTGTGTTTAACATTCCTGCTACTGAAATGCTGTTTGTAGCATTTTGGTAGCAGAAACATTAAACACAGCTCAATGGTTACATGAAGGTATCATCCCAGAAGCAAAGCAAAATAAAACATAAAACCCCTGAAGTAATTTTTAAGCATGAAGTCCTAATAATTGAATTAGAGTCATTCAACTGTGGATAAGACTTATCGTTCTATCAGAACTCACTAAGTCATTTTGTAGTAGAGAGTAACTGCTGTAAGTCAGAGGAACACGTCTGTCTGGTGAATTGCAGTGAACACAGAGACTCTGATTTAACAACCAAAAGGCAACAAACTCTCAGATATGGCTCAAGGTTGCATGGATCGGGAGGCTGCCTGCACAGCAAGAAGGAGGGAAGGAACTGGACAGATACTGGACAATACAGGATTGTTGCAGTTTTCTGAGGTTTCTTTAAATAGAAATCCATCAAGCTTTGTTCCTAATCTTGAAGTTCTTGCTCTTATTGAATAAAAAAAATAATACTTTTCCACAAGGTCATCAATCTGCTGTAGTTGTTTCTCTTCTACACCAGTACAACATGAAGCTGTGTTATCTGTCCAGATCAGTTATCTGCCCTCTAGAAAGTAAGAAAGTGGTAATTCTGCAATGTATTTACAACCACCTCTGTCTTCAGTCCTCAGTTACCTAGATGCATGATGACCATGCATGATCAGATTTCTTAACTTTCCCAGACATCACTAGTAGGACATGTAACATCAGAAGTAAATATCTATGTAGATAAGCTGAGCTGAGAAGGTCACTAAGGATATAGTCACTTGCTGTGACTATATGCAATCCCTTTTTTGAATGTTTGGCCCTCTAGACATCCTATGATCCTAAACATCCTGTCATAATGAATACACAGTGCAGAGATATACAGTCTGAAATAGTTATCCAGAGTATTGCCAAAGCCATATAATTTAGGATGCAATTCATCTCAGTCTGAAACAGATTTTTAAAATAAATTCCTATTTATCTCCATTGGTAAAGGAAGATGGTATAGGAAGCCCAGGAGATATCCATAAATTCAGGGTTATTTTTGTGAGATCTCATTTGGATCATAGCATTTTTGAGGCTCCTTTTATCATATGATAGAGGAGGACTGCAGTGCTGAGAAGTTCATCCTCAAGATGTGCATAAATTAACCCATCCTTCAAGGATGTATCTCACCCCTTTCTGATCTTTTGGTTTCCACAACAGCCTGCAACACTGTATTCCACAAATAAATTAGGAAAAAAAAAAAAAGCCATACAATAAAATGAACTAAATCAAAAGCCACTCATGTAAAAAATCTATCCTTTTTTTATGAGAGCTTACGCCCTAATTATTTCACTTGGTGCCCTCACTGCCTATATAGGAAGAACCTATGTAAGTTCCCCTTGGTTTTAAATAGAGTTACCAGAACATCACGTTTCACAGATTTATGCAGTAAAATAAAACAACCTGGGTTTGTCTCCAATTCTTTTCTAGTAATTTGAAATATCTTTGCCATTTTCAACTGCTAATGTTCAGTGAACAGATGTTTTCAGGGAAGTATTCGCAGTGGCTGAAAGATCTTGTTCCCAAGAGGTAATATTTAATTTAGAGACTGACGATGTGTAAACATAGTTAAGGTTGGTTTTCCCCCCCGTGCATTACTTTGCATTGCTGACAGTGTTACATCCATCATTTTATTGCTTGTCATTCCTCATTGGAAGTTTTAGATCTGGCTGTTCTGAACATTTTGTATGATCTACAGACTCTTTACAGTTCATTGCCATTTTCAAACTGATAAGTAGAATAAGAAGAATATTAATAAAACCATGGTCTTTTTTCTACAGCTGTTAAATAGCAACTGGTTCACTGGCAATAAACACTTTGGAAAAAAAAAATCGTTCTGCCTCTTCATTGTTGTTATTTCTCTTCAGGTCAAAAAGTGCCAACAGAAGACCTGATTCACCATGTAGGTTTATTTGAACCCCTTATTTCCATGTCTCTAGAATTCTTAGCGGGATTTAACCAATCTTGGACTTTTGTAAGGAGTTATCTACAGCCTGTGAGGTAATATAACACTGCTCTCTGTACACATTTTTTTAAACTTCTTCTTTTTTCTTAGCATGTACATTTCCATTAAACATATCCTAGGGTTTCAAAATAAATGTTGTATTGACTTGACTTGGTTTTGCATGACTTTATATATAAAGGTGGAGGATGCATCATAGGTAACAAAAAATATGTTTCAAGAACATATTGGAGGTCTTTCATTTTTACTTATAAATTATAATATTAATATTCACAGAAAGTGACATTTTTTTTTTCTATGCCTATTAATGTATACTTCTTCTTATTGGTACTAGCAAGCTCACTAAATCCAAAATTAAGTGAATGGTTTTTCCCCCAAAAGAGACAGAACATATAAAAGCTCCATATCTTGTGCCTGCAATAATATGTGCTATAAAGCACATAGCAGTTGCAATGTATTTTGAGTAAATATTAAAAAAATTAAAACACATAGGCACTTACTAAATATGGAAGTTCAAAAGACAGCATAAAAAAGTTAAAAAAGATAAATATGTAGCCTCTGAGATTAAATATGGAGAGTCTGCAAAATGAAAATTAATTAAATCAACCTTGGGATAAATATTGTTGCTGCCTAGACAAAAAAAAAATGTGTGCTCAGAGAATGGTCTGAAGAAAAAGACAATCATATCCCATGCTGTCAGAGGTACAGTTTGAGCAATCAAGAGAGAAAATGGAAAGTTCTTGTATTCACGGCTTTGGTGAGAATCCAATACCAAATGTCCTCTCCTGCCAACAAGTTTGTAATACAATGTTTTCTGCGATTCAGTAAAATCCTGCTAAGAAAGGGAGCTTTTTCATCATAAGATATCTTTAGCTTCCCAGAGGATCAAGGATTTTAGATGATTTTCATTCAGAGACTTAGAAGATTTTGAAATGTCTTTGAAATCTAAATTAAGAGATTATGTGAGTCATCATGGGATGTTACACTTGTTTTAACTCATGGGAATAATCAAATTGCTAATAATGAGGCATGAAGAAGGAAAAAATCTTAAAAGAAAATATGTGTATTTTGTATTTGAAAAAGCCATTATGTACTCTCACCATATGAAAAACATTAAATACTTTTCCTAAGAAGGAAATTGCACAGCATTTACTAAGCAAAACCTTTTAAAATCAGTAGGCTCAGATGAGTTGTTCCTAAGTCTGCAATATAAGTATTTTTAGAAGTAAGGTGCTTTTTCTGAAGTTGATTTTTATAATTTAGAAACCACTCCCATTTGTACCCTTTCTGGGTAAAGAGGCATTTTAGACCATTCTGGGACATGTCAGAGCTTAAAGCTTTACCTCACAGACACCTTGCTTTGCCATCTAAATATATCCTGACAAGTTTGTTCGGGCAGCAATGAGAAGTGTATCCTTCTCCTTCTGAGGCTGATTCTTGAAATCTGAAATACGATTCCCCTTATTAGACATATCATGTGTATTCTAACTAAACAACTTCTATTTTATCCCAGACATGAGTCTATCTCTGTTCAGTCTGTTTCTTTATCAAGTAAGAAAAATACAAGTAACAATTCTACTGCTGGAGTATAATGTTACGATTTTCCTTCCTATTGTCTTAAAGCAATCTTGCTGAAGGATTCTGACTCATGGGATTTTCTAACATTCACCCACGGGAGTTAATCCTCCCTTAAGCTGCTTCCACATCTTCTTACACCTACTACCTGTCAGACTTCTCCCTTCCTAAGCCTGCCATCCTTTCATTCACCTCCCCAGCTTTGCTTCTTCCTTCAGCTACTTCTTTTTATGTGGTATCTTTGGTTATCCTCTCATCTTCATGACCTCCTATAACGTTCTTTATCAATTCCCTTTTGAAATCAGATAGTTCTTACCAACCCCCCACCAGAGTCTTCATTTTGCCTGGGAGGTCTATGACTTTAAAGAACCATCGAGGAAGTATCACATCATTGCAAATGTAAATTTAACATCCTACCTGCCCACAGAGTAACTTGTCTCTGTGCCTGTAAATTCAGATATTCTGAAACTAAAATACGAAAATGGTGATGTTAAGTAAAATAAAGTCTATTTCTCTGGTTTTGAGTTGCAAACACGAATACCATTCAGAGCATTTAGGCCCCTGCTCACGATCAGCATACAGCACTTTTAAGTTGTTATCTAAAGAGGTGACTATCCCTACTGAGTATTTATTTTATCCTTCTCTATTACCTGCAAATGCACCTTCTGGCATGTTGATAACAGCAGATACCAATCCTGATGTGACTCCTGTTCATTGCCTCCAGAATCAGTACTCATGGAGAGGTGCAAAATTTTGCCAAACACTAACAATTCACGCTGGACTATTTTCTATATGATATTTATAATGAAGATCCAGAGCTTGAACTGAAAAATAAGTTCCTTTTTTTTTCCTTTCCCTCCTCTGAATGCTTTTAATGATTAAAATTCTCTTCAAATAAAGGAAGAAAAAAAAAGTATCAGGAATGCTTTAATCTTTTTCCACAGATAATAGCTGACAGGAAGTTGCTGTGCCAGGCACTATCACTGGTGTAAATTTACAAGCAGTCATTAAATATCCCAAGGAATTCAAGACAGCACATTATTAGAATATAAACTATACCAATGTATACTGTTCTTAGTACTGCTACCTTTAAAATTTGGTAGTCAGACAAGATCTTCTTTACTTCAAGATTTTTATTGTTGCTACTGTAAAGCAAAATATATGGGAAAATGAAGTATTTTCTGGGAAGGCCAAGCCTACCTCCCTTTCACTCCTAAAAGATAATTCAAAAGAGAACTGAATCTTAAATAAGATTAAATATAGCTGGTACTTGATTTGAGGTACTTGGTTTGAGGTCAATTGATTCAACTGCCATTGAGTGCCACTGAATATGTGATATTTTATAGAGAGGTTAGGGAATGGGTTAGGTATTATATACTGTTCTTTATCTATATTCTACACATATACTCTAATGTGTCTTGCTCTGACTCTTTCCCTTGGTGTATCTGACAGAAAATAACCTGCTTTTACAAAGAACGTTAATAAGGTAAAGTCTACACAGCTGCCTCCAGAGTTTTCTTAGAAATGCATAGCAACGGCGTCACAAAATACTTTCTGTGTTCTGAGCCCTGGAGTGAGCACATCAAATCAATAATTGCTTAAGCATATGCTTAATTAAGCTAAAAAGCAAATGCAATTTGAAATTGCTGCATGAATTCTTTAAAAAATAGTTTAGTGGTTTTTACCACATTGCTTCCCTCCTTTCTCTGCCCTACAGTGCTTTCTGAAGCACAAAAAGTGCTCATCTTAAAATTAGCCCATGCATCTGAGCTTAAATATATGAATTGCTTGGATATATTACACCATATCTTTCTCTTTGGTATGGGTTGGGTTTGCTTTGTTTTGGAGTTTTTTATATGCTTACAGAGAACCTGATATAACACTAGATGAGAAGTTCTGTGAACTGGCTTTCAAATTCATCACAGTAAGTTACGAAAGAGGTGAAGAGAGTGTATAACGTTTATCTTGTCACCTCTTCTAATACATGAAAAGGTCATCAAAAGAAGCCACCTTATTCTGAACACCAAAAGAGAGCGGATCTTTATGCAAAGGTTTTCATGGAATGGTTCTGACCTGACTTCAGAATTTTTTAGGCTTTTCCAGACACTAAGAGGAAAAAAATAATTAAAAAAAAAAATCTGCTATTCATACCTAGCAACATACTTTTGTATAATTTTGCATTATATTGTAATGTAATGGAGATTTCAACTTCCTATAACCTTCTATGTGATGTCACTTGACACTTCTATGTCATGACTATGGTATATGTCTTGCTTCGGAGGGTACTAAGAGTAAGAATTGAGTTTGTTTTTTCTTCCAGCTCCTCTTGTGTTAAGGTTGCTATCATAATTTCCTTGCTTTTGACCTGTGCCCTGAAGCTTATGGCTATCACAGATTTATTGGGCAGGCTCTCAGTTTTAGTAATCAGAAAGGTGTTAGGGGATACTGAGTAAAAAAGTCTGCATGCTACTTATCAGTTTGAATCGGTGTTCAAGTTGTTGTTGAAGACTGTACTCAACTGTTCATGTATGGTTTTTAGCAAAATTAACAGTTTATAACCAGTGACCATTGTATCATGTTTAATCAAACATGTTTGTGAGATTACTAAAGCAACTGATGATCTTGCTCTTGCTCTTTCAGTCTGGACTGTGGTATGCCCTAGATGTTGGATTTGCTGCACCATCTCAGTGTCTTTGCAGAAAAAAGTTTTTTTTCCCAGAGCATTCCTGAAAGCTTTCTCATCAGATATAAAGCGGTCCTGGTTGGATAGTCTTGTGAACAGGCTTACTCACTTGATTCTTCATGTTAAACCATTTTCTAACATCTAAGGAAAAGTCTAACAATATTTTGTGCCTCAGAGGAGCCAAATTGTAACAGCTCTCAAGAAGCAATGGAGTGTCTTTGAAGAAGATATAACAATAATTTACAGTCATAATTGACATTCCACTCTCCACTGACTAGAAGTGGAAAACAAGGAATTTCACAGTGTGTAATGCATCTCAAACCAGGAAATCTGATTAATGCAGCAGCACACTGTTTAGAACGGGACAAAATGTTTTTCAGCTGAAAATGACAATTCATAAGATGTGAAGTACTTTTAGAAACTTACCAGTTTTTGAGGAAACTTTATTCGAGCAAGGCAAATCCATTTCTCTGAAACCCTAACACTAAAATAAAATGTGTATGTATCTCCTTTTTCTCATACTCTGTCTTACATAAATTTAAAATAAAAAATCTTCTAGTACACCCTAGCTATCAGTTTGATCATGACTCCATTTATGCCTACAGGATTAATTAAAATGAAAGCCTTTTCTGTTAGCCAAAGAAAACAAATTGAATGCAATAATTCCTTTTACCTAATCCCCACTCATAAAGACTACATATAAAAATGTCAGATGTGACTATCACACAGTCAATTTACCCATTCATTCAATAACATTAAGTTCAAAAGTTAATTCCTTTTTCAACTTGATACGAAGGAAAAGCTTCATTTTGTTTTCCCCAAACACAGATGTCCTGAGATGTCAGACTTGGCTTTTATATCCACACAAAGAGCACACATGCTGAAAAAGCAATGCCAATATGCTTGCACTACAATTAGGACTTTTCATATCATTATATCCTTTGAGCAAATCATTGGAACACTGATTGGATAGAATTTTTTATTTAATAAATATGAAGGAAAGATGGAAACAACATTAAAATCATTGGGTTCCCAATGGGGAACTTTGCCATTTCTTTTAGATGGCATCACACCAGATCTATTTCTGAGGAATGGTAAATCTCAGGGCACTGGAAATAGATACATTAGTTATCTGCAAGAGGTTGTTCATTCAAATTTGTACTCAACTGAAAAATAATTTAATATTTATTTTCCTCTAAGCCAGTCCTGAAATCCTCTTCAGATGAGAACTGAGTCTGAACATATAACTGACTGCAATTTGGACATCTGTTCTTGGAGCAGGAATATTTTCATAAATTAAGTTCAATTTTTTCACAGAAATGTCCACATGTGGACTGCAGCCACTTGGCAGAACATGTCTCTCGGTTCTTAAAAACTTTATGCAATTCAACAGACTGATCCTTACATAGATTTTATTATTTAAAATGCTGTGAAAAGAAATGGTGGTGTTTCCAAGCTTTTCATTGATCATCACAGAAGCTTGTGCATTAGCTTGTGCAGTATTTCTTTAGCTAAAAATTCAAGAAAATCTAAGTGAATTGCCTCATGTATTAAACTACTGATATGCCAAGCGTTTTGAAGTCAAGTTTTCCTGATTCCAGTGTTCAATACATGAAATAACATTATCCACAAGAGGGTAAGTTTTGTTATTCATGAATACATTTTTTATCTATTAGTACTGTAGATCAGAAAGAACATCACTAAATTAATTAAAATAGAAAGAAACTTATGGAAAGATTTAATTGTCATTATGTTAGAATAGCATTCTCTGAGTTACAGAAGATCGTTAATAATTTCGAGGATATGTTACCTCTAAATTTGTTACATTAATATTTTCTTTGAAAAAGAGTAAGTTGCTTTTTGCCTTGAAGAATATGTAAAAATATTTTTTCCCAAGTTAAACCACTGTTTTGACTCTACCACAAAAATTGAAGGAAACAATGTATTTTTACAATATTTCAGTGCTACACTATAAATGTGTTAGTAGCAACATGCTTGACCATTCTCTACATCCTCCCATTGCGTACTAATTTCTGTTTATAGCTAGTTTTGACAGTGTCATAATACACTTTCATCTGTTTATTTCTCTTTTTCTCTCTTTTCTTTTCCAACACTACCTTCTTTTCTAGAAGAGATTTCTTTCTTGTTTTTCCTTCTGGGTTTTTGTTGCTGTGAGGTTTTGGTTTGGTTTGTTTATTTGGTTGGTTGGTTGGCTTTTTTTGTCATTGTCAGGGTTTTTTTTTGTTTGCTTGTTTGGTTGGTTTTTTGTCGGGTTTTACTCTTCCCGACACTTGTTTCTTTTCCAGGGAAATTGAGGGGAGGTACAAAAAAGCAGGAAGAGAACTTACAGTATTACTAAAGAATAAAACTTTTTTATTACTTTTTTCCTATATTTCTCCTATATTTTATGTTGTATATATATATAAAAAATACCTCTAAGATGGTTTTGAAGAGTTTGTTAGATGTTTATGAACAGTGCAGGGGTATTCAAAATACCTGTAAGACCTGGCTATGGTGTAAAAAGGAGTGAGAATCTGGCATAACAGATTTCTAGGGCAAGCTCTGTAGAACTGAAACACCTATAAAACCACTGGAGATAGATCTGTATTCACCTAATTTCAAAACTAAATCCTAATGATGAGATAGTATCTCTTAAGCAATCCATAGAAGCAAGGGTGAAAAATAGGCTTCCAGACAGCAGCTCACCTGCCTAAGCACCTCTTCTAAGATAAAATAAGTTATTTCCTGCTCGCACCTTCTGTTAACTTTTTCAGTCAATTATAATGGACACTAGTGAAGGAACAGCAGTATAAAATTTTAGACATCTAAGTTACAGTAGGTGAATCATTCTCTAAGCTCCTAGACAAGCTGAATTAACTTATCTGAACCATTTGCTAAAGATATCTTTTCAGAAATTCCACATTTTTTCTCAGCACTTTTCCTAGCGTTTGATTGTCCTGGCCTTTAGAAAGATTTTGACACTTTCTAGTCCACATTTTTTCTTTTGAAGTCCTCAGTTACAGTATTTCTGCCTCACCAAGTTATCTTTAAGCAGTTCCCTCTGATACCTATGAGTTTTTATTACTGAAGAGAGTGAAACATAGGTAACTGCTTATTGGACAATGTACACAGTACACGCATATAAAACACAGGTCAAACATGAAGTCACCTTGACTAATAATGTTGTAACATTCTTCAGAATGAGTTAATAGCTATATTTTAAACACTTCTTTTCAAACAGTGGTGTTTCCTCATCTGTGAGCACCTAGACCATATTTCCACAAACTGGTTATAAGAGCACCACCTGAGACAGTGTTAAAATCCTTACAGAAGTCAAGAAAACTACTGCTTATCTCATATATATGGCTGTGACCTGCCATCAAAATAAATTCAGATTACCTTGACATGAGCTGCTCGTCATAAACCTATGGTGACCATAATGTGTCTTCTTCTTATCTTTTATATATATTCAGATTTCTTCTTTAATTATTTACTCCATTATTTGTTGTTGCCATTGTTCTTAAAACTGATGCAGTCTAATTTATAATCCTCTGAGCTTGTCTTTCTTTACATCGGCCTTCTCAACTTCAAGGGTGAGTACATTTATCCTACTGCAGCTGAAATGAGAAATAATAATACTGATTGTAGCTATATGGTTACAAGACTGGAAAATACGTATTCCACCCTGAAAAAAAGAGAAAGTATTGAGATTTCTTTCCACCCTCAAGCACAGCCTTTCAAAACTTTTAAAAAAACAAAAGGAACAGAAAAGGGAAAGCTAGCTCTCAGAATAGTCCATAGTCCTGTGTCTGGAGGATTCACTTGAAATTTTTAGGAATGTTTCATATAAATCAGATGTTTGTCCTGATCAACAGGTTATGGGATATATGTCTCCTGCTTACCTGTTGAATAGAGGTGGAAGAGTTCTAAAGGCAAGACTGACTGACTTCAGGTCTGGATATTAGCTGCTACACTTTCCTTATTGGTGAACAAGCTACCAACACGCTAATAGTAGTGATTCTGCATTTGCTTCTCTCACATTCTCTATTAAGAATGAATGCTCTGTACAAAAGCATTCCATTTCAATTGAAAGTATCAGCTGGTTCTAAATTCATTTTGAAAAATTAATAAGCTTTTCCAAACTTTTTTAATGAATATGTAGACATTTTTTTAAACCTTGGAAAAAAAATAGTTTCCAGATAAAAGCTCTGCTATGTTGTATATAATTACCTTGTGAATACACAGAATAGTACTGTTTCCATATTAAATATGCCTTAACCTTTAAAATAATTTCTTAAAATTTATAGAAGGGACAATATTAAAAAAATATATGTTCTTGGACAATTTCAATTATTCTCTCAAAGTTCTCCTTCACAGAGGAAGCTGATCCAAGTGCTGTGCTTATTTTCACAAAAGAGGTATTATCAATGCAGAGCCTTTGTACTTCACTGGAATTATACTGATTTGAACCAATTGAGGATCTAGATCAGTGAAATTATGTGTTGATTACTAGTGGTCCTGAGAGCTCTCCAAATCATGACCTCTTTTTCAAATTTGAGTATGACTGATCATCGCTGTCATTTAGTAACAAAATGTATGGGTTAATCAGTGTATCTTGATGTTTATTCACAACCTGAAGGTTAAACCCAGATGGTGTACTTATCTATAGTTATGAGAAGAGCCAGTCTTTAGATCTTGTCAAACATCTTTTGGTCTTAGTAGACATGTTACGAGGTAACTTTAACAGTGATATTCATTCACCTGACATGTAAAGTTTAAGGGGATTAAAATCTCTATCTAGTTTTTCTTTTTAATTCTGGTTTTAAATGTACTAAGTAATTGTAGAAAAAAAATATTTATAAACACTGCCATGTGTGACTAACTCTATACTCAAGAAAAAAAATCTCCATTTGTTTAAGATAATACATAATACTAAAGAAAAATAAAGATTACTCACTTTAGAATTTCTTGTTTTGCTGTTTTGGTTTGCTTTCGTTTTTTCCTGGCCTTAGAAAACCCATTAAATTAAATATTTTCTAGATTCTTTAGCTGATTTGCTAGAAATGCCAAATAAGTTTAAGCTTTTATTCTTAACTTCTGTTTACTGGACAACTCTCAAACTTAGGTTCTACTACAGCAATTCACACATTTCTGTAAAAGTGTAAATTGGAAAGAAACCCTGAACTGTTCAAGCAACAGAAAATTGCATGGGAAATACAATGACTCACAGGTGAAAAACAATACAATATTTTCCCCTTCTCCACTTTGATACAACTGAAATTGATATTGTGGATGGCGACTTCCCTTACAAAATGAAAGTGCTTATGTCACTATTTTAAGTATCAAAGATTAAATTTCATTGTCTTGGTGATATAGCAGTGATGACCATTGAAACTAGAACGGTTGAAGAAGTCATAACTTGTTCAGAAAAACAATTTCCAACTTGATTTGGCTTCTGACCTTAATGTAAAAATAAAGTCTTCATGTCTTTGCAGTAATGTTCAATATAAATGTTGGGAGTTGACCTCAGCTTACCACCAGGTACCCACCGAACCACTTTATTGCTCCCCCTCTTCAGCAGGGACAAAATATGATGGAAAAGCTTTTGAGTGTTTATTGTCACAAGCAAACTAGATTTTATTTGGGGAAATTAAATTATTAACAGTTATTAACAAAATATGGCCATAGACAAAAAGGACATGAGTTTCTCTATTTCTTCCATCAAAAAGCTTGTCCCCAGACTTCCTAAAATATTTTTGAATGTATTTTTATTTCTCTAATTCTTCCTCTGTGGATAACCACATAGTTTCACTCTTTTTCTGTTACCATACCATGCTTTAGTTCTTACTAATACTTCAGAAAATAAGTTATCCCAAATAAATCTTGTTTTGTGAATTGTAAAAAGACATGACTTGTGATTTTGTTTGTTCTTTTTGTCATACTCCTCAGACATTCAGCTGATCAGAACACATTCTCTTGCTTCCCTTACCATGCAAAAAAGTCATGTTTGTTTTTTTTTCTCTCTTCATTGTCCTTGAAGAAATAGCAGACTTCTGTATCAATGTCCTGGTCACATGAGTGAATCAAATAAAACCCAGCTATGAATTATAGTTAACAATTGTAATAATGTACTAAAATTTCTGTTTGTTTCATGACTTTTCCTTTAAAATTCATACATCTGAAATAGTAAGACAATTTGATTCATTGCTGTCTCTACTGAGCTTATCTTATGAGCTGTTTGTTAATACCCATCCAACCCTTCCAGGCCATTTAAAAATGGCCATGACTTATATAACTCTGTGGGCTACATGATGGCCACTGCCTATCCTAGGGAAATGTCCTCCTGAATATTCCCACTGAGCATGTCAGTGACCAGGACTGCTCTTTCCTTCTTCCTAGGCTTTAATTCTGCACAACAATCTCTTTTATTTTTTTCCCCCAAACCATTATGGAGACAAGCATTTTTTATTATTTTTTTTTTTCCCCCATGTTTCTACATGTGTTTCTACTTTCATCTTTGACATTTATTTGGTTTGTGTGGATGAAGTGTTTTCCAAGAAACTGATAGTCTTTCTCTGAAATCCAAATGAGAACATTCACGTCTACTCTTCAGGGTTTTAAACACAGTGGGTTTGAGATTGAATGTTCTAGAATCTAGTCTGAAAAAAACAAATTCTTTATGGTTCAGTACAGAATTCAGTTAACATGTATGAAGCTAAAAATCTTGTATTTTGATATTTCCTTATATTTAAAATGTACAAGGGATTTTTTGTTTCCTACAGAACACTTGCCTGTCTTACAGTGTTACATTTCAAATGCAATCATGACTGTATGGAGAAGTCTTATCAGGTGAGTAGAACAATTATTTTATACCAGTGGAAAAAAGAGCAATTAAGAAAGAGATCCTAAGTAATATATAAATAAGACTAAATTAGGTGGATGTAATACCAGAAAATAGCAGTTTTTAAACTTAAAAGAATTCAGAGTGCAGAAATAAATTAAATACTGGCATCAGATACACTGGGAAACCTTTCTGTATATAAACTATATGTTCACAATCTGTCAGCTCCTAACTTGTCTTAAGAAATTAATGAGAGGACACAGACTATCCTGGACAGTAGACTGTGATCAACAAATTGTAATAATTCATCTGGTATTAGGACAAGAATGCCTGAAATTACTCATTAAGAACAGGAAATTGCAAAGTAAGCTTTTCCAAGGTATCAGCAAATAAATGGGAAGCCTTGATAATTGTGAAATATTAGGCATTGACATAAATTTGATTAGATTGAAGACATTAATTCCTTTAATATTAAAATCTTCTCAAGTATGGATAGAGTTTTTTACAGTATGTGTTGACTAAATTTTAATACTGTTTTCCATTACACTATTTTTCATTTTATTCAACTCCCCAAGAAATTGAAACACATTAGGAAATTAATACATAATGCAAACCTCTGTAAATTTCCTACAATCAGTCTGAGGCTGAGTTGAGGAGAGAAACTGCATCTCTACTTACATGTCATTGTATAATAGCTCCAAAATGCCCAGTCAAAAACCTCAAGTAGAGAACTGAGGAAATAAATGTGAGGTAAAATTATTTTTATACTTTCTTATAAGGGAAACTGCCTATATACCTAAAAGCATTCTTCTTTTTGGCCAGTGTCTGGTAAGTGAAATGAAGTTGTTTAAAAAAGTTAGCTTAACCTTGAATATAAAGTAATAATTTAAAATTAGTCCTTTGATGTTTTAATATGAATCCATTGGAAAGAAAAATAGCATTGCAGTTCAAAAAGCTGATGAAAGGAAATATTTGACTATTTGTTCTGAAAATTGACACAATTACTGACAGGTATTGAACAGAAAAAAAACTCTTCAAAAATAGAGAGACAAACTTTTCTGAAATATTCTCTATTATTTCTTAGAGAGTTATAACATTTAGTTGCATGTCTTTAAGAAAGATATCAAATTGAGTTTCTGAGGACATCCACTAACATCCACTATAAATATGTGTAAGGCAACCATAGGAAAAAATTAGCTTTAAAAAAAACAAAACAAAAAATATGTGTCTTAGGGTAATACCTATTATTTCAAATTAGTGTTATTTTAAATAAGTGTTCATTAAGGATGCCTTAAAAAGGAGGATTTTTTTCATTTTCAGAACACAAAAACTGTGGAAAGCTGCAATTCTAACAGGGGGCAGGATAATAATTAAAATAATATTACAAAGCAATTAACTATTTTTGGGAAAAGGTGTTCAGTAAGAGCAAATACAAATTTCTCCTAATCCTTCTGTAATAAACATCAGATAGAGAATGATGAGCAAGTCTGTTATGCAGTAAAAACCCTAAAGGGCATAGATTGTGAACTGAACAAGTAAAGATGAACACACAGCTTTGAGAAAGCCAGAGACCATTCCAGGACATGTAAATGGAGTGCTTTCTGCAAGACATGTGAAGTCATTCTTCCTTGCTGCTTGAACTAATAAGGACTTCACCATCCAGTTTTTGAGCACTGTAGCCCACAGCATTGGAAGCAACTGAAGAAGGTCCACAGAAGGAGGAATAGTGATGAGTTATGAGGAAATGTTGAGATAATTCCGTTTGCTTAGACTGGAGAAATAACATCTCAGGGTTGATCTTACAAATTTGCAAAATGTAGTTTTGTAGAATAAACAGAGAAAAAAATCCTGTCTGTATCAATGGTAGGAATAAAAGAGTAACTGTCAAGGAAGCTTTTTAAGGCAAGAGATCTTTACACTACACTTCTCAAAGCAAAGCCTGTGTAGCACTGGAACATTGCTTTAGGAACAAAAGAAATCTCTAACATCATAGAATTTCAAGAATATATTGGGAAATGAATCCGGTGCTGTTATTTCTGCTTTTGTACACTGTAACTGAACCACAGGGCCTCTGGATGCCCCTTCCAGGTCTGCACACTTTGACTGCTTCCCTGTGCCTAGTAGGGGTCTTCAAAACTTATTGCAAGAAATTTGTTCATTCTGATGTAACTACATCAGCCCAAACCCTCATTAAAAACCACAGGAGAGATGCATAGCTGGAATAAATTAAAACACTTCCCCAGGAGAAAAAAAAAATCTGAAGCATTTTCTAAAATAGTATCTTACACAAACAGGACTGATGTAAAGGTGTATGTGCTGAGAATTGTAGCCATTTGGTTCTAATGAAAATTCAGCTATTCCTTGTTCAACATGTAAATTGCTCCCATATTTTTTTTTTGCCTGAAGTGATAGAAAGTTTATCATTAACAAAGAATATTAGTTAAATTACTACATTTAGAATATTGTTAAATATTTATATTTCCTAAGTAGGCAAAACTTTTTTCATCCTGCCCTATCAAAAATAAAAATCCATAGTATATTGTTACTGCTGTCTTTTCTGCCTGTTTCTATTCACATTCACACATTATTTTGAGTTTCAGATTTAATCACTACCCAAAAGAGTATGAATTTAGGAATCTACAAATTCAGACAATCAATAATGAAACACATGTTCTTCACATTTGAAATACAGGGATGTTCCCAGGTAAGAGAAGGTTGTTTTTAACCTGTAAATTGCCATTATAAGTAATAGATGCCACATATGTAACATTTTTGGTTGCTACAAGGATTCTTGAACTACAGGAGAAATCATCAGGTGCTGAATTGCATTAGTGAGAAAATTCTAAAAAAACAAGGTGTGAAAAGATGATTTACTCTTACTTCAGAAATCTGCAATGTACAACATGCCTAATTTTAGGTTAACTGCAAAACTCCTTTTATAGCCAATGAGGAGACATGGACACATTCACAGTGCGACTTAGGGTAGATGAGATGAATCACTCTTGAAGAATCGCTTCCTTTCCATTGATTTTAAAGGGAATATGGGGTAGCTGGAGAGATTTTGATGTTCAGTTTTTAGCAATGTAAATCAAGGTGAGATGAATCCCTCTGTTGTGTCTGTATCATGAAAATAGTACTATCACCCCTTCCTCCCCACACCAATCCTTGGCAGTAACTCCTAACCATGGGGTGTTATCCCTGCCATCAAACAGGCTGCTGACTGCAGACAGGGCAGGGAGTTAGAAGAACTGAGCTGAAAAGTCAAATCACTGAACAGAATTAGTTCTGTTCTCACTCAAACCAGGACAACTTGAGTTAAAAAGCTGGAATCCTTGAAGTCATTCCATCTAAATCATGTGTATGGAAGAGAAAAAAACCTCAAAATGTCTAGAAGTATAAATAGCAGCAGTATGGAAGGATAGACAATAAGGCACAAAATGTGTTTTGGGGAGAGCATCATCCATTCTTTTGGCTGAGGTCACCAACATTTTTAGCGTGATGCTCTCTGCATAGTTCATCCCATTGTTCCTATTTCAGAGTTCTTTCAAAGACTTAGGTATTTGACTCTGTGATGAAATGGGAGCTTAAATAGTTACGAAGTCCAGCCCTGGAGTTTTAAATCATTACTGATAATAATAATGAAATAATTTCATATTAGTTAGAAGGAGAAGTAAAAGGGAATTAAAAAAAAAAAAAAAGCAAGCAAGCAACCAAAGCCCATTAATTGCTTAAGCAAGTAGTTGGTTTTAATTAGTAATAATAATAATGTATAACAACAGTAATAATAATAGCAGCCAGGTCCCACTAACAAAGGCATATATAATCAGTCTGAATTTTTCTGTGCTCTCATTCATGCTCTGTCCAAGCATCGACTCTATGTAAAACCTATCTACCATGTACATGATATATAACAAAAATCTTTATTATGTAGAAAAAAAATGTGCTGCAATCTTTCCTGCCCCTATCACATTTGTTTGGCATCATACCATGCTGTAACAGTCTGGGGCTTCAAGCTAACCTTAAGGAAAAAGTAAATCAAGTACCATGCTGAGTTAGTAGAAAGATTCTGGATGGCCTGTAGATGAAATCAGAATCTGTTTCATCATGTCTGTGTTTTTCCCAAATGTGAAAATATGATTTTTACTATAAACTGAAGCTGGAGACAGAGTGGAAGAAGTGTTTCGTTTATTTTAAATCCTAACAGTGCCACAAAGTCACAGCACTAAACCTTGTTCAAATATGTTGCTGCTTCTAAAGCAAAACAATTAATCTTAATTTAGGAAAGTGTTGGTTTTTTGCATCCTGAAGCACTTTGGGACAAACAGAATCTGAAAAGTCTGTTTTGCTTACTCTGTTGTAAATATTTCACAATTGCTGATGTTTTGGAGTGTTGGTTTCTTTGTTTCTGAAACTCTAGAATGCAAATGAATGCAAGGAATATTACAGAATGACAGATTCCCATTCCTAAGCAGCGCTCTTTAAAATACATTCTTTTCTATTTTAGAGTGAGTCATATTCAGAAGAGCCTGGCTTCCTGTTGAATTTTTTAATTTCTCAGAGGGTCTTCATAACTTGGGGTCATAAAGAAAATAGAAGGGTTTAGATTCAGAAAATAAGAAAGTATTTTATCTTCTCAACTTGTCTAAGGGAAAAACTTGAGCCATCTACAGTATTTGACTTACTTTCCATTCCAGGTTTGCTATGAAACGTTATAATTAATACTCTATTTCTTACAGGTGGGAATATCTGCACATCTAAGTGCAATTTTATTTATCATTGGAAACTTCTTAAAATAGTTTTAATGTTTTCCATTTAACAAAATGCAATAGGGCTATATTTGAGCTTTTTCTTTCTCCTTTCTATATGTCATTTCAAAAATGAGTATCAGATTATTGAATAGAAACATGTAAAATATCAGTTATTCTCTGTTAAAAGATGAAAGGGGGCTTTTGTATTAACCAAATAATGTAGTCTTTTTCTCCAAATTTTCCCAAAGAGTGATTTTCCTCTGTGAAAGTAGTAGCCTTTTCTGTCATGCAGGATGGCCTGACACTTATTTGAGCATTGTTGTCTTTATTACATTATTATGCTTCCCTGCTCTTGTTTTTTCATACTTTTGACAGTCTCACCCAATCTGCCTTTTCACCATCTTTGTGACTATCCTTGAAATGATTAATAAGATGTGATTATTTCTTGATTCTCCTTCGTTAAAATAAAAAAAAAAGAAAAAAAAAGAAAACAAACAAAAAAGAACACTAGTTTCATTGTTCATATAAGAACCTCTCTCCTTGGTATTTTTAGCATCTGAATGGGAAATTTCACAACCATGGATAGTGGTAAGGAAATTCATGTTTTCACCTGCTTTATGTGGTAAATAACACATTTTTTCTCTCTCCAAACTATGTTTAATTTCATAATATAAAATACAGCCTAGGTCTTTTTTTTTATTTTTATTTAAAATGAGTCTGTCTCCAATGTGGTTTTGACTGTCTCCAGACCAGTCAACAATGACTTACATTTATTCCCAAATATCCACTACTGGACTGGACTGGGTTTTTAAAATCATGATCAGATTCCATTAAACTACTCTGGTTTCAAGCACTTGTTTCAATAGCTCTGAAACTGATGTCTGATGGTTTATTCTATTAAGATGTATACATCACTGTAAAATGTTTTGGGTTCTCTTTCTATTTAAAATCATCTATATTATTTAAAATAGATCCCAATACTGACCACTTTTTCTTTTCAGTGTAACATATAGTATCTTTGTTTAGGTATCTCTTCATTATTTTCTTCTACTGGTAATATTAATTTTGACCACATTCCTTGAGGATGAGCTTATTTTGTTAATTCTCATTGAAGTAATATACCAAAGACTCCCTAGGGAATTATGTCTAGGGAAAATAAAGTATGTGAACAATGCTAGTAATGCATCTAATTCTAAAAGTTTGATAAAGAAAACAGCAGGATCATTTAGAAAATATAGACTCAAAAACAAATAATTACATCAAATTAATGTTTTGGACCTATTTTTTATCAGTGTGTTAGAAGCAAGTCGTTTGTGAACCCTGTCAGATGAGTAATCAATAAGCCAAATGACTTTCAGAATGAGATTGGAATGGTAAGTAGTAGTAGTTCTTTGTAGTTTGTACTTTTTGCTATAGATATATTTCAAAAATAAAAAGGTATCTGTTATTGTTCCATTAACATAGTAAATGAATATGAATCAAAGGAAAATATCAGTGAAAAATAAAAACTACCTTATACTAGAGTATTAATTCCTATGCATTTTCTAAGACTGGTAAAGAAATGTTATACTTGGGACTTAGTGTCTTAGAATGCAATTATTTGATGTTCTTATTATTGATCTAGGAAGGGGTAGAAGGTCAATGTTGACTAAGTTCGTTAAAGGCAAATGAATGATAACATGGGAAGCACATCTGCACACATAAATCCAGAAATGTACATAAGGTAGATCCACAGTGTGAGTCGTATGAGTATCTAATTAATGTGTATAAATATAGGAGGGCTGGGTGTCAAGAAGAAAGAGACAACCTCTTCTAACTTGTGCCCTGGGATAGGACAAGGGGCAGTGGATGCAAGCTAGAGGAGAAGAAGTTCCACCTCACCATGAGGAAGAACTTCTTTACTGTATGGGTTATAGAGCACTGGAACAGGCTCCCCAAAGAGGTTGTGGATTCTGCTTCTCTGGAGACTTTCAAGGCCCATCTGGATGCATTCCTGTGTAACCTGTCCTAGATTCCATGGTCCTGCTCTGGCAGGGGGATTGGACTCAATAATCTCCAGAGGTGCCTTGCAACCCTTACCATTCTATGTTTCTATATCAAATCATACTTAATTGCATTTAAAATAATATAATGTACTATTTGCTTGTTAAATCCTACGATTCCTAAGAAGATGGAAAATAGATATCAGAAAATGAATGCAGAAGAAATGAAAACTTCAGAAAATAGTAGGTTACAATAAAAGGAGTCCATCAATGCAGTAGAACAGGCTGATCAGCGAAGTGGTGGACTCACCATCCCTGGAAGTATTTAAAAGACATGTAGATGTGGTGCTTAGAGTCATGGTTTAGTGATGGATTAATGGTTTGACTTGATGTTATAGGTCTCTTATAACAAATGCTTCTATGATTCTATGAATCTATGGATGATAGCAAACTAAAGATACAATTTGCAACATGACATCATGATAGATAGAAAAATGGTATTGAAAGAAAATGTATAGTCTGAATATGGATCTAGTATTAATCCATGAGGTATTATTGCATTTTATACAGCCTTGCTGGAAGATTATCTGAAAAATCATATAAATTGTCATTACTTTAGAATAAAGTCTAAAGATAAACCAGATCAAAACAAAACAAAAAATTGCATCAAAAAATAGACAGAGTTAAATTAAGAAGGAAATATCGGGCACAGCAGTAAAGGCTATGTAAATTTATAATCCAGGAAAGAAAAACATCACTAGTGGTTTAATTATCCATCTGTCTCATCCTTCTGTCTTAAGTGCTTCTGAGAATCCAATTGTTATTGTATCCAAGGACTATACGAGCCTTTATTATAGTGTATCAATACTTTCAAAGAAATTATAAATTTAAAAGATGGTTGGATGACTTTCCTGGCACTGTTTTGTGTATCTAGGAAAGCCTGTTTCAGAGTGTCAGCAAAGCTGATATCTCTCCCATTTCAAGTCCTGACAGAGTTCCTTTAGAGTACCACCACAAACTCAGCATACATATACTCTCATTCACTGGGTACTTGTATTTTATGTTTGTAATTCTTTCACTTAGAAAATGACCACTGTTTAGGCCCAAACACATATAGTCCATGATTTACCATATGATTTAAAGGATGCTGTATTAAATACTTAGCATGCAAACTATCAGCAAAAAAAAAATCTGGATTTATTGCATTGTATTAATGCTTCAGTGACTAATTTTCTGCCCAACATTTCTGTCAGATGGTAGTTGTTATTTACATTACATCATTTATCACGAAATTTCATATTATTCATAGCAGAATTCACAGATTCCCATCAGGTCAGAATCCATTTGCATTGTATAATGTAAAACACAGAAGAAAGGGAAGCTCTATCATGATCAACCTATTAAAGGTAAAAAAAAGACACAAAGTTGGTTGAAATTTTAGAGTGTAAGTGTTGGTAAATTTTATACCAGCAACGACTAAAAAAAGAGTTCTAGTAACATTATTTGTTCTCCATAACTTCTATTAATGAGGTGGGCTTTTAATGGGGCTGATTACATCTAGTCTAGACATAAACTTTCCATATTAACTATTGCAGTCCACAGCTACATATTCCTGTCTTACAACCAGCTGATGCAAAGATGTCTGCAACTTGTTTTGACTGCCAAAAGCACTTCGGGGTCTGTCTGTTCAACCTTCAACAAGAGAACTTTTTTCAATCTTGGGTGTATATGATGGTTCACAATTAATTATGCACATGTCCAACACTTTCTTCTTCCTGTCTTTTTCTAGTACTATCTTCCTTGGAATGTAAGTCCTTACAACATCTGTGATTCACACTCCCATCTGTTCCCACAGCTCATTTCCTGGCTTACGTTTCTGACATTTTTTCTATGTTATCTATTTCATCTGCTTGCTCATTTTGGCACTTCTTTTATCTCTTGATAACTTGCTTGACACTGTTAAAGTTTCACATGGTGGGCTAATGGGATTCAGTTACATATTTGAACAGTGATCAATCTACTTGTGATCTGTACTGTATCAGCATCTAGCCATACTCTTGATTTGTTAATAGGGGGTTTCCGTCCTGTTTTATGCAATGATGTTAGCAATGTGATTCAAGTGAGGCTGATGAGAAAGCTCCAGATCTACTTTCTCATACTATGGCATTAAACCAGACTGATTTCAAGGACAAACTGAACTAATGTGAATGAGTTCATTGATCTTTCTCTAATTACATCTCTCTATTCCATTCTAGTCACCAACCTATCTTCCCACTTTAGCACTGAAATGCCCTGTAATCTGTAAAACATACACTTTCAGCACAAGCTTTACTTAGTTCTTGCTGTTGCAGTTAGTGCTCCTCAGCGTCATCATTCATGACTGTAGTTCCTCTATACAACTGGGTGATCCTGAGGTGGATTGAAACAGCCAGCAATGGCTGCATTTTATTTACTGTTTTTTGTCAAAAGGAGTTCAGATCACAGCTTTTCTGATCAAATGCTTACCTTTTCTTAATACAGGAAGTTCTTTCCTGTAGATCAGGTGGTCAGACCTTGAAGAGGGATGTAGAAGTCCATGCTTTTGTGGTCTATCTCCAGAAGAATGGAGTACCATTATTGCAGAAGTCATTGTACACTAATTTGATTTAGATCAATGAGGAGTCTGGGCTTCCTAAGTTTCAGTGTGATTTTTACTCACACCTTCTTCTAGAGAACAGGGAGAATTGACTTTGTAAATTTGGCGCCTTAAAATGGTACAGGTGAATGCACCACTCTGATTGGTATTGGCTATTACAGATTGTAATTATTATTGTTTCTGACAATCCTTATTACTCTCCATGTTCAGATTAGCTCACTGACTAAAAACATTGCCTAATTACACATATGCTTCACACTTAATTATCCAAACAAGTTTCAAACCCAACTGCATCAAGATGCTACTTGTAGAAAAGCCAACATTTGCTGAACAATGGATTTTCAATCTTTTGCAGACCTGAACCATCCACTTCAAGCTGTTACTGGAAGTTAGACATCTTTAACTACCGTGCTCAAACACCTAAACTATTTGCAGACAGTCAAGAAGTTATGCAGCCATTATAATTTCCAGGCACTTACTATTCATTGATAATCAAATATCCATAAACACTTGAGCTTTCACCCGACAGTGTTCAGCATCACTCCACAGCATGGTTTGGATCTATATCTGGGAATCATAGCAAAGAAGTAGGAACCTACAACAGCATCCTCACTTTCCCTTTAATTAAAATCAAGAAAAACCTTTCTGACCATGATATTTTTTTTAATTCCCACAGATGCATTTTTCTATATTTACTCTGAGCATAAAACAAACAGTTCATCTTTCACTTACAATAAAATATTCTGCTCTTAGAAAACAGATGGCAATTTCTTTCCCATGCTACCATGTTTGCTTGTCATTACCCAGTATGAATATAAACTACCAAGTAAATGTGGTAAGGATACCGAACTAGTTACACCTAACCTATTTCACCTACAGAAGGAAGGATGATTTGTAACATGTATAGTCAGAGTTGAGAATGGCTACTAAGATAGGAGTAGCTTATTGAGAGACTGATTATTTATTGATGGAATTTTACGTGTAGTAATAAAGACTTGTCCTATTCAATAATCAGTGAGTACAGCAATGAATGATCTAAAGGAAACAATCCATGAAAGATATGCTAGTGAAGAACAGACCCATTTATCTAGTGTCTTAAGAAGAGGAGAGAATGTTATCTGAGACACTTAAATGTCTTCATCTGTTTCAGAGTTATTACAACCAGTTGCTTTTTTAGTATGAGAGGGAAGATATACATATTAATTTCAGCATTTGGCATATCACATCAACCAACAACCTCAGATTGAGTGGTGTGCTTAATACTGTTTTCTCTCAGACTTAATTTTAAATCCTTCACAATGAAACTAATATTTTATCGCCCTGCATTTTAAAAAAGTCATACACATCTCTGAGCTTTTTCACCATCTTGAACCATACATGTGTACAGTTTCATGTATATAGAATGTGCATACCTGTATATATTTTTAATTTTAATCAATTTATATGGAATATAGAGTGTAAATATTTATATTAGCTATATCTATATACAGTTCCATTTGCTGTCAGTTCTCATCTTTACATCTTTTTTTGTGCATTTTTATGAAATCCAGAATGTATATGTACAATAGGAAACCACTGAGAAAATCAAATATGTAAAGTACTTTAAAAAGAAGAAAATTAGATGCAACTGATCTGATTTCAGCAAACAGGAAACAAACTAAATTTCTCAATAAGAGAATTCACCAAGCTGTGTGTTACTCCCCCCATCCGACTTTTTAGGAAGACAGGTTTATATTTGATCACTAAATCCCAACACTGCCTAGATCAGTTAGCTGTAAAATAACTGTTAATGGACTTGGGAAGCTCACTAGATCTTAGAAATACATCAGGTTTATTTGGTAAGCATTTACTAGTGAAACCTAAAAATCCAGGTATTTCTTGTGGGATGCTTCATGTTGAATTTGTATTTCTTAGACTACTGTTTACATCTGAAATTACTGCTGACAATTCCAGACTGGAAAATATTTCAGAGTGGGAAGTACCAACACTAGACAGATTTGCCAGGGTGCACTTGTAGTACCCATACATTAGCTGGGCACAAACACTTTTCAGATAAGAACAGACTGCAGAATATGACCAAAAACAGGGCCAAGGAGCCCAGAAAGGTATCTAAGCTTGGCTGTAACAGCAAAATTCACAATCCCAAGTGAGATGCCCATAGTAATATGCAGCCTGGAATCACTAGTTTCCGAGCTGAATCAGTAATTCTACGTGTATGAAAGAAAATTTGTGTCCTGAATCCCCCGTCCACAATTAGATACCCATTTTACAGCCATAACATAGATGAAAGAGAGGAGACAAAAGGTAATGTCTACATCTGAACACAAGACTGCAAATAGAGGTTTTTAATCAGATAGCACTTTAACATAAAATAAACCCCTCTTTTATGCTCAGAGACATATTCTTCCTTATTTAATATTTGTCAGTCTCACACTGTCAGTTGCATAGCAGACCATGTCAAATAAGAGTGAAGAAAAGTCCGTTATATCCCAGTCCAGTTTACCTCTTGGGCTTCAGAACATTTTGCTGGGAGCTAAGAATATATGCTGGATCATTTTGCTGCTGAAGGTGTCTGTCTAGACTTCCACTGACTATGAAACCAGTAAACTTAATTAGTGATAAAATCAGAAGACGTGGCAACTGTCACTTTCTTCTCTGATTTAATTAAATTTATTTGAACCTGTGCATGTAAACATTTGGAGGTGATCTGTATCTAAATCCATATGTTTTTTCTCAGTCAAATCAGTTTAAACTTATACCAGTTTTGCTTATTTCATCTAAATTATCAGAAGTGAAACAATAAATCACATTCTGATTCCTGGATTTGGATGATAGGGAACCTTACACATTCTGTTCTGAATAAATACTTCTTTATGTAGATGATCTCCAGCTGTAAAAAGTTTTGTCCACTGACAAGAATATTTTATGCATCTTGAGGCATAGTTTAACCTTTCATCAGTAAGCACTCATGATTAATTTATGCATATATGTTGTTTTAAGAAACTTTTATCTAAGCGTAAATTCTTTCAAAGGGCAAAATCTGGCAATGTAAGAACAAAAAAATCAATCTTTTGTTCCCCAGACATGGAAAAAAAAGGCATGTTAAAGAAATATTAACAGTATTTTTGATCTTGTGAGTTTAATTTATTTTTTTTTTCCCCCACTGTGAATTAATATCTTAAGTGCTGGAGAATAGAATATATGGTTAGGCATTTTACTTTTTAATATTTAACATACAGTCTATTTTACCAGCTTTCTGTATGCATAATAACGAGGCTATTTTCTTCTAAAGGGACAATATATTACAGACTTTCTCTTTATTTTTTTTCCCTTTAATGTAAATCATTCTTCTAAATAAGCATACAGACTTGCTCACTACAAGTCCTATGGACCTATCCAGAAGTCCAGTATGAACTTCAGTGATATTGTTTGGTGTCAATATTTTGGTTTCATGGTCTAGTCAGTGATGTGTCATTACAATGGAAACAATGGACAATTATCTATCAGTTCTTTAAAGTATCACAATTGGTAGAAAAACCCTAAATGTACTACCTGAATTTCCCTACCTTTTTTTATTGTAAAGAGACAGCTTTATATAGAAGCAACTACATTTAAAGTGTTGCAGAATCTTGAGGTAGGTATTTGTTTAATATCTGTTGTTGACGTTGACAAGACTGAAATCATTTAACCTGAATGAAATGGGAAGCAGCCATTGCACAGGTGTAAACAGGCTGAAGAAGGTGAGAGTTAATTATTGCCACCCAGGCAGCTCTCTACCTCCATGATCTGTCACAAGTTCCTTTTTGCTGTGATAGTTCAGCCTGCGTTAGCTACCTTCTCTGCTTTCAATCCATGGAGCTGTTACTATACTACAGATTAAAATCACTGGGTAATTCAGGAGAGCCCTGAAGATGTCCCTAGGTTAACTGCTTGCTCAAAGCAGGTTCAGCTAGGAGTCAGGCATGTTGATCAGGGCTATGCAGTTGTGTCTTGAAAGCCCTGAAAGATGGAAAGACACTGCACAAAATCTCTGGGCAACATGTTACACTGCCTGACTCTTGTCATGGGGAGGAAATTTCCCCTTGTATCAGACTGAACTTACCTTGTTTCATGCCCATTGTCTCTCCCCCTGTCGCTGCACACCACCATGAAAAGCCTGCTCCTGTCTCCTTGACGACCTCCCTATAAGTAGGGGATGTTGTTGGGCTATTCTGTGTGATGAACAAGCCCAGTTCCTTCTCCTTATAAGTGAAAGCATTCTGGCCCCGACTGTCTTGTCTTGGTGACACTACATTGAACTCTTTCCAGTTTATCACTGGCTTTCTTGTACTGGGGCAGAGAGGAGAGTGCAAAACTCTAGATGTAGTCTAACAGGTGTTGCTAAGAGGGGATAATCACTTCCTCTGACCTTCTGGCTGTGCTCCTATTAATACAGCCCAGGACTGACCTTCCTTGCTGCCAGACGAAGGATGCATGGAGGCATGCAGCCTGCTGGCTCCTTCCCAGCTTGCTGTCAGCCAGGATCCTCAGGGCCTTTTTTGCAAAGTTGCTCTCCAGTCAATTCCCAGTCTGTGTTTTTGCAAGGGATTGCCAAAGTCATGGTACATACTGAAGAGCTGCTTAAGTTCTCTAGATATTTAGGCAGTATTTCTGTACCAGGCATATGAATTAGTTACAAAAGAGATGAGATTAATAGTCATCTGGACGTTGACAAAGGCATGAATGATCTAATATAAGTCATTTGGTAACAAAGCTGAATAAGAAAGGAGTGCTTTATAGTGGAAAAGTATGAGACTTCTGTAAGCAGCCAGTAGCTGGATGAGCGAAGCACGCAGTGTAGCTGTCTCTTAAGCCTCACAACAAGCTTACAGTAAAAGGAGCATTCTCTTTGAGTTCTTCAAACAGAAAAAATGCAAAGATCTGTGACAATGTCTGGGGACTTACTCATTTGCTTGGCATTTGTTTATTGCTCTGCAGCATGCAGCTGCTCATTCTTACAAAGTTTGCAGAAGTTCAGTGTCAGCTGTCAGTCCCACAATCCAGTATGGCACAGTTAACTGATACCACTCACGTAGAAATATTTTCTTTATTCAGACTGTTACTGAATAGGAACACCATCCATCAAATTATTATCTATGAAGTTGCAATCATTATATTTAAAATTTCAACTAAAAAAGGTGATAATTATACCTGATGAAAAAGCAAGCTACGGATAAAACCACAACAAGCTCATTCACATCTCCAAACAGTACCATGAGTCCTGAAAGTTGAATAAAAAGTAGTTATTTGGCTTTGAAGAAAAGATTTAATAGTTTTTAGTTTTTGATCTAGTCAATAGTCAGAGCTAAAAAAATAAAATAAAATTGAGATACAAACATTTGTACAAGAGAAAAAACAAAAAAGATACGAATGTGAAGATAACAAGCTTTCAAGTGTTGACACTGGAATGACTGAAAGAACTCTAAAACCACCATAAAATTTGAGCTATGACATAGGATTTTAAGTCTTTTTCAAGTTTAAAATATTAAATTTCCTTTCCTGTTACAAACATTGCAAGAAAGAAAGTGATAGTGCCCAGAGTACAAGTGCATCTTTACTCCATTCATCCCAAATGCCTTTTATAAATACTCTAGACTTGAACAGACAAAACTGACATCATCTGAGCGTTTGACTTCCACAGGCAGAGCTGCAGTAGAATGACAACACAGACAGATTGTGATAAAACATATCAACTACTTTGAGGAGACCTGAGTGTGCACCTAATAGAAAACACATCTGAATATTTGCATTGCACAGCTGCTCTACAGGTATAGTAGACCAGATCCTCTCCATCCTGTATTTGATTCAGAAACTTGGTTTTGAGAAACACAGCTAATTCATGGCAGACAGATAAATCTGACATAAAATTAAGTAACAATAAGGAGTTTTAAGTGTCTGTAAAATTCCTACCTCTTTCTGGCTAGCTTCAGTAGGTTAGCAGTACTAAAGTCTCTCATTTCCACGAAGCAATGTGTTTGTCCATGCATTATGTTAAAATTAATTCAGGCACTGAAAAGCTACATGTAATCAGACTTTACCAGACCATATTTCATTGAAAATGCTTGGAAAAGAGCATCACCCTTGAGAGAAAAACATTGAAACATAAAAGGTTACTGCATTGTTGCAGGGATACCTCCTGCCTGCTATTCTCACACTTTTTATGTAGCACTAACTTACTTCATCCTACAACTAGCCAGATATGTCAAGAAGTTGACTTCCTATTCTCATGTTGTTAACTAGTCAGGTGTGATTCCTGGGAAAATGCTAGCACAGCATTATTACAATTGGATTTGGTGATCTTAAAGGTGTTTTCCAACCTAAATGATTCTATGATTGTTGTACAGCCCCCTGTATTTGAGCACACTTGTGTAATCGCCCTTGCCACTGGTTCAGGTTGGGCAGCAGAGGAAATTTTGTTTCATCAAGGACTGGATAAGCTTGCACTGCTAGGGACAGTGGACAAAGCAGGAAGGTAGAAAACTACTTCTAACAGTAAAGACAGAGACCAGTAGATACATTTGAGTGCCAACATGCCTGATACTGTTTTCTACAAGATTGATTATGGTAGCTGTAGAGTCCTGGAAGTGCATGGATATAATATAAATCTGTAGGCCAAACAGGAGGTTGAGGAAATGTTGGCACCATGATACCTTTACTCACCTCCAGAAGGTTCTGCTTCTACCAAAGCTGAGACATTAAATTTAACAAGAGCTCTGAGGTTATGGAGTCTCTGTGAGCAGCTACCTTCACTGAATATTTTTTTTACCAAATTACCATTAAGCGGGTAATGAGGAGAATTTCTGTCTAGCAATTTACTTAGTAATTTTTTTCCATAACTGTGTTTCTTATATAGAGGTAATACATCAGTACTGGTCTGAAGGAGTAAATGTTAGTAAAGATTGCTATCATAATAGCTACACTTCGTTTTTCCATGTGTTCTACAATAATAATGATGTGATTGCAAAATGCTAAGATAAGGACAATTTTGTAATGAAGAAGAAATCCTATTAGGTATGCTTTCTCATCTGTCTTTCTTTTATAAATGCCTGTTTTTCAGGAAAACCTCTTCTAAAGCATGCTTCATGTTGTTAATGACTGCCTATATTTCTATAAAGCAGTAAGCTGAGAAAGGAAAGCGAGGAAGTAAAATTAAACAGTGCACTGAAAAACACTTATACCTTTTTCCATATGCCTTTAGCATACAGAGGAAGTAAGACTGGATTTCAGGGACTCAAATTGTCTAATTATTTGTCCATATCTACATCTGTTCTTCTGTCTGCCTATCAGTAGAATTTATCGTTAATTTTCCTATTCAGTTATTGCCTTCAAGCGATGATCCTATTTCAGTGTTGTTAATTGAAATGTATATACTTCCTTTGACTATAGAAACCCAGGAAGCTTTTTAAAGAAATAAACCCTTATGATTTAGATATAATGGGATTTAACTTGTTACCTTATTGGTTTTTTACAGCTTTGTGAATCTAAGGAACTTTTCCTCAGAGCTGATGATAAATAGAAGGGTTTTTTTTTCAAATTAATTTAATTAAAATATAATTAAGTCTTATCAAATGATCTAACTAGGAGTTACAGTCTGGAATTTGTTAATGAGCCACAGCCAATTGTGCCTCTCAAAATGCAAAATTTCAGTCACAGAATAAATCTGGAGTGGTATTTCACTTGTATTTATTTTAAAGTATTAAAGAAAAGCAAAAGACAAAAGACAAAAGGCTTGAAGCAACATTATACATACTAAATAACTACAGAAAGTATTATGAAATAACTTCTGAAAAATGTATGCTTCTTTAAAATTCAAAAAGCAGCAAGTATTCTGACATTGACTATTATTACTAACATTGGAAAAAATAGTATATTTGGTTATAAAAATGAAGTTGAAATTTACAAATTCAGTCAGCTTGGTTCAAGTAAAATTACACATGCTTTTTTCTGGCCTCTTAGTGTCAGGCAGTAATATTTACATTCCCCTTGAGATGTGATGCATAGCTATGACTCTTTGGAGAAAAGCTATATGCCACATTATACTTTTTTGTACTGATCAGAGTTTTTTCTTGATTATGTATAACATTTGTACTCAATGATACATGTAAGTCCCATTTGAATTCTGAATACCTGAATTTGACTTTGCCAGTATTCATTTCTCAGTTCTACGTATAAAACAAACAAACAAAACCCAAAAACCAACAGATCATGATATTTTTGTCTGTGGACCATGAAAATACAGCTACAGAAAAGTGAAACTGATGGTTCTACAAGAACCAACAGGTTAATATGGAAAGGGGTCAAACCACACAGATAGTCTGTGCAGGTTAGGAACACGATCATGTGATATGGTTGCCTAAAATAGGATGGATCTAGGCCTTATGGTCTCATGGGCATTTTCCATCCTTTGTTGCTTTTGAGTCCACTAGTTGTGTTGGTGGTGTACGGACTTGAACAGCTCACCTGACTTCCATACAGACACCTACCTGTGAACACGTAAATCAGTGAACATCTACACATCAGTGTTTCAAGATGCAACTGGAATTTCAACCCTATTGTGGCAGAGTGATCTTGCCACGAAGGAGCATGGGATAGGCTGTACAAATCTCAAGTGCAACGTGTTTAACAGTTTGGCTAGGCTGTTTAGCATTAGGGTACAATGCCAGTACAAAATGTAATCCCAGTTTTTACAGAAGTATTCTGAACTAGCTAGATCTAATTGCAGGAGATATGTTACTAAAGCACTTAAAACCCAGACTACTCTCCTGGTTTGGCATGAGCCACCTCTGAAGTTTTCAGTTTCACAGCTACTTTACATGAGAGAAAAGGAAAAAAGGGGAAGTGAGGAGATGCATATTACTCCATATTACTTTGTTACCAGTTGACTTAGATGTTTCCAGCATTTCACTGTAAATATTAGAAATATACTATATTTACAGGTGCATCTTTGCCAAATTTGTCAAGACACTTATCTTAGTTTCTTCACAGAATTGGTTTGCTGTAGCTACTTTTAACCAGAAGTTGTTTAAGATAACTTCAAATAGTATATTGGAGCAGTTTGGCGACACTTAACTGCTAGTCAGAAAGCATTGCTTGGTTTTAACATCATTGTGACCTCTCTGACTTTGTAATACTAATTCTCTCTCTTCTATTTTTAGCTAAATTAGAATTTTTTTCCTTCTACTTTTTATCCCCCACACATAAATACACTTGACCACAAAAAAAGTATGCTTGACCAAGCTTACTAAAGCTTTTAAAAAAAAGATTGAATTAAATTAACATTTAGAACTTCAATTAAATCTTGCCCTCAGATAAATTGACCCAATTCTGTAGTCCACTATTTCTAGTGATGATAACAAAAGCCTTTTTTAATTTTGACTATTATCATAGCAATGACAGAACGACCCATCTATACAACCCCTCTATGGAAATGTTCAGTCAGTTGAATGCCAGCACTGAATGCATTTTTTTTGGTGGTTTTATTTATTCCCAAGACCTTAATATATTTTTTCTTTTATTTTTGGACTTCTTGTTGTAATTTACAGTATTTTTTTATCTACCTGATTTTATTTGATGTTCTGTTTTCAAATTTAAACTGACTGAAAAATCTTTTCCTACTGCTATGTTCTTCAGTAGATGCAATTAAAATATTACATAATCAAAATTCTCAGTGGGAAAACTCTGCCACAATGTTTGCATTAATATTCTGAGATAAATTAACTGAAGACTAAAATAATGATTATTTTACAGAGTAGCCTAAGAAAAAACACACAGTTCAGCATATACTATACTTGTATCTACTTCTTTGAATAAGCTATTGGCACCAGTTTCCCATCATTCTGCTGGATCTCAGGGAATCAACTTGTAAAGAAATCCAATCACAACAACAGAAGATCTTGTTCTCTTCTAACTTACTCTATTTCTACTCCATGTGTTTGAAGAAACTCACCATTACATGCATTCTTTAGACCATATAGTCATTATTTCTTGATCTAATAATAATGGAATTGATGATATATTTATTCAAGTGATACGTATTCTTGAGAGTATTCTTGTGATTAATTATAAATGCTAAGTACACAGCAAAGTGTATATCCAAAGGGGTTGGTTCAGTCCAATTAGGCATTTCCTTTATTTTATGTCACTAAACTTTTACCAAAAGCAATCACTATTAATCATCAGTTCTATTAATATATTCTTCATTTTCCAGACAGACTGCATTGATGAAATACGTTTGGGCAAGTATTTAGAATGGGAAAAATCCAGTTAGAAGGGGCTACCAAGGCCTATCTTGTTAAAACCTATGAATACTATATTGCTTGTGTGCCATCGTTCAGGCTGATTTCACAAATATTCAATATAGCTTACGATGTTAGTTCTTTTCCTTGTAGCATTGGTAACTAATGCTTCAAAGAACAGACAGAGACAAGAATTTTACTTCCCTAGTAATAGTAGTTTAAAACTGCATATGGTAAAGCAAAACTAATCTATTCATCCAAAAGGAGAGTCACTCCAAGACTGTGGAGAAGGAAAGATGGACCACTAGAAATGACACTGTCTTCTGCTCCTGGACAAAAATGTGTTTGTTCATGGGTTGGTAGGACAATTCAGGTTGGAAGAGAAATCATATTTCTAGTCCAACTTCCTACTGAGAGAAGGACTAGCTATGAGATCAGACAAGATTTCTCAGGGTTTGTTTCAGATCTTGAAAAAAAAAAATGCAGAAACCGCATGACCCATCTGGACAGCCTGTTGTACTGCCTGACTGTGCTCAACAGGAAGAAATTTCTCTTTACATCAGTCTGAACCAGTCATCTCAATTTATGCCTATCATCTCTTGTCCTTCTGATGTGCCTCACTATGAAGATGCTGGCTTCAGCTTCTTGGTAACTTTCCCATAAGTTCTGGTGGGCTGCTCTCTGGTTCACCAGAAGCCATCACTACTCCAGGTTGAACAAGCTGAATGTCCTCAGCTTCCCCTCACAGGGCAAGTGCTTCAGCATCAAAGCATCATTGTGGCCCAATGATGAACTTCCTCCCATTTATCACAAAATCATAGAATAGTTTGGGTTGAAGGGACCTTCTAAGATCATCTAGTTCCACCCCCCTGCTTTGAGCAAAAACATCTTCCATTAGATCAGGTTTCTAAAAGCTCCATCTAGCATGACCTTGAACACATCCAATGATGGGACACACATAGCTTCTCTGAGTAGCCTGTTCCAGTGCTTCACCACCCTCACAGAAAACAATTTCTTCCTTATGACCAATCTAATTCTCCCTCTTTTAGTTTAAAAACATTACTCTTGGTCTTATGACTACAGGCTCTGGTAAAGAATTGTTTCTCTGTCTTTCATATAAGCCCCCTTTTAAGTCCTGAAAGGCCACAATAAAGTTTCCCTAGAACCTTCTCCAGGCTAAACAACTGCAACTCTCAGCCTTTCTTCATAGGNTGGTCTTCTTGGCCACAAGGGCCCATTACTGGCTCATGGTCATCCAGACCAGGACTCCCAGGCCTTCGTCCACAGAACTGTTATCCAGCAGGGAAATAATGTAATTGCAAACTACAGCATGTCTCTTCTAAGGGACTTATTTCTAGGAACCTGTAGCTGATGGGTGGTAACAGGCAATAATCGATACACTTTTTTCTGGATTTGCATTTGGAACACTGGACATATGATTTAATTGGTCTCCTGCACTGCTATTCATAGATACCTGTTATTACAGAAAAAAAAAATCCATAAATATAATAAAGTACTGCNCCTGTTCCAGTGCTTCACCACCCTCACAGAAAACAATTTCTTCCTTATGACCAATCTAATTCTCCCTCTTTTAGTTTAAAAACATTACTCTTGGTCTTATGACTACAGGCTCTGGTAAAGAATTGTTTCTCTGTCTTTCATATAAGCCCCCTTTTAAGTCCTGAAAGGCCACAATAAAGTTTCCCTAGAACCTTCTCCAGGCTAAACAACTGCAACTCTCAGCCTTTCTTCATAGGATAATATCTGTCTTTTACCGGGGGAACTAAAACCAGATGCAGTAATCATGCTGTGGACATCTGGTGATTGTTTAGAGAGGTGTAATAACTTCCATATATTATTTTTTTTTCTAGTATTCACTGAGCAGTTATTCTTTAGGCACAAATAACGATGTGTTTCCTCTGATTCAGTGTACTACATCTCCTGAACTTTCTCACATAGTGAAAATGTATTTTATGTCCTCTCTTAACTAAGGAAATGGCAATGAATGCTGTGGTTAGTTTGGAGATACACATAAACTCATTGACCATATTCTAAATGTTTGTTGATTTCATCTATAGCATTTCATCCTCAGCATATCCTAGATCACACTTAAAGGTGATAATACCATCTTTAACAAATGTACCAAACCAGATATGCATAGCTGCTGAAAGAACANGAAAAAAAAAATCCATAAATATAATAAAGTACTGCAGAGAGTTCTGCATTTTCTGTGTTCTTGTAGTGTTAGGATGAAGTTATACTCTTCCTAGTGACTAGAACCCTTTACTCTAACTTCCAGTAGGATTTTGTTTGTTTGTGGGTTCTTTTGTTTTTGAGGATAGTTGTGGTTAGAATTCCTGCTGTCTTGGTATTTATCTTCATGGCTTCAGAGAGAATATTCATTTGGGTAGGACAGATGAACCAAAGGTTTTTTCAGTTTCTTTTCCTTTGGTAAGTTTTCCAATGTTGATAATAGAGTAATTTCCCTGTAATTTCCCCTGAAATTGATGTCATTTTTGTTTTGCACAGAAGAATATATACTCCAACTGAAGCTTGCACAATCACAATTCAATCACATTTCCATTTGCCTACTGGAAATAGCTTGAATTATATAGCCTAGGATTTCATCTGCTTTTCCTGACATTTTTCTTTGCCAAATTGTTTCTATAATTGCAATATTTCCATCATGTCTTTCATGACAAAGCAGAAAAGTCAACAACATATTATTCTGCCATTGAAGGTGAGAGATGAAAAATTAAGTTACTGTTGTCCATTTACAAAAGTGTACATAGTTCTGTGGGTATGTGTGTATATATATAATAAGTATATATAAAGTCTGTGAACATGTTCACAGAAGAAAAATAACTAAAATAGTATCCAATTATACTTTTACATTTCAGGTTCCAAGTTTATTCTGATTCCATAATCCAGGTTTAGAAATGTAGCAGAATGTGCATATATATTTATGTCTCTATAGCTTGTTAAGTAATGGTATTCAACATATTTTTACAAAGAGCATTATATAACAATTACTTAAAATATAAAGACCCACCTTGGATGTGCAATTTATTGGTTTTGAAAACATCAAAGGGACTGTACAATAGCATATATTAAGTTCTGAAGGGCAAAGGAGTCCAGGAAGGCTGGGCATTCTTCAAGAAAGTACTCTTAAAGGTTCAGGAGCATGCCATTTCTATGTGCCAAAAGACAACCATCAGAGAAAAAGACTGGCCTGGATGAACAGAGAGCTTTGGCTGGAGCTCAGGAAGAAGAGAGGTTGGGATGTACAGGACAACAAGGTGATTAGGCCCAGTCAGCACAGGTTTGTGAAAGCAGGTGCTGCTTAATCGATATGGTATCCTTCTATGACAAGGTGACTACATAGTGGATGAGGGAAAGGCAGTGAATGTTGTTTACTTAAACCTTAGTAAAGATTTTTAATGTAATGAGAAATCTGGCTGCTCATGTCTAGGACAGATGTGCTCTTTGCCACATAAAAAAATAGCCACGCCCAAGGAGTGGTGGTGAATCGAATTAATGCCAGTTGGCAAGCAGTCACATCCATCTGGATGAGGGGATCAAGGGCACTCTCAGTAATTTTACAGACAACCCCAAGCTGTATGGGAGTGTGGG
>VWZY01002526.1:944644-972605 GCA_013399075.1 Chloroceryle aenea | reverse complement strand
TCTACAGAGGGATCTGGACAAGCTGGATCAATAGGCTAAGGACAATTGCATGAGGTTAAACAAGGCAAGGTGCGAGGTCCTGCACTTGGGTGACAACAACCCCATGCAACAACATAGGACTGGGGAAGAGTGGCTGGAAAGCTGCCCAATGGAAAAGGACTTGGGTGTGTTGGTTGACAGTTGGCTGAATATGAGCCAGTAGTGTGCCCAGGTGGCCAAGAACGTCAATAATATCCTGGCCTGTATCAAATAATGTGATCAGGAGAACTAGGGACATCATTAAGTCCCTGTCCTTGACACTGGTGAGGCTGCACCTTGAGTACTATGTTCAGTTTTGAGCCCTCATTACAAGAAAGACATTGAGGTGCTGGAGCGTGTCCAAAGAAGGGCAATGAAGCTGGTGAAGGGTCTAGAGAACAAGTCTTATGAGGAGTGGTTGAGGGAATTCGTTTAACCTGGAAAAAAAAGGAGGCTCAGAGGAGGTCTTATTACTCTCTACAACTACCTGAAAGGAGGTTGTAGCCAGGTGGGGGTCTGTCTTTTTTCCTAAGCGACAAGCGATAGGATGAAAGGAAATGGCTTCAAGTTGTGCCAGAGACGTTTATGTTGGATAATAAGAAAAATTTCCTCACAGAAAGTGTGCACTTTCTGTGCACTGAAATAAGCTGCACGGGGAAATGGTTGAGTCACCATTCCTGAAGCTACTTAAAAGATATGCAGATGTAGTACTTAGGGTCATTGTCTAGTGGTGGACTTGGCAGTCTTAGGTTAACAGTTAGTCTCAGTCTTAAGGGTCTTTTTCAATCTAAACAATTCTATAATTCTATGCTATGTGACACTGTTTTATTGTGGAATTCTTCCATGAAATTTCCTTCTAGCAATTCCACAGATGTCTAAGCCAGGGAGCAGGTAATTAAAATGAGCCTTGGAAGAAAAAATTACTACCAGAAGCAAAACCTTTTGTTTTAGAAGATTTAAGATACCAAGTCATAGACTTTGGCCCTAGGACTTTAATGCACTTCTTAAAAACATCTAGAGGATACTAATATTGAATCACTGGAGGAGCCTATATTGATAGCTGTGTGACCTTTGGGGTAAATACAGAACACTGCTACAGTGCTGCTGATCACAGCAACATTGTTTTCAGGTTTGCTCCATGAACAAGAATGTTATAAGAGTGTTTATTTGGATTGTGATACTAAACCCAAACTTTGTAGGTTTTATTTGAACTAAAAATAAATATTGGTATTGGGAAATTAACCGGAAATATTTTGAGCACTACAACATTCATTTTCCCCAGAAGAACAATAGGAATCAATTACTGCTCTGGGTATTTCTCATCTCCTAGTCCCTCATGCTCTAGTTCTTCAAATCCACAACAGTAATCCACCCCCCAGCAAACCACACAGAAAACAAACAAACAAACAAACAAACAGACCCAAACCAAAACCCCAAACCAATAACAAACCTAAACCAAACAAAACCCAAAACACCCAAACCCAAACCAAACCAAACAAAACAAAAACTCCAAATCAGTGAAGTGGGCTTCTATGAACCTAAGAATGATAAGCACAGGTACAAGAATTTCTGTGCATCTGCCAACAGGGATGTTAATTACAGTCACAGCAGAGATCCTGGCAAGCCTTAGATGGCTGTTCCTGCTGTTATCAGCTTCTCCTTCTGGTAGAAATGCTTTACTGCTAATAAAATTTCCTCTGAAGAAGGATTTCCATACATTTCTTGACTCAAATTTCAAAACAAAAAAAAAAATAAAAACATTCTTCAATGATGTCTTTTAAACAAATCTGTATGAATAGTAGATTTTTTTTATGATGGAAAAACTTTTTCCTAACTATTAGGTGAATTCAGGCTTTAAAATATTTCAGAGCAACAGGTTTGGTTTTGTTTGGGGTTTTGTTTTTTTTTTGCATTTGATCTGTATTTATGGAAAGTCAAAATTCTAGTGAATATTTCTTATTCAGAGAACAAAACATGCTGAAGTCCTGAAAACTACCTGTGATTTGAAAAAATATTCTCCATTTTCACAAAGTACAGACACATTCACTGTGTCACTATTTCCATAAAATCCTCTTCTCATCATCCATTTACTTTGCCATGTTTTCTTTGAGTTCTAATGGGAAATTTGGTCATATATTCTCAACAAAGACACTGTATTTTATTCTTATACTGAAAGATTCCCTTTGTGGCTATAATGCCTGTAAAATAATATATACTGTATGCACAAAGATTCTCCTCCACTTACAGTTCTGAGAGGTTTCCAACTCAACACAGTGTTTCTATATGGATGGGACAAATAATTCTGTAAGAAACACATAGTTCCAAAAACATCAATAATTTTCTGTCAGCAATAGATCTGTGAAACCATCTGACAAAAATGTCAGACACCACAATCTTTTCTTCTGTTTGATTTTTTTTAATTATTTCTGTATTTTCTTTCTTTAACGGTTTAAGTAAGCCAGCAGTAAGTATTAATATATGATTGGATTTCCAAATGGATCTCATTCCACTTTACCAATATCATAGCAGAGCACAGAACACCTGGACACAGAGAGGTTAGATGACAGAGAAGTCTCTGAACAAAGTAATTGATAACCATATTCTTTAAAATGTGGTAAAACCTTAGTTCACTGACTACTGAAATTTAGTTCATTCATTTCATTCAGACACTATGGAATATGGAAAGGAAATGGCATACAGAATCTGACACCAGTTTCTTATTTAGCAAAGAAGTGAGAAAGTTGCTCTGAGTCAGATTTTCTTCTCATTCCACCAGCAATTTCATTGCAGCAACTGAAGCTGAACAAAGCTTGATCTGTAAACAAGCATACTCCAAAACCTCAGAGAAAAAAATAATAATAATAAAAAATATCAGTGAGACTTAGTGTCATGATCAAGCTCAAGGCTACTCAGATGTGTAGCTCAAGATGACTTTTACTGCCAGCAAATGAGAAGCTAGGAGTAGACTACAAGGTGAGGTATGAGGAGCAAAGCTGGGGTGGGAAGATGAGTAAAAAGAGGGAGTGGGCAGCAGCAGATAATTATAGTTGATATCACTATGTTGCAGCTCTAGTATCCACTACTCCTTCCCTCTCCAGAGTAACACCTTCTTCTCCACGATGCAAGTAGAGGTAATGTAGTCTGCAGGGGTGTGGTGTTTTGCCTCCCAGTAGCACAATATCCTTAACAAATGCTTATTTTGCCTGTGCTTAGAGGTGCCTTACTCTTGAGGACAGTGACATGTAAATAAAGAACGTTTTAGAATTCATCTTCAATAGCTGCCTATGACAAAGTGTAAGAATTATTAACAAGACCTCATCTGTGAATGTCTCATAGAGAGAAAGGTGGTCAGCAAAATTGCTGTATACAAGGATGGGAAAATTAACTTCCTTCTGAACCTTTAACTGGTTCAAAAGAACATTTCTATCTATATTATCCAAAATGTTGTATTTTTATATTTTGGGATGTAGCTGGTAACATTTATCAAATAGTGGCTAATATCAAAGTGTAATTTTTTAAAAAATACTTGAGAAATGCTAAAGCTTAAACAAATTTTCAAAGTATTGAGACCTTCCAGGGAGTGTGTAAGGACAGGCTGATTGAAAGGGAATCGTGTTCAGTGTGATGGCAGCTGCTGTAGGTGAACTAGCAGACCTCAGATGTAAGTTTCTATTTTTTTTCCTCTTTGCATATTCGTCAACATTAAAGAAATCAGCCTAGATGAACTGAATTTTTCATACAATTCTTTCTCTTTCTAATCAATATTTTATATGAGACCTTTACAAACTATGCTGAAAAGACAGAAAAGGAAATTGAAATGAAAAGGGAACAGCCTCCACGCAGTGCACTTCTGACAAGTGCCTTGGAAGAGAATCCATCATCAGTGACATGGAACTTTTTCCTCTCTGTAGACCAAAAAGCCAACATAGTGCAACCCCATACTCGGGAATTAAAAAGAGTGAAGGTACTAGAGAAAGAAAATATGGAAACACTCTCTTTGATGGCTGTTGAAAAACAGTAAAGAATTATGTACTGTAATTGCAGATTCAGCTTTCTCCAGAGAATGCCTTTGAAAAAGGCAAGGATCACACAGGAGGAAAAAGTTGGTTCCATGTAGAAACCCAGCCACAGTGTCTTACTCTGAAAATGTCCTTAAATATTCAGCAAAAAAGTGATGTCCTAATACATACAGGTTATGACCTTACTGAAATTGGCCAAGTGCTTTTATTCCACTAGACTCTTAACAGTAATCAAAGCTTCTCAGAGGTATTCTCTAGGGCTGGAGGACTGTGACATGAAAGCCACATTTGAATTTGCAGCTGGTATATTAAAAAAAAAAAAATCTATATGTATGCAATATATGCTTGTTTGGAGTCTAGTTTCAAGTACATTTGTCACCAGAAAATGCCCTTCATCAAAAATGCTTGGTTTTGAACAAAGCCAGACTGCCCTGAAAATGTCATTAGAAAATATAAATTAACAGCTATATTGTTTTCCCTTTGCTCTGTTTCTCTTTTATGCTTATTCAGAAAATAGCCACATTAGGTAAGAAGGAAAATGATTCTATTGATCATGGCTACAGTATCAGATTGTCCCTTCTCAAATACCTCTCCAAGCCCTATTTCTCTTTCTAAGTGAAATCACTTTTCTCTCACATCCCAAAAGCTATCACAGGCCTGTGAATCACTTCAGTATGCTCCAGGTTTGGTGTTTTTTGGACTGAAATGAAATTTCTGTCAATTTTAGAAGTTGGTTTTGGCATCCTTCTCAATACAGAAATCCATTCAGTAATCCTTCCTAAGGTATCACTTCCAATTCATCTTCTTAAAAAAATTATTTAAAATTAAACCAGGTAAGTGACAGAGATACAGTGTTGCTTTCTCCTGCAGAATCAGACAATTCCTTCTAACATCTAGGCTAGGGCATTCTTATTTCCATCTTTGATACCTTCCATTGTCAAATTGAGTAAGATTCATTAAACCTAGCTGAAGATTTCTAGAGCAAAGATTTCCATGTATGAGATTCACCATAGATTCATTCACTTCATAGATGAGGAAAAATAGAATGAGAGAATAATTTATTCAGAGCAAAATTTATCTACTTTAGATTGGAAATACTCATACTTTAAAATTGTCTATTTCTCTCTACAGTTATAGCTACCTAGACAACTTGTACAATAAAGGCACAAATTCGACAGTAAGATCTGTGAGGTCTGTGTTATGATATCACAAAATAAAATTAAATAACATTAAATACCAAGAAAAACTCCTAATGTGTTGCTCTTCTCAGTTATTCTGGATCAAACATCATATACACACATTTTTTCCTTTGGAATCAGATGCAAATTCTAAATAATCTCTGCCATCTCTAGGTGAAAGTCAGGCCTTAACAAAGTCCAAATCAAAACTTGCCTGATTATGTATATAACTAGGGGATGGCTCTGTATAACCTCATCTTGTAAAGCATCTTTTTCAGTCATGGGACAGAAGCAGGCATTTCAAATGCACAATTAATCTGCCCTATATAGCAAATCATGACGACTTTTTCTTTTTTTTTTATTTTGAGCCTGGTTCCAGTATAAACAGATTCTAATCCAAATAAACTCCCAATAGTTTCAGTTTTACACTGCAACCTCTTGCAAGGATTCAAATGCAGTCTTCTATTTATCAACTAACAGGGTTTTTTTTGTGTTCTGTCATGCATTTCCATCTCCCCTTTCTTCTGTCTCAGATCTGTATGACGTATTTGCAAGTCTGATGCACATTTTTTAAAATTATCTGTAATTTTACATTCCTGTGTTTTTACCTTCCTCCTTTGTCTATTTTATTCACTGTAGTCTGTCCTTGAGGCAGATAAAAACTGGAGGTACCATGCAGGTGCTGTTGGGCCCTGTGCATTCTCAAATGTATTTGTGAACAGCACAAAGCCATCAGTGATTTTGCAATTCTGTAGAAATATAGTGAGTCAGTCAGACTGAATGTAGCATCTGCTCACTGGAGTGTTACAAAAACTTGTGATCCATCCTGAGACAATTTAAGGTGACTATGCAAGGGGTTAGATGAGATATAGCTGTTCTCAGGTAGGTTATCCCCATTGATATCAAAATAAAAAGAACTGACATTGGCTGGATTCTGTGGTTCTCAAAGGAACTTTTTCTTACTGACATCTGTCATTTTAGTGAGGTGAAATCATACAAGTCATTTATTTGAGCAAAACATGTCTCTTGTCTGAATCCCTGAGGGTTCACTCTTCCACTAAACTTCAGCTTTCTAATAAGGAAAACAAACACAATGTGTTTATCTCCCTTTTCAACACACCTACACATATTAATATTAGATTCTACTTACACAGGAAGAGTGCATTCTTTTAAAAAAATATTTACAGCGCATTTATACTTCTTGTTGTATCAGTGTTATGTCATTTTTTTCAAACAAAACAAGGAAATAAAACAAGGGATAAAAACACCAGCTCCTGCTTGATGCTATGCTTTGGACTCTTCTTTAGGTAGCTGCTCTATGGGAACTCAATCTCTTCCTGCAACTGCAAGACAGCAGAAAACAACCTTTACTGCTGAAATCTTTGAGTGGCAAGCTTTCCACTGTGTTCTATGTACTCTACTATTCATTCATCTGTCCCATACTAATTGACTCAGGAAATAAGTGGCAACTTGTTTTACGTTTTTGCAGATCACTGTTTTTTTCATGTGAACTCAGTCTTGCATTATTCATGTAAAACTTTACTGTGAAGTCAAAAGAATTTCTCCATAAATAAGGCAAACTACCACTCTCTACTGGCCCACTTCCCTTTTTTCCCTTCATATTTGCACAATCTCATTATTTCCTCAGAATTTCAGGCTGAAATTAACCAAATGAAACATCAGGTAGTACCAACTAATGAGACATGGAAGGTCTGCAATTACTATTTCTTTTATTTCCCTAGAAGTATACTTCTTGTTGTTGTTGTCATTGCTTTTGCTACGGAAGTAACTGGGAACAATAATGGACAAGTATTGGCTTAAGCTTGCTAAGAATCAAAGCAGTGAAAATGTTTGTGTCCTTTAAACAAATAAAATCAGTAAAATTTGTCAGAATCATGCTGTAGGTGAATTCACAAATCAGACTTCTGATAAAAGAAAAATGAAATCACAGATTCCAAGGTGTTTAGAGAAAGACAGACACTACTGGACAATTCAATCTCATCTATGCCTTTTGCTGTTGTTGTTAAGATACATGTAATTACTTTATTCAGTGATGTCTTACTGTGTATCTCAGTGCAACAGGTCTTAATATTGAAAATGGGAGTGAAAATAATGGTGAAACAAGTTTCCCTGTCCTGCTTAAATTCAGCTTATTTGTTATCATTTTTATGGTTCCATTTTAATGAAATGCATTATATTATAAATAATTATGTATTCTACTATAGTATACGATATATACTTTTTGTCATAAAACGTCTTGATACAAAATGGTTGTTATGAATAAAGACTTCATTCCTTAATTAGTAACATTTATGTTTATTGAAAGGAGTTAATAAAAGGCAAGTAAACAGCACTGGGTGCACAGGGAGTCTGTGTGCTACCAGCATGTGCACACCTGAAGCAACAAGAAGTCTTCTTTTATACTGGTTATCTTAATACATATTTGTAACAGGGAGGGTCATTATAATTAGTTCTTGGAAGGGGCATTCCTGCTTTAGTGCGTGCGTTCTCTGTCCTGGGGGGCTCTCTGGTGGTCACCCATGATGAAGATTTTAGTCTTCCTCACCGGTTCTGTCCTTCACCCCTCCTTCACTTCATCTCCTTGTCCAAGCAACAAGCACGGGTTAGCCAATCAGGTCCGTTCTTGGCCACAAATGTTAAACAAGCAGCAAACTGGTTCAGCCCATCACTAGCCACAGCTGTAAACATGTTGATGTTTACAGAAAAAGCACAGAATGAGAGGTTGCTTAATATTTATTTTTTTTTAGACCCACACTACTTATAACTTGTTTTTAGAATAGAATTATTCATGTTCTGTAATCTTTTATCACTGCATTATCTGAGTGGTCATTATTGATTTTACCTGTCACTTGTGGTGTGAGGTGGTGTTATTATAACCACTGAAGCGTAGACTCATTACTGTAACTGGAATCAGTCATTCAATTTAAGATACCTATGACCTGGTAGTTCAGAGGACTCACAGTTCTCACCGTACTTATTCTTTATACTCAACATTTTACCATGCAGTGAAAGGATGCATTTTTACTGAACACATGGGACTTGCACTTGCCCAGATTACAAAGAAATTTCATAAACCTGACAGGGACAGAACTGATATTAACAGGGCCATTAGAGTGTCCAAGTCATCAGATCATTCTTCATGAGATCAGTTTTCTTAGTCTCCTGATTTTTTTTCACTCTACTCATGCCATCTTCAGGCTGGGGGTCTGTCCTGTAGAGCCTTGTTTTATTCCCTAACTGTACATCATCTTATGTGATGAATGAGGAATGGATTCCATAGGAGAAAGGAACTAATTTAAATCGTTAAGAGATTGCTATAGAGGCTGTACGAATGCAGGATAATTTAAGTGCTTGATTAACAATACCAAAATGATTTATTTTGAACACAGCTTCCAGGCTCTTTTAAAAAAAAACAAAAATGTGGCTTCACCCCTCCGCAAAAACTGGCATTGTACAACACTATGTTGATTTCTCTGTCATTTGAGTTCCTTATATATGGTGCAGGGATAAATCAGTCATTACAAGATGTAATAGCTGAGTGTGTCTCGCTCTTTAGAGCTAGACAGTAGAGTAAGAAGGGAGTGATGGATGGATAATTTTTCATTTACTCCCTTAAAAAAAGGTATTTTAAGTATCCTGAGCTCTAATTCAGGTTTTGATCACAATATTGCACAAGGAAGATGTGCTGTCACCACAATAAAATGTTCTAACGAATTAAAAGTTGAATGTACTTAACTTGCTTTTCACAGAAGAAATGTCAGAGCTCACTGGAGAAAGGAATGGCAAATGTCGCTGAAGAGACCANCACGGAGCGGGCACACGGGGCACAGCAATTCGCCCACTCGCCCAGGGACCAGCTGGAGGGTGGTAACTGCGCAGTAGGGTGGGGAAATCGCTACAAAAAGAGTCGGCAGAAGGCTCTCTCAGTTGCACTTCTGCCGCATGACTAGAATATCTTCTCGTTTTCCATGAAGAGTCAGAGTCCTGTTGCATCAGTCATGCTTTCCAGCTTCTTGAATTAAATAACTCGCCTGGCTCGAAGGATCAAGCACACCATGAATCTCAGAAGACATGTGAAGCACTCATATGTTTGCAAGTGTAGAATGCACAATGTTTTAATGAATTATCATTCAAATGTAAACATTCATTTTTTTTTGCTTTTGAGTGAACACACCATTAGAGGTTGTTCCATAAAACTAATTGACAGATCATTTTAAAACGGAGATTGAAGGGTGAAATTTTCAACCAAGACATCTGTAAAGGATGTTACTGCTGAGAATAACACCTTAGGAGATCTCCATGTGAACATTTTGCAGTTTTTGTTCTCTAGATCATTACAAGTTAAAAAATGTGCATGTTGGCTGGAAGCACTTTGCTGGGATGTCATGTGCAAGAATTCTCTGTTTTTGTACAAACCTCTATGTTGTCATGTGTCCTTTGAAGTATGGCAGATGACAAAGTCATGTTACCATAGTGGACCACTTGTCCCTGTGGTCGTCCAGTGAGGACAATTTATATTTCTCCAAGTAAAGCACTTTCAAAAATGATGCAACCTTGTATAGTAAACACAAATGATGGAGTAAGAACAGCATGGAATTTAGGGCTTTTAACATTTAGAAAGCAACTACTCTTTACAGTCAGGCTTATAAAAGGAAAATTAGCAGAAGTAATCAGCTTGCACTGACAAGTTTAAAAGCTGTGCAATAATAATGCCTTAGTGTTTGAGGAAATTAAGATATAATTGGTATGTACCATGCACACAATATTGATTGGGAAAAAAAAAGAAATAAAAACATAATAGAATATTCAGGAGACCGGTTGACTATAATTTTTTTTAGATATGTGCAAGCTATTTTACAATTGATAGCACATTTCATTCTAAGTAAAACAGCATGATAGAATTGAAGTACAGGCTAATTTGACACAGCCTGTCAATTCCTAAATCATAACAGACGTAGTTTATTGTAAATGGAAGGAAGTTGTTCCAGGTTTTGCACTGGTTACCAAGAGGATACAGTAACATCCTTCTGGTCTTGCTTCTTTTATTTAAAAAATCATTAGTATGTCCAGAATGATTCTGACTCAAATCAGGTAAACATTTAATAAGAGTCATTCTTTAAAAACTGTACATGACAGTAAAGCATCAGTACACTTACTTTGCAAATGAGGTTCTCCATTGAACAACTGCAACTGTTTGATAGGTTCTCTTTTTTTAAAGAAATTGCTTGTAAGGGCTCCAACTGTGTTCAGCTTTTGACCAAAGCCACCTTTCAAAGGATTTCAAAAATCAGGCAAAAGACAAAAAGAAAACTATGTAGGAGTGAAATGAAATGAAATGTTTCTGACCTTTAATTTCTGCTTGAGCTCTTTCAAGATCTTAATTTCATCTCTCATTCATTCTTTTCTAAGGTAATGCAGAGCTCCCTTTCCAAAATCTTTTTTTCTCTTTTTACTTTTCTTTTTTTTTTTTCCTTTTTAACAAAGAGAGAATTGTGTAACGCTAGCTTATGCCTAACTACCATAACACTAAGCAAGAACAATATGCTCTAAATTAATGGGATTCATTTTGCTCCTCTGGAAAAATCCTGTTAAAATATACGGGCTTGAAACTTACAGACATAAAATTAAAATACCACTTTAGTGATCTTACATGGTATAGATAATTGCATATATTAAATATGTCATGGTTATGCATCTGATATTTGTGTAATCTGAAAGAGTTTAATCAATTACAACTGTGAAGTATATACAACAGTTTGTATGATCTGGAATGGTATTTGATCTCTTACAAAGAAGCTTTTATGATTACGTTTTTTTAATGAGTATGGCATTCTCAGTTTATAGTAACATAACTGAGAATTGTACCTATTGCATTCTGCCATGATTTACAAACAGACAAACCAGAAAAATATGCAATCTCTGAACATTAGAGAATATATTTATATGTTCCTTACATACTCTTCAGATCATGGAGATTGGTGTGAAGATAAAAAAGCTTTTTTTTTTTTTTACCTTTAATCCCAATAAATTATTTCATTATTTTTGACAGGCTTGATGAGTAAGGGGAAAAATATACATATTTTTGAACCCAGAACTTTTAAACTCTTTGTTTGTTTTCTTTTTAATCAGTAACATTGCAGAAACAGTTTAAAGAATAACTTTGAATGAACCAAAACCATAGCATTACTAACAGCAGGATAGAAGATACTTCAGATACATCCTGTAGAAATTATCTCACTGCAGATATTTTAATGTTTTACTTTTTTTTTTCTCATCACACTTCTCCCTTCATATATTCTTTAATTTATTTATTTTTTCTTCACAAGTGTCTAGTAGTACAGAAATTCCTGCTCTTAAATGTATCAGTTAGTACTGCTATAATAATAATTGTTGCTACCTTAGACAAAGAGGAGGAAATACGTACCACAGCTGGAACCAAATGAGCATGAGCCTACACATGGTAACTCACACAGTTCTGTATGATGACATGTAGGCTGATCCTCTCCAGTTACATCATCTTAGAAAGTAAAAGGGTCAGGCTTTTCCACTTTTAGGAGACTACCATCATCTGAAGCAGTAAAAACCTGCATATTCAGAATCATACAGCCCAACTTGTAATTTTGTTTTATTTTGCCTGTGATTTACATTCTTTTACCTAGATGATGTTACTTGTTAATGGGAGTGAGACTTTACTGAAAATCCCTCAGAAGAGATCTTTCAAATCATAGACGTTGTGAAATGGAGAATACAAAGATGAAGAAATGTGTGGGAAAATAAACTAGTCCAGGACCCACTTTGTTTCATAGCTACATAGTTTGCTGTAGAAAGTACTTCTCAGAACCAACAGGGACTCTAGCATCTCAGTATTCATTAAAACCAAAATAAAACACAGCTTTGTTTCTGGCCTTTCTTGCTATAACCTTGAAAGCCTGAGCAGTGCCTTAACCAATGGAAGGTAGCAGAGTGTAACCAAGTGTCTTCCTGAGACAAAGAAAATTTGAAATTATATCTCTGGGAGCTATGAACTTCTCCATTTATTTCACCCAGGGCTTTGAAGACTTCATGACCCCAGAACTACAGATCATGTAATTTTTTTTTTTCCATATTATACAATATAACATTTTATTGTAGTCAGTCACCTAGCATTTTGTTTTTCATGGCTTCTTTTCTGACCATTTTGGAGATTCTGTTCATCTGTTTCTTGTTCTGGAAATTCAGGGGAGTTAATCATGTTTCATGCATATTTGTTGTTCTGTTTTAAATATATATATACACATATATATAGGTTTATCTTGTCATACCATCACGATTCAGAAAAGCATTATGCTATTTCTGATGATACAGCCTTCTAGCGAATTTTAGTTTTCTCACTCATATGATGTCAAGGATTTTCTCCACTCTTAAATGCTCAAGGAAAATTTTAAGTGCTCAGGGAGTGAGACAGTCACCAAGTATCACTCAAGCAATTTTATTACTACCCAGAGAGCAGTTCTGAGCCCTCAGCCCACAGCCATATGGGACTTTTTAAAACAGCCCAGTTAAGAACTTGCTGCTTGGTGTAAATTGATTACAAGCTTCATCACTGACCATGAAGCCAAGTTACCCTCAGCTAAATATCAACTCCTCACAAGTGTTTTTAAAATTAATACTATTGTATAGCACTTACTCGAGTACTTTTGCACATCGACCATAAGAAGATCATCCAAGATAATAAAATCTCACAATATTTGATTGAAAATACAACCTATATAGTTAGTTTTTCCTCTCTTCCTCTCATATTACTTAATAGACAAAATTTCTGACTTCTCAAATTCTTCCAAACCTTCTGCCTATTAGAATATGCAGGTGTTTTTCATTTCCAATTTCCTTGCACATTCCTATACTTCTGAGATTTTCAGAACCTGTATGGATCTGTTCCTGTGTGGCCTGCCCTGGGTGCTTCTGCTCTGGCAGGGGGGTTAGACTTATCTATAGAGGTCCCTTCCAACCCCGAACATTCTATGATTCTATGAGTCTGAATAGCTAGGATGAATTCATTGATAGAGGACACTTTGGACAACAGCTTCTGTGAATACTGACATTGACACTACACTTCATCACTCTATTACCAGTGTAAAAATGAGGTTTGGATCTGTCCTGAATTCTCAATTCACATAATATGAAGAAATATATGAATAATATAATATGGAAAAAATATTTTTATAATAACATTATTAATAATAATATGAAGAAATTATTTTTCTTTAGGGTTAACTACTTATAGTTTCATTGATAATTTCTTTTAAATTTGTTTAACTTTGGTTTAGGTTTATTTTTTCAAACAAGTATTTGTATGGAACATTTAAAGTCACAAATTATATGGTAGAATCACATACAAAGACAGCAGAGTGTACAGATTCAGTTGACGTCTCTTAAATTTTGCATCAAAGAAAATACAAACTGCTATGTGCCTGCAAACACTGCTACATAATATGCTACAGTAGACTGAAGAATCAGAGGCTTTGGCCCATGTAATTTTATTCTACTTCTCTCCACAGGAGCTTTGCTAAGGTTGATGTTTCAAAGCACTGTAAAGAAAAACAACAATGTAATTTAAACCACTAGATATCAAACAGCTCAAATTAGCTTTTTCCCAACAGTGGGGTGCATGCTTGTCTCTCTGTCTATCTCATCATTTATGGAAGAACAGTTTTCTGGGGAATTTAAGCAGATTATACATTATAAATAGGATTGATATCCAAGTAAATTGCAAAATTCTTTCACCGAAACAATTAAATAAATAAATAAAGAAAGAAAATGGGCACAACATACAGACCAAATACATGAAGGAAACTTAGAAAAAATTATTTATACTTGAGTGGAAAAGTTAAAGAGACAAACTCTGTCAAAAGATGGTCCACCTTGTGAAAATGAGCTGTGCTGACCAGCTCTGTGGAAATCGGCTTCATGGACCCACCTCCCGAGGGCTTGCTGCCACCCATCCTTGTGAAGCACTGCAATACACAAAATAAAACACGTGGTACCCACTAGTAAGGCAAGAACATTTACCTTTCAGCACGGAAGGACAATCTTTTAATATGACCATGGGGTAAAAAAATATTTCTTAACTGTACTCAAGTACTTCCCATATTTTGATGGAGTGCGTGTTCCCAGCAGCAGATGTGGGGAATGGGAAAAGTATTTGATAATGGTCTCTGCTTCAGGACAGCCTGAGATGATGTCTTCTGTTTTTTATATGATCTGTTTCAGAATCAGATTTGCCTTAATCTGGTAGTTGTTGAAAACTGACAGCAGTTTTCAAGATACTGTCAGCACACCCTTAAATAATACTTCTATCAGCAATATACTGTTTTAAGTGTTTATGTGAAATTCTTCATCTAATCTAAGACAGAATGACATTAAAGTAGGAAATACAACATTTTAAAAAAAGAACTCTAAGTTTCTATTTTTCTCCATTTGGTCAAATAATGTATTGTACATATTGTTCAAGAAAATATGAATCTTTTTATTCAACAGTACTGCAATTTTGTCAACATTAATACAATTCTTGAGCAGTAAACAAGACATATTTTAGGAAAGGATATTAAGAGTATTTTTTTTTCATTTTGACTGGATTTTTCTGAACTGCTCAGTTTAATCTAGATCATCGACAAAACAGCACTTTGAAATACAGCAAATTTTGCAGCCACACTGTAAATGTTAAATAGGATTTTTACAATTTTTAAAAACTTCAACTTTTTTTATTCTTCTACTACATAATTTTTTTTTAATATATATTTTGACAGGGATCATACATATTTTATTTTGTTAACTTGCCTTTACACAACTCTACTATGAAAATGTTAGTATATATCTATTTTTAAAGTTTGTTATAATGAAGCTGGACCTCATTAATGTTTATAAATATCTAAAAGGTGAGTGTCAGGAGGATGGAGCCAGGCTCTTCTCAGTGACATCCAATGGCAGGACAAGGTACAATGGGTGCAAGCTGGAACATAGGAGGTTCTTTGTAAATGTAAGGAGAAACTTTATCATGGTGAGGGTGACAGACACTGGAACAGGCTGCCCAGGGAGGTTCTGGAGTCTCCTTCTCTGGAGACATTCAAAACCCGCCTGACACATTCCTGTGTGACCTGGTCTAAGTGATCCTGCTCTGGCAGGGGGCTTGGACTAGATGATCTTTCAAGGTTCCTTCCAAACCTGTCATTCTGTGAAAATTATATTTAAATGATGTACATACTATACAGACATATGAAATGATCTTAGTGATAGCTAGATAGGCAAATGAAAAGATAAAGAAATATCAAAAATTATTAATTTAAGAATGATCTCCTTAAAAATGCAGAATAAAATCACTTTTTTTTTCTTTCTGATCCTTCCAGAACCTTTGAGTTTCAGATTTCTACCAAACGTCTCACTGAAAAACCTATGGCAACTTAATGAAACAATTTGTCTTCATTATGCTTATGGCTCTGTAATAAAACCACAGAGCACAAAGGTCTTAATCTTACTCTTGAAATTAATTTGGGATTTTAGTTGAATCTATTCAGGCTTGGTTAGCAAAATGAACTGTTGTTGATCCTCCTGGCAAAAAAAAAAAACTAACCAAAAACAAAATAAAACACAACAAAACAAAACAAAAACTCAATATAAAATACAAATGAAAACCTAATAATTTCAGTGCTTGCAGATGATACTTTTTGGATGAAGGCTATGTAATTTTTGCCTAACTAAAATACTCAGATTCAGTGACCCAGTCCATCACATCTGTCTGATAAAAGCATCAATGGCCAGCACTTGGAAACTTTGGAGATCAGCCTCTGAGCACATACACTGCCAGAGCTTATATTAAGGCATCATAAAAAGGCCTCTGTTTCTGCTCCATTCTCACATGGCAGTATCAGTTAATACCCCCATAACCATGAGAACTGAGCCTCATTTTGTTAGTCTGACTTATCTTAATTTCAGCCTGATGTGTCTGAATCTTGTTTGATCTAAACCTGATCTTGTTTTCATTAAACAGGCAGAAGAAATTTATGGGAGCAAAAAGCACTTTTGTTGTTCCCCCCAGGCCATTCAATTAAATTTCCTCATTCTTGTATCCAACATATAATCATCTCCCAAATGTGAGGGAGGGGTGAAAGTCAGTTTGAAACTAGGGATCCAGAAACAAACTTCTGAATTTTCATCTTCATCCTGAGGCAGCCTAGGTTTCTGTCAACATCCTGCAAACCCTCCCAGCTCCCACATCTCCTCCCAACCACAAAGCACCTCTCATTCATTTTCACCCTATTTCTCATTTTACTTTGTACTATATATACCCTTATATTCAAGTCACAATTCTTGGATGAAATTTCCTTAAGGCAGGAAAAGAAAAAAGTAGACAGCATCTGCAGGTCTAAATCTCCTATGCCCTGCCACTCTTCTCCCAAAGCATTGGAGGAACATAAAGAAAGGGAGATTGACACAAAAGAAGGGAATAAAGTATGCAAGAGACATTTGCTTGGGGGAAATAGAAAGAGAATGGAGGAAACCCTTTAAACCAGGGAGGGTTACTCTGAGCCTGGTAAATCTGTGAGGAGGGAGCTTCGTCCAGCTATGGATGAGAAAACTTATGCAGAAACTTTCATTGCATCCTGTGTGACTCTGCTTACTGTCTGTACAGTATTTTGCTCTCCAGGCCTTAGTTAAAAGAGCATTATTTGAAAAATCCTTATCAGAGTTCATTTTCATATCAGAGGTCCTCTCTGGTGTAAGATAATTAACTTATGAATAAAACCAACAGATGTCTGGTGTTCTTTACATTATTAGGTGGGAATTTTGTCAGAAATTATCACTCCTACCTGTGTAGATAAGGAGTATTAAGGTATAATTGTTGCTGTTGCCCTACCCATGCCTTTTGGCTTCAAGGAAGACCAAATGTCATTATGCTGTCAAATTAATTTATTATAACAAGCACTGAATGTAAGCAATTAGACATTGCAAATGATGACCAACTTTCCTGGAGTTCTTTGTTAGATTTAACTGTTTTATGCTTTGCTGATCCTGAATCCTTTCTTGCAATATTTATGGCCAATCTGTAATTCCCAGTTTATCTTTCTTGGGACTTTATTACCTCAGGTGGGAGGTTGCACTGACTGCTACTTAGATACTTGTTGACCCATCAATGTTTTCTATTGAATTTTCTAAACATCAATATAAAAATAAAATCAGAGAATACAAACAAACAAACAAACAAAGCAAAGAAGCAGCAGCAGCAATATTCAGTTATCAGGCAAAACAGCACCTATACCACTTCCCAGTCTTCCAGGGATCATTATTCTTCAAGTCTTCACAGCCTCAGTATTTCCTAATGCTAAGTCAGCCACTTATGACATGCAAAATTTAGGGTTAAGAAAACACCATCTATCTGTTCTACAGCTGCAATAAATGTAGAAGCATTAACATTTCAATCTGGGCCAAAAACCTGCCCATGTACTTACTAAAAAGTAAATGGTGGCCCTTAAATTTAAAAATAGGGTCAATTTCCTGAGGTGGCAAAAGTAGTGACAACTGATACCCCAATCCTTTTTCTTATTTTTAAAGAAAACCCCCTTTTTTTTTCTTTTTTTTTATAATTTCATGACCCGTTTCTTTTCAGTTTCATATCACATCTTTCTACTGTGAGAATTACTGTATTCACATAAGGTCTTTAAATGTGTTAAGAGTTTTTCTGAAAGCATAACAGTCCCATTTCAAATGAATGTAGAGATGAATTTAAATGGATTTAGACAATTCAGATTAGAATGCAATTTACAACAAATATGATGTAACTGTAAACAGAATTTGCTGGCCAAAATAAGCTGCAGTAAAAATGATAGCACAGAGATATGTAATTTTAAAAAATATATATAAACATATCCAAATCATCCTTTCCAAGGTGATAACTGTTTTAAAGCTTTTAAAAGAGCAATTCTCATGGAACTAGTGTTCAGGAAACATCATTACTAAGTATTCTAATAGACATGTCTTACAGACAAGTAATAAACTTCGAAAAATTTTAAAAAGAAGATGCTTCTTGATGGGAATTTAGGAGATACTAAGAATAACACTGAATTTGATCTTAAAAGGCATCTCTGTTTTCTATATCTGCATTTTTTTCTCATTTCTTTCCCATGTGAATTTATATGGCAGTTATAAACTATACATTTTAACACAGGCTTTTATTATCTGGAAATAAGAAATAAAAAAATAAAAAAAAGAGAAATTTTATTTAGATATTCTGTTGACCGTCATACTTGCTGATAAAGTAGTAAGTACAAATATATCAATTTGATGGCTAGAGTACAGAAAAATAACATTAGCTCAAACAAATAAATGTGTGCAGCAGTTTCTCCTAACTGCACTAAATTGCTATGGAATAACATATCTTGCTAAGCAATGTAATTTAAGGAGAGGCTTATGAGAAATGTAAATAAATGAATCTTTATTTTCTCATATGGGTAAAAATATGGACAAACTCATGTTCTCAGATCCAGTTCATATTCCATATTCAAATGTTTCTTTACATATATATATACACATAAATAAGGACACTTTCCATAGAGTGCAACAGCTCTCAATCCCCAGGTCTAAGAAATCAGGCAAGGAAGGCAAGAGTCCAGCATAGCTGAGTCAAGACCTGCTGGCCAAACTAAAGGGCAAGAAGGAACTGCACAGGCAGTGGAAGCAGGGACAGGTATCCTGGGAAGAATATAAAGATGCTGCCTAGTTGTGTAGGGATGAGGTCAGGAAGGCCAGAGCATGGTTGGAGCTGAACTTGGCAAAAGATGTAAAGAGTAATTAGAAGGCCTTCTACAGATGTCTCAATTAAAAAAGGTCAAAGAAAATATACCCCCCCTGATGAGCAAGACTGTCAAGCTAACAACAAGTAACAACAGTCAGACAGAAGGCTGAGGTACTCAAAAACTTTTTTGCCTCAGTCTTCACTGGCAATCTCTCTTCCCCCACCTCTCAAGTCAATGGACCATAACTTGGGGACCAGTGCAGCAAAGTCCCTCCCAACAGTAAGTGAAGATCAGGTTTATGATCATCTGAGGAACCTGTCAAGATGCATCCCAGAGTCCTGAGGGAATTGCCAAGCCATTCTCCATGATATCTGAAAAGTCATGGCAGTCAGGTGAAGTCCCTGGTGACTGGAAAAAGGGAAACATTGCACCCATTTTAAAACCAGGTAGAAAGAAGGACCCTGGGGACTATCAAACTGTCAGCCTGAAGCTGGCTCACTACCCTGGCTACTTTTGGCCTCTTCAGGGAACTGCCTGAAGAAGTTCCATGGGACTTTCCCTCCAGGCTCAAGATCAGAGCATCCCAAACAGTAAGAAATCAAGTAAGAGAGCTAGGAGACCTGTGAGGTTGGGCAGGGAGATAATGAATAAACTTAAGTGGAAGAAGGAAGTATACTGAATATGGAAGCAGGAAGAGTACAGAGAAGTTGTCAGAGGATGCGGGGATGCAACAATGAAAGCTAAGGCCTCCTTAGAACTAAACCTGGTGAGGGAGGTCAAGGACAACAAGAAAGGCTTTTTCAAGTAGTTGGAGGTAAAAGGAAGTCTAGGTGAAATGTGGGCCCGCTGCTGAAAGAAGTGGGTGCCCTGGTGACCGAGGGTATAGAGAAGGCAGTTGCTGAATGCCACCTTCGCCTCAGTCTTTACTGCTAAGGCCAGCTCCCAGGGGTTCCAGTCTTATGAGACCACAGAAGAAGTCTGGAGGAAGGAGGATTTTGTCTCAGTTGAGGAGGATTGGGTTAGAGTGCAGTTAAGCAAACTGAATATTCACAAATCCATGGTCCCTGATGGGATGCACCCATGAGTGCTGAGGGAGATGGCAGAGGTCATTGCTTCCCCAGCCTGCCAGATATGAAGCTGCTGTGGTTTTCTGCTCTCCAGTGCAGCCAGTAGTGAAGGTAAGCATGTCATCCCACACACGAGCACACACCTACACTATGCTATGCAGGCACTCTCAATCAACACACCAACATGGACACCACAACTGCACACGCAGCACTCAAAACCATGAACAATGCAAACAGCCTTGCCATGCTCATAAGGCTGCCAGCTAATCAGGCTCAAAGCTTTTTAGCAGATCTTTCACACACAAACACACACCTGTGAATATCTCCAGTAGCTGAGACCTGTGGTCCCTCCTGTAAGTTGCTGTCCCACTTCTGGTAGTACTTGCTGACTAATGTGACTTGATAATTTCCAGAACAATGAAACACCAAAATGAGATTTTTCAAGGAATCACTGTGAAGTCAAAGCCTAGTGAGTGATACTCAAATGGCATTCTTCTCCAGGCTGAACAACCCTCTTGGATACTGGAGGCTGTCATATTTGATGCCATTGGACCGGGAAAGAAAATTTTTTCCAGAGCCCTGGAGTGAACTTTATCCAGCTTCCCCTAATAACATATACACATTTTTTTTTGTTTGTTTCATCATTAAATATTGTGTATGTTAGTTATTCTCATAACCAAGAACCACTTTTTGTATATTTGTTTTCAGTAACTTTGCTGTCTAAAAGCCAATAAATAGTTATGGTGAATTCATTCACTTGAACAAAAGAGAGCTGGTGTATCTGAAGGTTCTTGGAAAGCATTCACTATCAGGCTGATAACCGCAAATCTTTCCAAGTGAAAAAAAAGCTGTATAGATTGATTTCAAAGCTCTGTCCATCTCCCAGATGCTAATGTTTCTTTCTCTGGCTTCCTATTGATTTTTCACTTAAGTCCAACAGCCTTTTTAACTAAGCAAAAGACTGCAAAAAGAGATAAATACAGAGTATGGATACAGTAGTTCTATTTGAGCTCTGTAAACTGAGTGCAATAATTTTCTGCTTTAATATCACAACACATGTTTTGATTAATGACATATTTAACTATAGTATCAAGTAAATTGAGGTTAGCTCAGAAATGGAGAGAGAAAGCAGTCACTCTGGGAAAGGCTTCTGTATCATCTCTGCACTAAGGACCAGGAGTGGTAGTAAGAATGGTTTAAGAAATTGAAACAGGTACTCAGCTCCAGCATTGTTCTTTTGCTCAGGTTTGTTTACACAAAAGTGTAATAAAAACTTCTCACTTGGTTTGCTACAAATATATATGTCTAATACTTGAAACTACAGCTGTAGATTGTAATTGTAGACCGTACTTTTAGTTGTAGATAAAAACAAAACAATCAAAAACCAAAAAACAACAAACCAACAACCAACAAAACAAAAAAGAGAACAGTTTAGGAATATAAACCTTGTCAATTAGATTGCTCTCTCAGTTAAGTCAAGTAAAACAAAGCTACAAGCAGGAAAGAAAAGCTCAGACAGAGAGGACCTGACAGACCTCAGCCCTGAGGCCTCGCAAACTCAACACGAAGCTTATGTCCTGTTACAAGATATGACAATATATATTACAGGGTCCTGAGGTTACAATTTCTGGTACAAAATGATATTGAAAAGTGAAGTAAAGAAGTGCTAATTCAATTTAAATAACTACAGGAAATTTATAAAGGTAAAATATAACTGCTGCTTTGGAATTTGGTCTTAACGTTACCGCTCTTGCAGAAATTATTCACTGCTCCTCAAATTAATATACAGAAGGACAAACACTTGATCATGACCCTAGCCTATGTTTCTGTGGTCTTCTTAGATGTTTCTCAATCAGACTGTCACAATATATGCAGAAAGAATGCAGTCTTATCATCTAATAATATGGCAAAGCAATAGTACATCTGTTCAGAGACATCTTTTTTTTTGACAGAAAACACAAATTTGTTTTGGAAATACATTTATGTTTTAGAATATTTACAAATTCATTGGAAGTAAACTTAGAAATACATCAGAATCACTAGCCACTATCTAAGGAAAGATAAAAATCTTTCTTATTTCATATGGTAGGCTAATTCCTGCTGTGGGGTAAACTGACCTCTGTGGAAAGCACACACAAAATATTATATTCTCTGCTCTAAAGCTGCATGTGACATGTAATAATTAGTGTGTCAAATTCCTATGTAACTATCAACAGACCCCTCCTCTGTAATCAGGTTTCCCTATGCTACAGAAACCTGCAATTTATTCTGCTTATGCTATCACCTTTAAATCCTAATTAATATTTAGATTCACATTTAATTGAACTCAGTAATGGCTGTCTCTATGCTAATTTGTTTCTAGTTGCAGGCCATCTGTTGTGGTGTAGGAGTTTCCCATCTGTATTTAATAATTTACAAATAGACTCTCTTTTACCTTTTATTTCACTCCTTTCTATTTCTTTGTTTTAGTTCATAAAATCTGAAATGAAGTGACTGAGGTACAACTTTCCTTCCTTACAAACTAAATACATAGCTCTATTATATTAAAATGAAAATAATTTACATTGGAAATTCAATTTTCATGTTATTTTACAAATTATTAAATACTCACTTTGTATTGTGCAATTCGCTGCTTATTTTGTGATCTAGATTACATGAGCTCCATGGGATTTTATAGCTTTACCTAATGTTTTAATTATAAGATTTTAGAAGAATTAAACAGGCATATCCTCATTTCTTGATGAGATGTTTTTAATTTGTTGGTTGCTATCAGTAATACTCATCCTTTGCGTGTGTTTTCTCCTTCCTTATATTTCTATATGTTTATCTCTTAATGAAGGAATTTGGGGTGACAAGGCAACCATGGGAAAAGTAAATGCAGCTTCAGGTTCACTGAGCCAATAGTAGTTACAGTGCGGGCAGTATGCAAAGTGCTTTATGAAAAATAGAGGAAAATATAACTCAAAATCTCTTTTTTATTCACACAGGACCTAAGCACTAATTTGTTTCACCTTCCTTCTATTCCACCTTGCTGTGTTACAAGCAGCTAGTAAAACAAACAATGCCAAGATGCACTAAGAGGTTCCAGCCTGGTAAAGACACAGAAGAGACTTTGTAATTAGCTCAGACAGGGAACTTGACAGAATGAACAAAACACTGCATGTTGTGGATATGATATATTATGGCATCAACCTTTCTCATCCTATTATATCCAATGAAACTGACAAACAAGATTCTTAAATTTGCTTACAAAGAAGTACTATTTCATACTCCATGCGATTAAGTTTTGTAAATTGCTTCCAAAAGGTACCATGGAAGGAAAATCCTAATGAGAGTAAAAGTAAATGGATGATCGTGGAAATCATAAAAACACCTGCAGTGATATTTGATAAAAGCCATATAATATGCTTGCACAGACATACAAGATCTCATAATTTTGTTTTATGTGAGAGGGTAAAACCTTGATTTATCCAGAACAGACACTGGAAATGTTATAGCACAAGGAAAGGTCAGGCTCTTACTCCATTGTACTTCGTGATGAGATGTAATTGCTATGTCTGTTATTCTCACGGGGGGGAAGCAGAGACTTGTCCCAAGCCCAGAGCATTAGACATGACATATAGACTCACTTGGTCATTATCTGCTTCTGTGTCTATTTCAGTGGCCTTCCTTAGCCCATAAGTTAGTTATATTACAGTTAATATCTCCATTAATATAATACTTTATTAGACCTGTATCCAAATTTCTTTTCTATGTGCTTTATGTTGTTGATAAAAGTATATATCTTCAGGATGTAGGTCATAAAGTGATACTAAATGGAAAAGACTGGGAATTATTATTGAAGTTATAATAGATATTCTAGAAAGGATTTTTTCTGCTTCACTTTGAACACTGATGTCCACAACATCTCTGAGACAGGCTGAAGTCTTAGAAATGCACTATAATGTACTTATTTTGAATTCCACATGCTCAGCCCTTCAGCATTGAAGGCAAGAGGAAGGTTTCCCAGACACCTCACAGAGGAATATGGTCATAACTTATAAATTCTGTGCATGTTCAGTATTCATAAAGCGCAAATTTAAGCACTTGTATAAAGCTTAAAGCTTAACTAAATTTTAACTGTTAGAACTGTCCTTGAAAAGATTAAATTTGTGAAAAGCAGTAATCAAGAGTCAGAAACAAATCTTTCTGTTTTCTTTGAGCCTTTCCAGAACTTTAATCTTTCAGAGCATTATTTAATTTTCCCATGGGACCAAAAGCTGAGATTTAAACATCATCTGGCAACAAATATCAGCTAAATACTTGTCAAATCATTGTGTTCTGAAGATCACTGGATATTCTTCTCTACCTTGACTTCAGCAAGGCTTTCAACACCATCTCCCATAATATGTTCATCGGCAAGCTTAGGAAGTGTGGCTTAGATAAGTGGACAACGGCGTGGATTGAAAACTGACTGAAAGAAAGAGCACAGGGGGTTGTGATTCATGGCACAAAGTCTAGTTGAAGGCCTGTAACAAGTGGTGTTCCCCACCATGATGAAAGGATAGAGTGCACCCTCAGCAAGTCAGCTGATGACACAAAATGGGAGAAGCAGCTGATACACCAGAGCTGTGCTGCCATTCAGTAGGACTTGGACAGGATGGAGAGTTGGGCAGAGAGAAACCTTATGAAATTCAACAAGGGAAAGTGTAGGGTACTGCCCCTAGGGAGGAATAACCCCATGTATCGGTACAGATTAGGGGCTCACCTGCTGGAATGCAGCTTTGCTGAAAAAGATGAGGGAATCCTGGTGGACAGCAGGATGAGCCCTTGTGGCCAAGAAGACCAATGGCATCCCAGGGTGCATCAAGAAGAGTGTGGCAAGCAGGTCGAGGGAGGTTCTTCTCCCCCTCTACTCTGCCCTGGTGAGGCCACATCTGGAGTGTTGTGTCCAGTTCCCTGGTTCAAGAGGGACAGGGAGCTGCTGCAAAGGGCTACAAAGTTGATTAGGGGACCAGAGCATCTCTCTTGTGAAGAAAGGCTGAGGGAGTTGGGTCTTTTTAGACTGGAGAAGATTGAGGTGGGATCCTATCAATGCTTATAAATACTTAAAGGGTGGGTGTCAGAAGGATGGGACCAGTCTTCTTTCATTGGTGCCCAGTGACAGGACAAGAGGGAACAGGCACAAACTTGAATGTGTGAAGTTCCATCTAAACATGAGGAGGAATTTTCAGGGTGGCAGAGCACTGGAACAGGCTGCCCAGAGAGGTGATGGACTCTGTCTCTGGAGACATTCAAAAACTGCCAGGATGCAATCCTGTGTGACCCTCTCCAGGTAACCCTGCTCTGGCAGAGGAGCTGGTCTAGATGATCTCCAGAGGTCGCTTACAACTCTGACCATTCTGTGATTCTGTGAGAAAACATAGGCACTATTTAGCACTGCTTCTCCTTAAATGCTTCTGATATTATAAATTATGCTCATATTCATGCAAGCATTTATAGCCACATCCCTTACCTAAAAAGGAGAAAGGCAGGAAAATCAGATCATAGATCTGATCATAGAATCACAGAATGGTAGAGGTTGGAAGGGACCTCTGGAGATCGAGTCCAGGACCCCTGACAGAGCAGGATTGGAACATACCCACAGATTATTGTATCGTTTCCTCAGAGAATGCAAACTCCTCCTTCTGTTTACCCCATTATCTTAACTTACTTTCTCTGCTGTAGGAGCAGTCTCTTGCTTGGCTGCTAGCACAGCTAAGCCCTTCAGTGAGCTCTTCCTTACTGCTGCTCTGAGCCTCAGCGGTAGCTCCTGTGTAAGTAGCAGGAGCAGGAAGCGATGACAGTCTGCTAATGCTCTGTGTCAATAGGATAAACAGCATGCTCATCTTGAGAGCTTTATCAGATTAGCCCAGGTGTAGTAGCTTTAATAAGATATATTAATATTGCTTCCTGACATGCTGTGCCCAGTAAATACTACAATCTCACCATTTTTTTTCCCATTTTCAAACAGATATATTTTGATTGGTCTACAGACAGAAATCAGACATGAAAAAAAATGTCACCATGCTTGTTCCCAATGTTATTTTTCCTCACTAAAATTAGACAGTAATTAAAACTAAACAGATCAGTTAAAGTAGTAATTAAGCCTCAGACCCAGGAAGCATTACACATGCATTGATTGATTTGGGTTCATTGGCAAAGTCACACATAGGACACTTTTCAGAACTATGCTCTAGCTGCAACTGCCATGCACATACATGAAGATGCCACAGTAGTAAAGTCTATGGGGTAGACCTTTCACTTGGTGTAAATAGTGATAGCAATGGCTTCAATCCCACTGATTTACACCAGCAAAGATTCTGGCCTGATGTGCTTCAAAGCCTTTATGAAAATAAAAACTTTCACAAAGATCTTCTTCTGTGATATAGGGGCTTTTGTGTATTTTAAAGCAAGATAAATTTCACCAAGCTTTAACATTACTTAGTAGTCACTAAGTATTTAGACTAAATGAATCAAGGTCCATGATTAGAACCTGGCCTAAACACATTGTTTGGTCATACAGGTGCACAGCATAAGCCAGCCTTTAGTGACAGTCACCAGAGAGACAGGCGCCATCTGTATCTATCTATATTAAGATGGAATAAATCAATTTGTGCAAAATATATATTTCCTTTCCTTTACTGAATTTGGAGCCTTACTCTAAAATTCTAATTTTTGGTGACTGAGATTATGTTACACGAATCTTGTTAATGTGGCAACACATTAACACCATACAGTATACATCTGTTGTACTTTATATGACACATGCATCTACATATACTTAACCACCGATGTGTATATAGTCTTAGGTACATTGCTGAAGGCATAAAATCAACATTTCCATGAATGGAAAATGAAATTTATGTCTCGTAAATGTCTTTGTTAAAGGCTAAAAGGATCTCTTCCAATTAACACAAAGCTTGAGAGTCCTCATTATCATTAGAACGAATCTTTCTTTTCCTACCACCTTGTGCATACAGAGGATTCTAATAGCAGTACTGATTGAAAAGGCAGGGGCCCATGCAGTGGTTTTATGTGCAATGAAGCCTACAGCCATTAAGTCTCCTCTGGTCTCCTCTGTAAGTCATACTTGTGCTGCACAGGGACTATTTAACAATCCTATATGAAGTGCTTTTTAGACACTGACATAAGGTTTGGAATTTATAATATGGTATTGATCAGTTGATACTGTGCAATCTTTGAAGAAGGATCTCTGTCTCCTTGAGACATCCTTTGCACATGCTGTTTGCTGAGAGAGAAAGAACAATCAATCTTTAAATACAGCAAAGGTTTTTTTTCCATTGATGCTTGGCTGTTATGGAGGTAAGGAAATTCATGGGTCAATTACTTTTTCATCTTTGTTTTAGAAATTGTACAAAAATTAGTCTTACTATTTTCTTTCATTTAAAAAATAATAATTAAGTGAATTATTCTTTTATTTAGAGATGAGCCAAGAATATAACATTTTTTTCCCAAAGATTTTTTAAGAACTTCCTTCCTTTGATTTCTTGTTGAATACTAAGGAAGTTCTAACAAAATTGAGACCTACTTCTTTCCCCAAAGATCTTTATAAAGGTGCCCTTCAATCTTTGTGCATCTTTCATCAGTTTTCTAATAATTCTGGTCAAAAGCAGAGGAAATCTATACCCCCTTATTATCCTAAATTCTAAATTCTTTTTTTCTTTTTTTTTTTTTTAACCAGATTGCAGGTAAACAGGTGTATAAAGGGCTACAACACTAGCTTGTGAAACTTGTGTTCATAACAAATGAGACTAGGGATGTCTTTATGTCCCTGCACTCGGCACTGGTGAGGCTGCACCTTGAGTACTGTGTTCAGTTTTGGACCCCTCACTACAAGAAAGACATCAAGG
>VWZY01002526.1:912230-944550 GCA_013399075.1 Chloroceryle aenea | reverse complement strand
GGGGTTGTTTAGCCTGGAGAAAAGGAGTCTCAGGGGAGACATTATCACTCTCTACAACTACCTGAAAGGAGGTTATAGCAAGGTGGGGTCTGGTTTCTTCTCCCAGGCAACAAGCAATAGGATGAGATGAAATAGCCTCAAGTTGTGCCAGCGAGGCTGATGCTGGATATTGAGAAAAATTTCTTCACAGAAAGGGTTGTCAAGCACTGTAACAGGCTGCACAGGGAAATGGTTGAGACACCATCCTGGGAAGTATTTAAAAGATGTGTAGCTGTGGTGCTTAGAGACATGTTTCATTGGTAGACTTGGTAGTGTTATGTTAACAAATTTAGNTTTTTTTTTTTAACCAGATTGCAGTTAAACAGGTGTATAAAGGGCTACGACACTAGTTTGTGAAACTTGTGTTTTGTAACAAATGAGACTAGGGATGTCATTATGTCCTCTTAAGGGTCAACCTTAAGATATTAACCTTAACCTTCCCAACCTAAATGATTCCGCTATTCTATGATCGTATGTTTGTCATTTTGCATTACCATGGTCAATAAAAGATTTAAGGATGTTCCAATTACAGTACCTATATAATGATACATTACACAATTATGTAGCCATATGTGATCTTTCCCACATTCTCCATAGGCAAGGCATAAATCATTTCAAGCTATATCTGGAATAAATAATTGTCATGTTAAACACTGTGCCTGAGGATCAAAAGAGAATTAGTTACTCCCTGTGCTCACCAGAGTATTCTATAACCTAAGGAGCATCACATATTCCAGACACCAAACTTCAGGTGCAGATCTTCCATGAGGTTTCGTGCTGTTAATCATTACATAATGGGTAACAGACAGTGTAGTAGGGATTCACAATCAGAATCGCTACATCCATAGAAGGTAGGTAGAAAAATGCAGATGTCTGGCAACAGTCACAGGAGTTACATTGACATGAATAAAGTAAACAGCCCTGGTCTTGGTCTCCATCACTGCACATAATAATTTGCATTGTCTGTTGGAGTCTGGCGCGTTTCCAGCCTCTGCCAATTAGTGCTCCCTGGGCATTGCTCAGCCACAACCCGGAGTGTTTCCAACAGGCAGTGTAATTCAGGCCATTCTTAACAAATCATGTATTACTGTATATTTTTCTCAAGGTCAAAGACCCAAGCCCATTTTGTTTACAAGCGCTGTCATAGCATAGCACAGTGTGGCAGCTGAGATGATGAGCAGTGGGCTATCTACATCAATTAGTAGGGAGTACTGAGAGAGGGAGAAGTTATTTGCCTAACTTGAGTTCCCACTGAAGTGACTTTTGGGACAGAGTTTGTCAGCCAAACACCCACAATAATATAACACTTTTTTATAACTTTTTTTCTTACTGGTGACTATTTTATGTTACTAATTCTTGGTAGGACTACCCACAAAAACATCTAAATATAACTGCCCTATAACGAAATAATAGTTTGTTGATTGATTGATAAAGCAGTCTTTCAGGATGAAAGAGTCAGAATTACCACTTTCAAAGTGAAGGGAGAAAGCTAAATTTATAGCTAACTTTATGAAAAGTCATACACAGTTTTCTGCTTGTGTTACTTTATGCATATTATGTGAGAAACATAAGAATTAATTCATTTCCTCTTTAAAGATGATTTGGAAGTTTCCTTGATTTCTGACATCTTCCTTATATCATTTGTTGCAGTAGCTGTCTGAACAGAGCCATTGCATGCAGATAGACTAAGGAAAAAAGGAAGAGTTCCTGAGACAGTTAGTATGCATGTGAATTCCTAATGGCATTCTCCAAAGGGAAGTACAATATAAAGGTCTGAGAAATGAAAATTCTTCCATCAGTTTCCATGTGTAAAGAAAATGTTTATGTTCAGATCTCCCTTTCCACATTTTATTTCTTCCTGAAACATTCTCCAAACACTTCTTTCCAATAGCCTATGAAGCAATTTATCTGCAGTTTGAAGGTGTCAATATTTCACCATATGTCATCTGCTATTTTATCTAAGAAATGACAAATTCCAAGTATATTTCTCTTTGAGTAGAGCACAGACTTCGGTGGCCACATTCTCTTCCAACAGTGGATTTGAAGTACTTAAAATATTCCTTTTTTGGGATAATTCACTGACTTACTGTAAACGAACCTCACCCTTTTGTAAAGAGTACCAGCTGAGTTCTATTTAAACTTCCATAACAAGGTATAGGTATTGGATCTCCAGACTGAATTAAATCAGTCTCCTTTTATTGCTTTCAGAGGACCTCAAATCACACTGTGATATTCACACAGTGGTGAATATTCCTAGAAATTGTCACCTTGTATTGTTTCTCTCTTACGCTACATCATAGCATTACATTTCATCCTTCTCTTTGAAGTGCTCATGAGACAATGGTTTTACAGTAACAATGGGAATTAGTGAGTTGATTAATAAAGATAAACGAGCTGTATTCTAAACATGGTTGTCACAAACACCATTGCATTTTAATCAGATGCTGTGGCATCTACATGTTCTGTGGTTTAGTGAATCATGTTGTACACGATGTGCTTCTCAGTCTGCACCAATGACAACTCGGACCTCCCCAACTTTGTTAGCAGTAATAGAATTGCACAGGAAAGCTAAAAAAATCAAGGTGACTTTTATAGCATGAATACAAAACATGTAATTTTGAACTCCTCAATTGTTCCGCATTATGTCACTCTGTTCATCCTAACTGTGAAGCACAATGGGTGGTACTCATGAAAGATAACGGACATGATACTGGTTTGTCTAGCCTGGTTTTCTTTATGTTCTTTACAAAACAAAAGACATCCAAAGAATTCATTTTTATACTTTGAGATTAATTTTGGAACTTCAGAGTTTGATGTGACATTTTTCAAAGTCTGGGGCAACAGACAAAATGTCACAAGCCTTACAAGAAGATATAGGGTAATTAATGCATTTTGGTCACCATCTAGGTAAGCAAAGGGATGAAGAGCCTTCAATGAGCAGGCTAATGCCTGCAGTGAAAGCAGGGAATATGTTACCTGTCTATCTAACTGTGACTAAAATTCCACACTGAGTGGGTCTACTGAAGCCATTTTTTCCATTAATACTGTCTGTACCAGCTCAATACTACTATAGAAAACACTAGAAACCTGAGAAATATGTTTATTTCCTCCTGAAAGTACCTAACTACTTCATGAAAGAGGTTTGATTGTTCTTTCCAATGTGTCCCTGTCATCTGGGAAGTCAGAGGCTTGATTGTTAAGCTGTTGAAAGGTAAAACTTCTGAAGATGTTTGATATTTCTCTATTTAGACAATGACCCCACCAAAACTACTGATCAGGTGCTGAGGAGCTTCCAGAGAGCTTTCCTAAAGGTTGGAGCTTATGCGTGACACCACATGCTCCCAGGACTTAGGCCTAGAACTGTCATCCTACTCATCTGCAATGCCTTTTCCTAGGTAAATTAATTGATCCCACCACTACAGGACCTAGGGAGTCACCACAGCACTTGAGAAATGCACCAGTAAATAAACACACTGCTCAATAGACACCAGTATTAGTGTACTCGTCTTATGTGCTTACCTACTTTTCATTACTTTGGGAGTTAGCATTTATTTTTGGCCTGTAATTACAAAATGGTAGCTTTTCTTCAGAGGAAGCCTGTCCACCAGGAATGATCCAAGGCTGCCTGACATTTCACATTTCTGTGGTAATGATATTTTCCTGAGTTACGAGCTGGCCACTCAGTGAGCAGTGCCACCGTGTTTATGTCAAGTTTAGTCAGATAGCCATGAAACTGACTGACAAGACATCTGGTACACCCAGAATTACAACAATTTCTTTTGCAGAAAGTGGGACACAGTAAAAAAAAAATCATTGTGCATTGCTAAGGAGGCCATATGGTCTGTCTGCCTTAAAATATCATGCCAACTATTTTGGCGTGTCTGTAAATGTGTGGCTTAATTTAACTGTAACATTTCAGCACTTTTTTTCATGCATCTCTTCTGTGTCCAATATAATTGAACCATCTCCCTGTGCATGTATCTCCTTCTCTCTGACATTTTAAATAGGGTCATGGAACTTACCAGTCTTCCTGTGTGCAAATCTAGGCTTCTGGTGATCCCTGCTACCTGTTGCTCTTTTGCAGACTGAAGCAAGTATTAACATTAAATGTAACTCTTGCCTGTGTGAGCCATACTACTCAAATAAAGAGACTTCCTCATGACATACACAATTTAAGTATCAGACGTGAAGTCTGAAGGCTGCATCTGCCTGTCATCCTTATCCAGACAGAAAAAGAGGTGCTGTGATGTTCTCCTGTATGTATATAACCTGGAGCAATACATGTCCCCAGCAGAACACCAGCATGCAATCTTCAGAGTTTGATCCTATACCAGTCACGCTTCTTGGGCATACATATTGCTTTATAATAGTTCTTCTCTTCAGCGGCATTTAAATCAGCAGAAATGTCTTGAATACAAAGCATTCACAGAAAATTTTTGCTTCGGGAGTCACAAGACAGAAAAAGGAACAGAGGAACAGGGGAGAAAGAAAGCTCAAACTATCTCCAGAACATTCTAGAGGCATTGCTATGCCCAGAACAACCAGTTTGTTCTTACACAAAACACAAAAGTGGCAAATGAACCAGTGACAGCAAAGCCAAGAAACATGACCTTTTCTCTTTGTCACATGTTTCTACAACCTATGTCAGGCAGGTTTTATATGCCTGTAAGCCACTTAACTGCTGCTTGAGAAAACACTTTCAAACTTTCAATGTTACAAATTTTTCCATAAAGGAGAATACTTGGGAGGCACAAGGCTTTAAAGAAATGTCACCAAAAATTTTTTGCTAGTTAAATAATTTTAAAATAATCTGGTTTTCAAAAATCTGAAATTATAGGTGTGCTGTGCTTGCAGAAGAGTCCTTTTATTCACAAGGAAAACTGCAGGAGAGATATTTACTATATCTTACAAAAATCAAGATGGCAAAATTTAAGCCTAAAACATTGCAGCTGATTTTTAATTCATTTCATAATGCACTCTTCTCCATCTCTAAGTAATATTGTTTTGCTATTCTCTCTGCTTTCTGTTTCATTTTTCATCTTGACTTTGTTTATTTGTTTGTTTTCCAGATTATTTTTTTTCATCCTTTCTGCTTCATTATCCATAGCACTTTTAAGTGCAGCATAAAAGGCGGAATTTGAATCTAATTTTCAAACCCATTGTGGCAAAGTAATTAAGCAAAATATGTTTCTACATTCCTAACATTGTAACTCTACAAACACTAACAACACACTGAAATTGGAGAGTGACACACGTAAGGGAGATAAGGTGTAAGAGAGAAAGCAAATCTAACCACAGAAACCTTGCATCTGAAGCACAAAACTAGCAAAGTCAGATCTTAAAGGCAAGCCAAGCTTCAAAGGACACAAGCAGAATAGATCAATACTGCAACTGTACTCCTTTGGAATGTTTTCTTTAGCCTCTAAGTTTATAGTGTGAGTGGGCAACCTAGGAATGTGCTACTGCAAGCAGGAAAAATGGTGGCTAGATACAGTACACAGGGTTGAGCATTTCCCTAAGAATGCTACCGTATTATTAAGAGCATACAGGTCATTATATGCTTGCTTGTTTGTTACTGTAGTGAAAATTATTTAGCAATATTTGAAAAAGTATGGAAACGGAACAAAAACTTTCTGGAGGTAGATGTGTAAAGGGCATTCTGTGTCATAAAGTTCTAGTTTTCTGCTATCTCATATAATCAAATAATATAATCTTGTTCTACAGACCAATATCAGATTCTTTTCCAAGACTGGTAAGGTTTTGATTCACCATATTATTCAATTGGAAAGCCACATTCCTCTAAAAGTTATACATTTTCTTCTAATTTTCAGCCCACAATTATTCTTGGTTCATACTTGCACATCTGCTCATGTGTCAACATCTTTTATAGATTGTACATGTCCTTTGCTTCCCTGGAGTTTGCTTACCTGATGTAGTTATAATAAAGAAATCCTCTTTATTGTCACTTTTCATTTTGTTAAGCTAAACAAGCCCTGATCTCTTAATCTTTTTTTTTTTTCTGAAGACACTACAAGAAATGGTTCCACCAGCAGTATTTCAATGCTGGTATTGCTGGCATTTTTGGTAGCCTTGCCAAGAAGTGTTTGTTTTTCAAAAGAAACTGAAATGCCACAATCCAAGCAAGGAGGCCAAGTTCAGTAATAACTCATCTAGAATGCATTTTAAAACCTTCAGATCTGTTGCTTCAAGCTGCTACAGTTTATATGTTAACTGACTTTAATTTCAGAAAAAAAAAACAATTGTAGTAATTTCTCTCTATATATTTATAATATTTATATTTACATACACATAAAATATGAGCACAATGACATATACACAGGTATGTGAATGTTTAAATATGCACACATACATACAGCTGTATCTATGCATATGTATGGTTTGATGTGTACATATACACATCTATAAATATGAACTCTCTCATGCCTTTTTCATGTTGTAGTCCTCCTGGGAAGTATTTAAAAAGTGGGACACAGTAATCAGTGCCCTGTCAGTGCTACATGCTGCTTCAGAGCAAGGTTCAAAGCAAAATGTCATGTCACAGCCTCTAAAGAATGACTTCTGCCAAGAAAAGGGCATCTTCTTCGTATGAAGACAGATCCTGGGGAGAGTAAACCCCTGGAGAATCATGCAGGTTACTCCAGTCCTCACTAGAAGGAGGTATCCAATACAGTTACCAAGCTGAAGGTCCCTAAGCTTTTAAGCAGCCTTCTATTTTAGTTAAATAATAAAGAGTGTGAACACTGAACACACCGTTACATTAGTTCTGTCTACAGTAACTATCATTCTTTTAGCAATTATCTGTAGTAGCCTGGGAGCAAAAAAGTTCATAATGAATAAAGTTCATGAACTTTATAATCATTCAAAAATTTAGAGAATGCTGATGGAACTCCCCCAGTGAGCAAATGATTTTTGAAAGCATATAGAGAGATATGTGCATTAGCAGGTACTTATGTCTTTATTTGATCTACACTTATATACAGAATTACTGGACATATTTGTGACAAATAATAACTGAACTTATTACTATATCCTGCTTAGATTAACTTGTGAACAATTCATTTTTATAAGAGTGCTGCATGCAGATATTTGAGAAGTAGTTTATGTAAAAGATTTTGGGTTGTGGTGTATCTGAAAATTCACTGCAATTTTTTCATATAATATTTTGACCTCCTACAATTGATTGACTTCTGCTTCGTAGAAGTGCATCTTTTCTGTGTAATTACGTGTTCACAGTAATGTTTTGATGGTTGTTCTGTTGTGGAAAAACTAAAAAGGGCTATTCAAACATTCATGCAAATATTTCTGGCAAGAGTTCTTTCATAATTATTCTCCAATACTGGTGGCAGAAACTCTTATATCCAGAAACATTCTTTGGAATCAAATTTAATTCACTAATTCTCTGACATGACAATATACTGTTTCTCTAGTAATAAACAGTTCAGTTGTAAAAGCTGATGCTATGCATTGCAGCATCTGTTTATAAAGAGCAGCTGGCCTCCAGAACAGGGAAAAGTTGATAGAGCAGACAAACACAGAAGCAGACCTTGCTGGTAGAGTCTTGTTACCAGTGACAGAATTCTGTGTCTGAACCCAAGTATGCAATTAGCAGAGCTGAACATAACTGGTCCATTCATATCATAGAATCATAGAAAACCAGGTTGGAAGGGACCTCAAGGATCATCTGGCCCAGTCTTTATTGGAAAAAGCACAGTCATGACAAGATAACCCAGCACCCTGTCCAGCTGAATCTTAAAAATGTGCAGCATTGGCAAAGCCACAGGAATGTAAACCTCTTGACCAGAAGATTTTCTTTTATTTTTTTTTGGAAAAAAACAAACGTACAAAAAACCTCCCTAGGTACTGACAGGCAGTTTTCTGGCTGAGTTTTGCAGGCGGGAAGACCATGTGTAATCAGTTCTGTCCTCATTACTGCATTCACTGAAAATTATTATAAGTGGCTGCAGGGGACAAGAGGATAATTTGTCCAGCAACAAAAGGAATTAAGGACTGAAAACCCCTAAATGATAACAGCGCAATATGATTATATGAGATTAACCATATCAAAAATAGGACAGAAAAATTTAGAGGGACTGAAAAGAGCAAAACAAAACACAAAGGACTAGAAAAAATACTGGGGTTTATGTACCATTTCCCAGTTCTGAGATGAAATCCATTGTAGAAATACCTATTATGAACGTGCGTGTATATTTTGTTATAATTCTCCATATGCTTTATATTCCTTTATGTTAACATCTACACACACTGTTCGCCACTCCATTAAAAAAGGCATTTACAAAACAGATACTGTTTGTACCACTTTCCAACAAGCTGAAATGCCTGAAGCACTGCACTCCATTTGGTAGATACATAATAGTGTGCTTTAATTTTTACCTGAAACAGATAACCCAAAGATTTAAAATGCCATTGGGATCAATCCATTGCTGAAATGTGCTTTTAACATAGGACCATTTTAGAAGAGTCATGCCAAATAAAGTCAAGGATTTCTGATATAATTATAATATTAAATCATAAAAGCTGTCTTTGGATTCTTTTATGGATCTTGACAAAAACAAGTCATTTCAGAGTTAAGGTTGAAACTAATTTTAAAACTTCATAGTACTACACATTCATGTTAAGATAGTTTGAGTACTCCTTGGTTCTTAGAGTCATAGATGTCTACAAGGGCAGAGTGATGATAAATAGGACGGAGAGTGCCTTAAGAGAATAAGGTGGATAACAAGATTTTTTTTTTTCAAAGGAAGCATTCATATACTTAAGTATATACATACAAATGTAGGGTATTTGGGTAATAAATAACCCAGAGGAGTTACCAGTAGTGATGCTGTAAAAATTAGATTCAGATGCCATTTGACCCAAAGTTTAAAAGTCTTTTAAAGATGTTTAACATCTCTTAGAAGTTCCTACTTCTGGGGTCAATTTCATAAATAACAGTAGATGAGCTAAATGACAGATGGCCTGAGCTAGGGATCATAACTGAGCTCAGATGCTAAAGTTTAACTAAAAATATTTCTTTAAGGAGCTATTATATAGAAGAAATAGAGGAAAGGTGAAGGAAATTGTTGCTAAGCTACTCTGAAGGCTCATCAGACAGCTTTTTCTTTGCAGCAGACACAGTGTTATTGCAAAACCACCTCTTTTATGAATCCTTTGATCTGTTTATGTTTCCCTTTTCATATGGCATATATTTCACCTGCTGCTAAACATGTGAAAATGCTTTACCTCCATGCCCATGGGATGACCTGGCGCTCTGCCCTCCCAGTGAGGACTAGCCACCCTGGCTACTTCTGTCCCCATGGCTGCCCATTATTGATTGTAATTGCCCATTATTATTGCCCATTTTAATTGTAATTTGAGCACTGCAATACTCTTGAGTGGCGATCTCCAGAGTGTGCCTCCTCTCTACAGATTTGTCCATACCCCAACTCAGTGACAGCTGCCAGGCTGCTCATTGAATGTGCTCAGGCAACCAGGCCCTCACAAGTCCTGGAGAATACTGTTTGTCCTGTAGCTGCACTGATAGGTTTTTGGTGGCAAAGAAGCTGTGCTAAGGATATGCACTTGCAGGCAGACACAGCATGAGTTCCCTCAACTAGACTGTTCCTGATCTGAAGTCTACTGGACCATTTTGTTCTTGTTAGCTCTCTTGACAATGATGTCTTTCTACCTGAATGATGAGCACCTAAAGCAGTTCCTGTCATGGTACTTATCTTACAGATCTCTGGGCCTCCTTATCTGGAGATCTCCTAATGGACATACATTTGTCTACTTACTCATTTCTGCAAGACTTGTCTCCTTATGGATTTCTGCTATAGGAGTAAGCTGATTCTTTTCATATGAATTTATTCTTATAGTTGTCTTTCTGACCAAGTGATAATATTGGTGGATGTCCATTTCTACTTCAATACAAAACCCTCTGCCTTACACCTTTCTCTGGTACCTTAACTCTAGCTGTAAGACAGGAGGGAACTCAAACTTCATGCCTATGATTCCTTTGTGTCCCATTCTCATATCTTTGGACTAGACTTATTTTAGAAACCTGTTTAAAATTCCTTATTATGTGTTCATGCGAGATAACGAGAAGCTTCTCACAAGCTGCAGTAGTGACGCTTTTGCAGTGTGATGCTGAAGCTGCAAGCTTTATGCAGAAGATGTGGCAGAAGGGTATAAAATCTACTGGAATACTGCAGGAGCACCAGCACAAGCACTGCCAGTATGACCTCTAAGAAACCTGGTCATCCCATCCATTAGAGTTATCCGTGGAGCTACCTAACCACTGAGCCATGCTGAGAGCGTCAACCTGTGCATAGTCTATAATGGGCTGCAGAACTAGCTAAAATGTGTAATGCAGGATGAACCCAAGGGGGGCTCTTCTCCCTAGCACTTCTTTTCTATTTTCCATATGTGTGTCGATAATTATTTTAATGATATAAACTAAAACTTCATCACAACTGAAACTGTGACAGACCTCCTGATTCTGTGGCTTAAACCTAGATAAATGCCCTTGATGAATGCTTGGGATTACTTCACCATTGTGTGTTTTACTTTTGCCAGAAAAAAATCTCAAGAAACTTGGGAGCAGACACTGAAAAATAAAAGGCTTAGTACCTGATGAGGAAGGGAAATGCTCTCTGATTTGGGTGATCTTTGAGCATCCTCTGTATATTTTGACATAAATTATTTTAATTAATGTTCTGAATGAAAAGCTAAATGCAAAGAAGTTACATTCTGAACCAGTGCAAAAGTGGAAGACATTACAGTCATCAGTGAGAATAAAGAAAAAAAAGTGACAACAGAGATTTAATTCTAAAATGTCTGCAGGTAACCAACACAAATTCATTCAGCCTTTGAAAATGCAAGCTAATGTGTCTGAGAAAAAATAAACTCAGATGAAAGTATTCAGTGGAAGGAAATAGCATATTTGAAGTCCAAAAAAGCATAACATTCTTTAGGGAAAACAGTGGATGCAAAATAGATATCACCCTGTAGTGTAATATACTGAAAAAGGAAAACCAGACATTTTGAATCTAGGTTTGCATTGTTCATGTTTCAAAATGGTTTATCTGTCATTCTTTGCCATTTTTAGGCGAAGGTGAATTTCTTGTTCCACAATGAGCAGATGAGATTGAAAGTAAAATATTTGTTTTAATACTTTGTATATTAATGCCAGCAAGATATTTACAGATTGTTGTAATTTCAGAAAGGAATGGACAGTCAGTCCTTATTTCCTGGTTCTTTGTAAAACAGGAAAGGTACCCAAACCTAATGTATAATATGTAACCTGTTATCATGTGTGCTTCATAAAAGATATTATAAAACATGGAATAACAAAATTCTATGATTTGATATAAAATTATAGATTAACATATGCAATGAAAGCTATTTACAGCAGTGTATATATATAATTATATTTTAATGCTATTAAATAACTCTTGTAACAAATTCTTAATCTAGAAAAGTACTTGTTTGTTAGACTGGTTATACTGAAGTAATTTACCACATTAATTTCTTCAGAGTTCTCAAGAATGTTGCTGCATCATACTGTAAATTTGAACAGTTTCAGTGAAACACTAAGCGATTTGAGATACTGACATTAATGAGAAGTAAACAGAAAAAAATGAGAAAAAAAGAGTTCTAAACTTAATTCCTGGGTAAACTAGAATATAGAATAGTTGGCATATAGAAAACAGCCATATGGGAAACTTGAGACTACCACTGTGTAAATAATTGATATCTTGTTTCACTAGAGTTTGAGTGATTTTGAGGGGGAGAAATCTAGTTTCAGGAAGCTGACAACTTGAGTGAGAAAAATGCTTCAAATCTAATTTCTTTTAAGGCTGAGAGGATGTTTAGGGAAGAGATAGTGATTGTTACTCAATAGCCAACACTTCAGAAAGTGAGATGTGTGAAATAAGTCAGACAGAATTAAGCTGTTAGATGAGACAATGTGCTTATGGGAATCTTTTCTTTAAATCCATTTGCACACTGATACGAACTTTTGGCCTGATATCTAACACATTGTTTGGCAGTACTGCTTTTTGCCACTGTATTCACTACAGGTAACAGGTAATCCTAGGAGACAACGTAGCAGGGCTCAAAACACAAGTAGTCACCAAGGAATTATAATTGATGAAGGTTCTCCATCCCAGAGGGACCAATTCTGCCTTCATTCTGGCAGTGAGGGCATTATAGTATCCCACAGGAGAGAAGGCCCATGTCAGCCCTTGGAAAGAGATGCCAGACGGAGGACTGGCCAATGGTAGAGGTCCCTGAACCACATCTACCTGTCTGTGTGGAGTATGACTCATATAATCTGACAGAAAGTTTCTTAAAGAGTGGAAATATATTGTACTGTGGAGGAACATCACGTATAAAATCTACAACAGAGTAAGTTTAAAAAGCTAGTTTATATCAGAAACTCAAACTTCAACAAGTCTGAGATAAATTAATCATATTCTAAGAATATTCCCCTACTAAGCAGTATTTCATCCAGAAGATAGTATTTATGTATTTTTCATTTAAATAAAAGCTTTAATATGCATCCATCCCTTTTCAAGCAAACAATAAACTACAGAGGAAAATGCAGAAGTCATTTATAAATAGCCGTGGGTGGAAACTGTGCAATAAAGAGAGTTCTCTTAAGTTTAATAAGGGACCTGCCATACATTGAAAATATGTATTTTCACAAAAATAGGAACTTTCAAGTTGTATAGCATAAATTGATGCACTAAATTTAGCATGAACAGTCTCTCCAATCTATCTGGTTTAACCAGCAATAAGATATTATAAGGATGGGGAGGAGAGGGGACACAGAGGAAAAAGGAGCTATTCTGACGAGGAAGGAAATTCTGAGGCCAGTTCAGAAAAACAGAACAAACTGCTTGTGTGACAAACCATATAAAAATGTGCAGCCAGTCGAATGACCCGGAAAGGTGCTTTAATTATTTGCTAAACTGCATCAGACCGAGATACACAAACCAGTCAGATGTGCCTTGTAAGAAAATGCAACAGTATAAACTTTACAAAGGTAATACAAAATTACCTATCTGTAGAATGATGCTGAGTGCTGACCTCTGATCCTGAAAAGCATTTAAGCGTGTAATTGATTTTAATCGTGCAGGTCTCCATTGTGGTTTAGCATGGCTTGAGACTCAGGCTCAAAACTTTACGGAATAAAGGTCTTCACAGAATCACAGAACATTAAGGCTTGGAAGGGACCTCCAAAGACCACTGAGTCCAAACCCCCTGCCAAAGCAGAATAACATCCTTCAAAAAATGACAGAAAAGACTTCACATGCTTTTGTTTACATGAAAAAAAAAAAAAAGTTTTCACATTATTAAATGCACTTCCTTCAGACCTTGTCCAAAGAACTTTAGGGAAGTGTTAAACTTGGATTTGGGATAAAACTGCATGGCAACTGAAGGCTCTCAGGTTGTCAAAGCATGTTACAGCTGGCAAATCAGAAAAAAAAAAGTTTTTATTTAAGCCTCAGGGAAGTGTCTTTAAAATATCTCATCCTTTCTTTTTTTGCGAATACTTTGGTAAATGCCAGTTGAAATGATTATGTATTTGAAATTGTATTTGTTAACCCAGGCATGGCTTTTAACTTTTTTTTTCTCCCCATGGGCATATGATCTACATCCTCAGTCATCTTATAGCCTGGCATGGGTTCAGTGAGACCTACCTACAAGAGCCATAGCTACAAAAGGATAGCTTCAGTTTCATACTTAACTACAAATGCTGGGGTTTACCTCTGGAGGTATATGGAGGTGGGATCTTGAGACACAGTTCCTCTGGAAAAAACCCAAACAAACCAGAAAAACCCACCTTCCTGTTTTAAAAGGTGTTGAATGTAAGTATGTATGTGTGTATGCTTGTGTGCATCTACTCATCTTCTTTTCTCTTTCTCTATCAGTTTTGGTCTGTTTCCTGTTTTCAGTCCAGCATATTAGTTACACCAGATGCTTTTAAGAGCAGAAATACCGAAACAAAGTGCTTAGCAAAAGAGAAAGACAAAACAGTTAAAAAGTCAGAAAATGCTATTGCTTTTATTTTTTTTAGTAGTGGAAATGTTTTAAAAAAAAAAAGAAAACAAAACCAAAACCCTTTTTCCTGAGATTGGCAGCTGTCTTTGTCCACTTTGGAAAATAGTTAATAAGGAAGATTGTTGCTTTTATTTGAAGAATGCTTAGAGATATTTAAATGAGAAAGCAGACATACTTCAATGAACAAGTCTATTAAAAGGCATGTGTTCAGTAACAAATCCCATGAGATTAACTAATGCAGCTTGCTCCAGAACATTCTAAGACATTAATGTGTTGCAGTTCTTATTCATTTTATTATTTTAGATATTATGAAAACCACATGCAATTTCATGAGCTGCTTATGGTTACCTGCAAACCGCACCAACAGACATTGCTAGGAAGCAAGATTTCAAACCTCTTGCTGTCTTTACGTACAGGCATTTTAAGCAAATACTTCTGCCAGACTCCCCTGAACTGTTTTTGACATCACAGAGAAGTGGACATAAGTGGTTAACTGTTTCAGCCTAACTTTCACATTCAGATGATCTGGGTGAGGAAGTAACTATTCTCTGTAAGCTTAACAGCCTGTCCTTTTTAGTCTCCTGATTCTTGTCTTAATTAGTGATATCTCTCTCTCTTCATTCTGTGAGATAACTGCACAAAAGTAAGATATCTATTACTTTCTTCCTACATGCAGAAATGAGGAAACTTTAAGCACTAAAGATGAGTCTTTCTATATCTTGTAGTGGATTTAAATCAGCATCTTCAAAGACCCAACAGGATTCAGGTAATTTTGGAGACCATTTGTCCTGATTATCATGTATCAAAATGTGTCTCTGACTTCAGTTGGTTTTACATCATTTCATTGAGTTCAGCTGCATGTCTTCATCTCATTAAAATTTTATCATCTTTCTCAAAAAATTCCCACTCAAACCACAGCAGTAAACAATTTCTACGCATTACTTCTAAGTAATAACTAAAATAGATGCCATAGACTTATTCAGCCCTTAAAAAGAAACTGGACTGCAGCTTTTAACTCCAGACAGCATCACTGACCTGTACAGAGCTCTGGCCCAAAAAGCAGAATTTGATACATTTAGGTGTAATGGACATCAGTCCCTCTAAGCAGGCAAGCAAGACTATGAAACATGAGTGGAACTACTGCTGCTCAGCTGCTGCCAACGCAGGTCCTTAGGTAACCATTTAGGGAGTTCACTCAGAAAACTATTTCTAGGTAAAAAATGACATGATTTTTAAAACATAAAGTAATACTAATATAGATATAAATCTTTTACTTGGTTCCTACAGCTAGTTAACCACACTGTGACATGAGTTGCTGCACCAATTCAAGGTGGAGGAAATCTATAGTTCAGAAATATCAATAGGAAGTACACATTGTCTTGTAACAGCTCATTCAGCTTTTAATTCTACAGCATTAGCTTTATTAGCTCTTATTTAGAGTCACAGTAATGAAAATATTGAGACCAGCCCATATTAATATTAGTTCAAGTGACCAAAAAGGGTCTCAAAATCATACTCTCTACTGAAAATATACTATAATGAGGAAAGTAAACTTAGAAATAGAAAATGATGCTTCTGTTATTAAAGATTTTAGATGCAAGAAAAAATTGGTCTGTTCATGGAGGATTTTACAGGACAACTCATGCTTTAAATTTGTTGGGTTTATCTCTCCTTTATATACAATCTTTATTATCTTTTTTGGGGGGGCAGAAGGAATGCCCTTATTTAACAACAATAACAAGAAAAATTTGGTCCACATATTACTTAATAGTTTTTTAAATAATTTAAAATGATAATAAATGTGATCATATGTGTTCAAGCATTATGCCATCACAGGCTGAACATAACATGTTAATAATTGTGCACTAAGCAACAGAGGCAGAACTGAAGTCTAAGCATATCTTATATTTCCTCTCAGAATTGAGAGCTTCTTTCATTTGGACAGTGTGGGTTGTTTTAAACCCATCTGAGATGTTTAGATGTCCCAAAATCCCTGTGACTATCATATGACAGTTAATCAGCTTCATAAGTTTCATCTTTGGGTTTCCTTTTGATCTTCGGGTTTCCTCCTACCTAACAGCTGTTTGGGGAGCATTTCCCTTAAATACCGAGGACAGAAACCAAAATTTTCCTGAAGGATTCCTCCTGTATCTATTTTTCTTAGGCCTTCTGCTAACATAGATTAAAAGCAGTAATCTAATTTATGGGATTTCTACAGACTCACAGGGAGGAAGACTATAACAGGATATTAATGTTTTCCTCATATGCAAATGCAGTAAAATGAGAAGGCTGATTTTGTTTCTTGATTTTTATTTTTTTTTCAATATATGCCATTTGATACTATAGTTTGCATGATTCAGAGCTATGACTCACCTGGGACTGAACTCTTTACAAAGATTCTTATTCGACTGGTGTTGTTTATATAGATTCATGGTGCATATGAAAAAGAAAAGGCTTAGAGTGGACCCAACAGATTTTTTTTTGATTGCATCTTTATCTTTGTTTCAGAAAGAAAAAAACAGTAGTACTTATTTTAGTTTTCACTTATGCTACCATAACAGCCATTTCTGTGGCATTATGTTAAAACTATTAATGTTGAAAAAACAGAAAGCACACAATATATTAACACATAAAACCCCATAAAGTGTTGCAATTAGAAAAAAGACCAGGCAATAAAACCCTTTTTTGTTGTCTCTTTCTTTAAATGTATGGGCAGTTTACTTTTTCTTCCACGGGAAAAGCTAGTTACTAATCTTAATTACATTCCTTAAAAAGACTGCTATGGAAATGTATTAAAAGAAGCAGACTATCACGTTCTTCCATAGGAACAAAGAAGGATTATCCACAGTTCATCAGAATGTTCTCCTCTGTATGTTGTAATGATTAAAATAAATTTCAATATGTGCTGGATAGAATTTTAGAGGTCATGTTAAGGGTATTAAGAGAAAACTTCTGATAGCCAGATTAAGAGGAAGCATAATCTCGTAGATCAGACACTAAAATGAGAACTGGAAGACTGCTCCCATGTACCTTTATTCTTCTGCATAAAACTGTGTTCAAAGCAAAATGACCCTTTCCCATTCAGCTTGTGTTTTCCTTGGCATGAAAGCTATTTGCATCTAAATCTCAGCGAGGACCAAATAAGCATCAGGCATTAAATGTATGCAACTGCCCAGATTTTTAAGTATAAATTACTGAATTGTTAGATGGTCTTTTGCATTGCTGCTGACTGTCACATGTGCCGCACAAATGTGAATTATTTCTGTATTGTACTTTTCAGCAAGTTTTTAATAAGTGCTCATTCAGATTAACTATGCAAACCATGAGCTAGCTTAAAACAGGGCTGCACTTCTTAAAACTGAATTAATGAGAAGTCTCGTCTACACTCTTTCATAGTCTGAGGGTAAGGGAGGCTGAGATCCCTCTTTCATGGTACTTACACATCACAGGAGGGAGAAGCAGCCCTCCGGATGAACTCCACTGAGGAGAGCTCATTTCCTATACACTGGTCCTGTTGACTTTGAAACAGACAAATGGGAGTAGGATGTTGGAGGACTGGAAAGTGTCAGTGTAGACACAGGACATGAGGAAGATACAAGGGTGACAGAGGCTCTGAATGGAGGCTTCTTTCCTTCCTACAGCTCACAGTTTCCCTATCCTCAATTGCCCCAGGGCATGCAGAAGCAGTTATAAATTCTGGGAACTGCCCAGATGCTGTGAGTGAAATGCTGCAGTTTATGTGCTGGTGTCTTGAATGCAGCTCTGACTGACAGACAGTACTGAGCTTTGAGCACTAGAATCTTTACAGAAGTTACCAGAAGATTTAAAAACACTACTAGAGGCAGAATACAAGGAATGAAGATATTAATAAAGCACCATGTTTCCTGGTGTAGCTGTGAAATTCCATCCCTACATTTTTTTCTCCAATTAGAACAAACAATCCCACAGAGTGTGCATGCTGGCTTCATACAAATTCCAGAATTCTTCCTTCTGAGAAATTTCCAAAGTAATGCAGAAGCTGTTTATTTTGTGTTCTGGGAAGCAACAGCTGCTTTTTAACATGTTACATTAATATTTTTATTACCCTTTTTTATCAGAGCATTTTCCTTTGGCCACAGTGGTATCTTTGAATGATAATTTTGGAAGCCTGATGTTACAGCAAACATCCAGAAACTTCAGTTTATGCAGAAGTTCTGTTAATGTGATTGCTTTCAAACCATCTCACCAACACCTACTTTAAGATTGAGACCTGTGACTCTACCAGAAAACGCTTTTTTAATTCTACATGCTTATTCATGATGGCATGGAAAACCCCAGGAAAAAAAATGAGATGTCTTTGACGAGAAATCCTTAGAGTATTTACATTTTTTCAGTGAGTTATCCTCATAACATCTCTGAGACAGCACCAAAACTGACAAACATGAATGGAGAATGCCTGTGTGTTACTAAGCAATGCATTCAGAATTCAAGAAAGAAATCTCCTGTAAAATTAATTAAACTCCAAAACCCATCTGTACATTATGTAGACAAGCCTTAAATTTGATATGACCGAAGGTAGTCTGGGGTATAGTCTGGAATAGCATATCTCAATTTGTTGCCTTTCTAGGATTCTCTGGGGTTAAAACAATTTTTGAGTGTTGGGTTATTTTTGATCCCATGTTTATTCAGAACAGTTCTGAATGGTTGGAAACACTGAAATTTTGCTTACTACTAATGCAAAATATTGTAGTATATTGAGGATTACAAACATTATCTATAATTTATTGTGAGGGTGTGGTATGTGAGGCTTGGGAGTTACTCAGGACAGTAATTTCACCTAGGAGAGTAACTACAGTAAAGAGGCAATGAACAGGTTGAGAGCTATGGGTGAAATTATAGGCCAAGTCAAACAAGGAAATCTTTTAGTTGGTGTTTACCACAAGGGTGCCCAATCAAGGTTTGATGGAATTAGATATGTTAGATAGACATGGAATTGTCTGAATGCCTCCTTCCAATGAGTTACAGCAAATGGCTCAATGGCCAAGTGGAAACCAGTAATAAGTAACGTCTCTCAAGGATTCATACTGGAACCAATCTTATTTAATATCTTCATCAACAACATAGTGGAATTTAATGCACTTCCCATCAGTTTTGCAGATGACACCAAGCCGAGTGGTGCAGTTGATTGACTGGAGGGAAGGGATGCCATCCAGAGGGACCCTGACAAGCAAACAGCTTTGTGGTGCTTAGTTGCTGGCTGAGGATAAACTACAACAGCCTGTGTGAATCTTACAGAGTTCAACAAAGTCGAGTGTAACGTTGGGGCATTCCACAGTATCAACACAGTCTGGGGAAGAAATGGTTTGAGAGGAGCCTTACAGAGAAGGACTTGGGGATACTGGTGGACGAACCAACAAGGTGTGCTTGAAACACAGAAAGGCAGTGCTATCTTAGGCTGCATCTAAAGCAGCATGTTCAGCAGGTTGAGGCAGGTGATTCTCTGCTTTTTCTGCTCTCAAGGAGAGCACAGTACCCTACCAGGAGTACTGTATCTTGCTCTGGTGTGCCTAACTCAAGAAAGACATTGGGCTGTTGTTACAATGGGTCTATAGGAGGTCCACAAAAATAATTAGAGGGCTGGAACACCTCTCCAATGAGGAAAGGCAGAGAGAGGGTTCAGCCTTTGTTCAGTCCAGAGAAGGCTCTAACTCCTCGTTGCAGCCTTTCACTATATAAAGGCAGCTTATAAGAAAAGATGAATAAAGACTCTTTCCCTGTAGTGACCAGACATTGCCTCTTCTAAGTTTCAAATTGAAAAAGGGTAGATATACTGGAACAAGTTGCTCAGAGAAGCTGTGGATGTCCCATCATTGGAAGTCTTCCAGATCAGGTTGGAGAAGGCTCTGAGCAACCTGGTCTAAGGAAAGATGTCTCTGTTCATAGCAGGGGCATTGAACTAGATGATCATTAGAGGTCCCTTCTAACCCAAGTCATTCTATGATTCTGTGATATCAGCACAAATGATAAGAACAGTATTTTTCGTTCACCTTACGGAGGGAAAAGTCTCCTCTCTAGAAAGGAGGGAAAGACCAGAAACAAAGCACTCTTCATGAAAATGTTGATCCAACTTAGTAGAAAAACATACGAATCTTTAGAAGGACAAGTGCTGACTGGAGAAAAATGTTTGATCTCTAAGCTGAGGAATAAAATCAAACTGAAATAAGAAGTGGTTCAGTGAATGGAGTAAACCTGAGGTTACACTGTGTGTAGCCTGTAGGCACCAAGGCTAAATTCACTTTTATGTCAAATGGATGTAGCTTTCCATATTCTCACCCTTTAAGACCAAGTCTGTTCATTTTGTTCTTCACCCAAGACTGTGGCTTTTTATTTGTTTGTTTTTAATTTGCCTTCTTAAAATTCAGAAGGAAATGAAAAAATCTTTCAGAAGATTACTTAGCATAAAGAAAAGCACAATGAAGAATAGCTTCATAATAAGATGATGAATAAGCTAAAGAATTCTTTAAAAAGTCTTTATTATAAACATAACCATATATACTATTTCCACTCCTTTTCCTTTTTAATAAGCACTTTCAGTCTGAAAGGAATCATTAAGTTGCAACCCTTTCAGCAACTTCTTTGGACTGTAGTAGAAAAATTAACCTTGAACTGGAAACTGAATTGGCCAAGCTGAAGGTCTCTCTTTGTCTTGGACTTGAGTGGGAAAGTCTCTTCTCTTCTTAGAAGAAGATTTTAAAACCATTCATCTGCACTGAGACAGGACAAAGATTTGTGACAAATTTTTAACACCTATGTCACTCTGTGTCTGTGGTTATTCTGCATATTATGCAGTTTGGCTAAAGATCATAATATTTTATTTATTATCTCCTTTTTTTTTCCTGTGAGACATTTGCAATGATCTACTTCCTTAAAAACTGGACCCGTCAGGGTTATTTATCACTGATTATTCATAATTAATTAGTCTTAATAATATGACCACACAATTATTAAGTCACTGGCAACTCCATGTGTAGGAAACTTGTAAATACTGCTTACGAAGAACAGCCCATTTCTCAGGTGGTAAGTAGACTGTTTTCTGAAAGTTTAGCTGAATATTGTTGTTTATCTTGTGTGAAAGGTATTCCAGTGTGCTTGCAAATTGAAATTTATTTTTTCCATAGAATAAGCGAAACTCACATCGTTATTTCCCTCTAAAATTCTGAAAATATCACAAACTTCACAGTAAGAGTTGAATTTGACATTATTAATAGAATGTATAATCTTTTATTTCTAAAATCTTAATTTTGTTTTGATTTGTTACTAACCAGTCTTTAAATGCTATCTCATAAGTAAATACTGACACTTATAATAAAAGCAACAGTATTTTATGTCTTTAATATTTAAATTCTCATCTCAAATTAATCTTTTATTGCTTTAACACTATGCATCTGCTAAATACTAAAGTGTGGAGAGCTGAACAAATCCAAATATGTTGTGCTATAATTTAACAGACACAGTGGGTAAAAAAATCAGAAAATGAACTTAAATGTTTTATGTTTGTATTATAAATATTTATCTCATTATCTCTGAGTCCCTACTTGCATTCCTTTCTCTAATAACCTACACATTCAAGATTGCCAGAACATTTATCCCACTTACTAGACCAATATACTACTCCCAGATACTGATAGCAAGAGGAAGTTTTACCCAGTCATGTCCCTTTTCTCAATATTTTCTTTATAAATAATGCCAGATATCCAAACATAGTGTCACTATAATTAAAAAAAAAATAAAAAAATTAGGGTATTTACCTTCCTGGTAACAACCACTGCAAGCTTCTGTTACCTCCTCCTCACAGATGCATTTGAAAGCTGGCTATCCAAAAACAATTACAGTATGGAGAACTGTAAAGTAGATTGGAGAAGGGATTACTACTACAAACATCAGCCTGTGGTGCATGCTAACTGGGGGTAGAAAGGCTTTTATATTCCCAGCTCTTCTTGTTACTGCTGAGAGAAAGAGGGTGTAGGTTGGTATGATCAGAAGAACAGGACACATGAACAGCTTTGATGACATAGTGAAATTACATTACCCTGGAACCACATTGGGACATTTACTTTTTCTGTTGTACAATAATTTAATGATAGTTGATAAAGATTACAAAACAACTGAGATGCTTTTGCATGTAAGGTAAAGAGGAATTCATAATTCTCCTTTCTGCCTCCTGCAGGAAATTAACATAATGCTGCAGTTATGGCAACAAGAGCCATTGGGCCATTAGGAGAGGAAAAAAAAAAGAAGAAGACTGTAACTCTTAAGACTTTATGATTAGTGAAATTACCCAGAAACAGTAATATCTTGCTTATACTTTATGGTCTTAAGGCAGTGAATCTCTGTGATTGGCAAAAGAACCAAATTCTAAAATTTCTCAACTTTCTGTTGAGCTGTTTCAAGCTTAACTGTAGTTACCTAAAAATGTCAGTCTTTCTCAAGGTATAGTGCAAGCATTCTACTTACCCTGCCTGCTCTGTGGAATCCAATACTTCAACCACACATTGGAAACACTCTTCCCCTGTGTGTCTTTTTAGAAGGAAAGGGCCAGCTAAGGGCCACCTGAAAGGACTCGGTGTTAGCTGCAGGTCACTTTTTTCTTTTGCTGGGAAGCATGCAGAACTGTCTTTCACAAGTGCTTTGTTTCTCCTATAGAAAACTTCAGCATCTAGTTTCTTGCATTGCCCTTGCTGGAGCTGCTCTCTGCACTTTAGGCATGAGGTGCTGTAAGCACTTTTTCCCTGCATAATCATTTTAGGATGATTCTTGACTCTCAAAATACTCCCCTAGATTGGCATAAAATATATTTCACCAGCAAATACAAAGATCTTATCCAAACAAGCTAGGTCAGCGAGAGACATTTCATTTACTTCATCTGGCTCATTACCTGACTGCTGGTGACAGCAGCTGACAATCAAAAAAAGTACATGTCATTTAAAACAAAACAAAACAAAACAAAACAAACCACACAAAACTTCTTAAAAATATCTCTTCATTCTGTTTTGCCTACCATGGCTGTCAAGTTCAGTATTGTTACTAAGACTACTCTCAGCCCTACAGCACCAATGATAAGGAGTTTACAGGGACAAAGGATTTCTTATTTTTTTCAGCTGTTCTGTCAAATTATATTGCATCTCTATTGAACAAGAGCTCTTCATCCATTGGTAGAAAATTTGCTTGTAAAATTGTCAGAGTGATGCGAAGCTCAAAGGTTTTCCTGAAGTATGGACACAAGCTCATGGAATGCCTCCTTTTTGTTTTGAAAACTTAATGGCAAGCCTGTGTCATCAGTGAGCCTGGAATTGACCCAGGAAATGATACCTGACTGTAAAAGCCACTGCCTATTGTTTGATCAAGAAAGGTAAATATTCTGTACTATTGAGCAATATGTCTAATGGGAATGGACTTTACCTTGTGACGCTAAAGTGCAGAAGTATAATTTAAGTGCAGAAGTATAAATTAATTTAAAATAAGATCCTCCTTCGTTAAATTACCTTCCCTGTTGAATAATCAGCTTTCACCATAAGTATACAGAAACATTCTCTGGCTTTCCAGTCATGATCTCAATTTGTATGTGCAAAACAGAGCTACAAAGTCACCTCTACACTATTAGAAATATCTTCTGCCCATTACACATGGAATCAGAAATACATAATTTATGTTGAATGAACTACCTTAAGCAATCAGTTTAAATGCCCATGAGTCTAATAGCTTCTCTAAATAGGATATTTGCAAAAAAAAAGAATGTCATTATCTAGCGAAAGTGAAAACATAATAGATAAAATACATAAACTCTAATATGATTCAGATAGCTTACAAATGCAGCTCAAATATACTCTTTTTAAAAGAGTTCTGATGATAAATCAGTCACAGAGCTCCCAAAATCATGTCAAAAGTCTCGTAACAACTGTGTCTAGTCTCATCATGAAAAGTCTGTGGCTTCACAAGAGTCAGAAGGATCACAATAAAAGCCTGAGGTTGCTTTACAATGCTCATACGAAAGCTAGTGAAACTGTCAGAGTGATCAAGAAGCTATTAGCACGTTGTGTCAATCTAGATTCATGAGATTACTGTTATCGAAAAAAGTCAGACTGGACAACTTCAAATATTTGTGTGCCAGAAACTATAGCTCGAGGTCTCAGTCTGTCTTCTGCATGGTCTCAGAATATCTTTATACAAATGATGGCCAAAGTCCATCAGTGTCAGACTTTTATTCAAATTAAATACAATGTGTGTAAAATGTTAACAGGTAAAATAGAGACAAATAATCATAGAATGCCTTGGGTTGGAAAAGATCTTTAAAGGTTATGTAATCCAGCTCCCTGCAGTGAGCAGGTACATTTTTAACTAGATCAGGTTACTCAGAGCCCCATCCAACCTGGCCTGGAATGTTTCCAGGGATGAGGTATCCACCATCTCTCTGGGCAAACTGTGCCAGTGTTTTACCATTGTTTTCAGCATCATGAAAGATTTCTTCCTCGTATCTAGTCTAAATCTACCCTCTTTTAGTTTAAAACCATTACCACTTGTCCTGTTGCAACAGGCCCCATCTTTTTTATAGGCCCCATCTTTTTTACTGGCCCCCTTCAAATGCTGAAAAGCCACAATAAGGTCGCCCTGGACCCTTCCCTTCTCCAGGCTTTCTCTCAGACTTTCGTCATAGGAGAGGTGTTGCAGCACTCTGATCATCTTTGTAGCCCTCCTCTGGACCCGCTCTGACAGGTTCATGTCTCTCTTGTGCTGAAATGTTCATACTTGTGCTTAAGTTTGAATTATGATCATTGAATAAATACTTTTTTTTTTCATCCCAGTAAAATTATGGTTAAGTCATTTCATAAAAAAAAAAGCAAACAATTTTAAGTCACTGTTGTTGCCAATTTATTGTATCTTCAAAGTCTATCTCATCTAACAAATATGCATAGCAAAAGCAGGAATAATGCAAATTCCAGTAACAGGTAACTTTTAAAATACAGGGACAATTGAATCACATGGGTTAGTGTGGCATAATTCCAAAAAATATTGTCCAAGGTTATTCTTCATGAAAATATGTATTATATTTTCAAAGGGGCTTTGGTATCTAAACTAAGCAATAGCATTCTGAAAAAGAGACATCTAGAAAAAGACTATTGCATTTTTCTCATAAATAATTTTTAGTCAGATCTGCTATAAGGCCTTAAGTAAATAAATTATAAAATTTCACAAGAAAAGGACACTGTATAAGAACCAAATAATAATGCAAAGGCCATGCTTAAAACTGCAAAGCATACTGTTTAAACACTTTAAATGTATAAGTTTTAAATGTATAAGTTTTAATGAAAATACCCTTACCTTTATAATTTCTTAATTTAAAATGATGATCTGTTGCTCAAAGCTGACAATATTCAAAGCATGGCAATATGCTAAGCAGCAGTTAAAAACAACGTGAAAACAAAGTATAGAGAGTATTGAATAGTCTATTGAAACAGGGAAATGGATATGTCCGTTAAAGCAGGGTAAATAAAGTAGGGTTCTCTAAAGTGCTAGGAGGTATTTGTATTTGCTGAGGTACTCAAGATCTCAATTACATTTTTCACCTGAAAATGGCACCTGTACTAAATCTGGACGGACAAGCAAAAAGACATAAAACTTGAGTTATTTCAAACTGTATTTCTCAGTTCTTTAAAACTCATTTCTATATACCTACGTAAATTAAATACCTCCAGGGACGGAGCCTCTACCACCTCCCTGGGCAACCTGTTTGTGTTCCACTACTCAGACCAAAGAACTTCTTCCGAATGCCCACTCTAAATCTACCCTTCTCTAGTTTAAAACAATTCTCCCTTGTCCTACTCCTAACACACCCTTGTAAACAGTCCCTCCCCAGATTTTTTGTAGGCCCCCTTCAGGTACTGAAAGCTGACTATAAGGTCTCCCTGAAGCTTTCTCTTCTCCAGGCTGAACAACCCCAGCTCTCTCTGACTGTCCTTGTAGGAGAGCTGCTCCAGCCCCTGGATGACTTTTGTGGCCCTCCTGGACACTGTCCTTGTAGGACATGTCCTCGTGTTGAGGGCTCCAGAGCTGGACACAGCAGTCCAGGTGAAGTCTCACCAGAGCAGAGCAGAGGGGCAGAATCACCTCTCTGGATCCACTGGCCACAAGTCTTTTAATGCAGCTCAGGATGAGACTGGCCGCCTGGGCTGCAAGTGCACACTGTTGGCTCATGTCCAGCTTTTCATGCACCAGTACCCCCAAGTCCCTTTCCACCAGGGCTATTCCTCTGAGATCACCTGTCCTTTGAGCTCTACCACCCAAACACTGCATATGACCAAGTGATAAGATTTTGAGCAGTTCTTAAATAAATAGTAAATCTTTATACCACTTAGCTTGTGAGATGAAACAAAATCACATCTTGGGGTGATGCTGAAAAAAAAAATCCATAAACTATCTATAATTCAGAAACAGAACAGCAGGAATACCTAAAGCAGGATTTTTAAAAGAAAACAATTCAATATTTTCCTATTTAAGATAGAGGAAACCTATGAAAGACAGGAAGAAAAAGAAGCAGCTAACCTTCAGAAAAAAATGCATCAGTGTGACAGATGGGAACATTTAAAATGTGAGAGAACTTGTGGGGCAGAAAATAAATTCATCTCCCATGTTACAGGAATGTTGCAAAAAGGAAAAAAGTTATTTGAAGCTTTTATACTTTGAAAGCTTCTGTAGTAAAAGCAAGAAAGTTCGAGAAAATGTGATGCCTGTATTTCAAGTTGCTAAACATATGCTGGGTGAACTTTTCAACTTTAAAATAGTGTTCTAAAAAAACAGAAAACTACTGGATAAGTAACTCCCACATACACAGCCCACCCAAACACCCACATCTTGCTTTTCAAGCAGATGCAGTGCTTACAGTTCCTGTTCTGATGGAGAGAAACAGGGATTTAGACAATTTCTTAACGACAGAACATTTGGTAATGGTGGTTTAACAGCCAATGAGGTTTGTAGTGGGATTTTTAAGTGCTTTCAGAGGGGCTTCCCCCCCCCCCCATTCTCCTATTGTCTGTAGAAGTCTGCAACAATATTTGGAGAAAAATATAAGCATAATGCAGAATATCAATTATAACAATTTTAATTAAAAAAAAACCCTGAGGTAATAGCAAAGAAATAGGATATATTTGAAAGTTTATATAAATTAGATGAGATTTTGTTGTAATACTATGTAGTCAAAACATATCTCTGGCAGGTTTTTAGCAGCACACTACGGATACTAGCAGGGAAACCACATTGCAACAATTTGCCATCATTTCAAAAAGATCTGAAACTTTACTGTAGAAACGAAACCTGTGCATTTTGCAGATAGCTGGATGTAAAATACTCTGCATAATATTGCAGAATTCTTGACAGACCACTTGGAAAGTGAATATACCATAAAAAACCTCCATAGGGTTTCACCTCTAATGAGAGCTCTGTGTCACTGATCAAGACAAAAGACAGAGAAAATCATGTGATGGTTGATATCTCAGTCATGGGGCAGAATATTGAAAGCAGAAGACCTGAAACTATCAACGTGAGTACAGGTAATACTGGAGTTGCAATAGTGATTACTGCAGTTCTTCTTCAGATATGTAAACAAAGTACAGGAAGCTTTAATTCATCCTCCTTATTGAATAGCACCATTAATCAAGCAACTTTTGTTCACATTGTATAAATTGGGAGAAAATGGAAGATGATGACAAGTTAGCTATTAATCCTTAACGGAGTTGTGATACACAAGAGTAGCTGTGCTGTACTTCTAGTACCTAAGCAAGCTTACTCAAGAATTGCCTACATGTCACAGCTTTGTGCTATGGCATACATGGTTGCAGGATCCCTCTGTCAAACATAATCCCTCTGTTCTGTAGGTTGATGATATTCCCTCGTCTGAAAAATGTGGAGCTCCTGTACCTCCAGAAACAGTGCAAGGACTAATCATGCATGAAAGCTTTGAAAGAAAAAAAAACAACACAAAGGCAGAATAAAGTGAAGGGGGATGCTGCTGTTCTGGCACATTTAGACTAACCTCATGTGATGCTTTAATGTTTTATTGTAGACAGCTGTATCAGCATTCCCCATGTTAATTGTACCATCGTCATTACAATGGAAAAATATAATCAACTTAAAGTTTTGAAGAAAACATGGGGAAGAAAAGGGTGAAGGACAGAAAACAATAGAATAATGACAATGTTTAGCAGAGCAGGTATTTAATGGTCAGTGAAGGAACACCTAAACAATGGAGAGATAAGTGATGGATAGTCCTGTGTTACCATAGAAAATCAGAAAGGACGTGATTGTTAAGGATTTAATAGCTAGTAAGGATATTTGCCTGTAGACCAGAGAACTTTCTAATGGCTCATCATTCTCTCAGTGAAATTTAAGACATTGGTATCCTAAATAACACTGCCTGTGTAGAAAGAATAGTATAATAGGGGACAATAAATTCTCACATGACCCATAACAGATCCTGAAAAGGGAAGAAGAAGGAGGTAAGAAACAGCAGGACAAAGGATGAGTTTTTCCAGGGCTGGGAGAATGATAGTTGAGGAAAGGGAGAGGGAAAATGTGCATAACTCATTATGGGAGGAAGTCCTAGAAAAAATTGCAATAGGTTGATCCAGATTCCCAACTTCAAAAGGCAAAGATATTAAAAAAACCCCAAACAACTGGCAGGTTAAGTTAGAAAGAGGATTCCAGAGAATGCTGAATAGAATCAGAAAATACTGAGGGGAAATGTACTCAGGGACTCTGCACAGGAGACTGTAAGAAAAAGGAGAGTGATAAGGGTTAAAGATAAAGCTCTGGCATAAAAACAAACATGATAATTGAAAGGATCCTATGAATAAAGCATGGGAAGGAAAGACATAAGGAGCCATTGGGAACGTAATAGCCCAGCAGCCAAGTTGTGTACTGAGCCCGGTTGGAAGGAGCAGCAGACTGCCATCTCATCAGTGTGGCTGGCTAATGACATGGCTATGCAGCTTGGCCTCAGTTCTCTCTGAGAGAGTCTACTGATCACAGACTTTATAACTGGAAATGCTACGCTTCCTACCTACATGTTTTATAGCTGGTAAGGAGTCTACTACTTTGCACCTTCATAGTCACCATTATGATTAAACTTAAATAAACTTACCATGTCACTACTCATGCTACATTTGTATCTCTTGATTCCACATGGTGCATTTCAGCACTTCAAGTGTATCTCCTGAAGTTCTAAAAATCTGTTTACTTTTCCACTGTAAACTGCTCAGTAATCATAGGACCCAAGTTGCTTGCCTAAAAGCAATTGCCTCTATGACTTCAATTTTCATCCCATCCATCAGTCTTTCTCCTAGTCCTAGAAAGCTTCAGTTTGAGTTGTAGGAGTAGCAGCCATAAGTAAAATAGAATAAAATTAATTAAATAAATAATAATTAAAAATTCTCAGCAATAAACACAAAGTGAGGAGACAAATTCACCCAGAAGTTTTCTCCCATGTACTTTTCTTGGAACTGCTCAGGAGGAGGTTGTCCCCATGTAGCAAATCATTTTCCTCAAACATGATAAAAGCATTTGCTGTTAGCTATCCATAAATTCTGCAATGGAAGACTTTTCCACATTAATATATCAACTTGCTAAAACTTAAACACAAGGGAACATTATGATATCTCTGGTTTAAAAAAAAAAAGAAAAAAAAAGCCTCAATAAATAAGACCCAGGCACTTTGTCTTAAAATATATTATAAAGCAAAATCCCTTCCTTCTGAATTTCATTTTATAGTCCGTTTCAAAATTTTCATATTTTATTCTGAACCCTCATAAAAGAAAAATTTGAAGCTGAAATCCACTTACTTTCTGAAATAGCTTTAGTATTTTAATTTGTCTTTATAAACTGAAAAGTGCCTTTTCCATCAGGTAAAGTGCATTGGATCAGCTAGTGGGCTTTGGTTTATTTCCACAAAAAATAGTTAGTACACTCATCCAATGCATTGCTTTATTTACAGAAATTCTCACTTTGTTATGCAGTATGAATAAGACTTTAAATATCTAAAATTAGAGCCTCGAGTATTTATTACATTAACTTAAAACAGAAAAGAGATTTAATCCATCTGTGGGTATACAGTGCTAATGCTATTTTATGCAAAAGGAGAAGTGAAGATGCAGAACTAAAAATACTGAAACGTAAGAAAGAATAAATTAAAGATTCAGTTGGTAATCACTGAGTTATCTGCTAGCAGCAGTCCAGTTCTTAAAGACACTTGAGTGAGAACAAGTTATAAGTGAGGATGATCACTTACAATCTCACTTATGGAGATTTAATATAAATAGGATATAAAAAAGAAATACAAAATTCTGAATGAACAATATCTTAACAAAGGCAATGTTTTTAAACATTACTCTCTTTAATTTCTGCATTTTAGTTTGGGTTGAGTATAGACAGGAAATTGTGTATGAGTCCACAGTGGACTCAATTCATATAGTAGGAGTTGTGACTGCATTTGATTCCTCTAGTAGAAAGTTGAAAGATACTTCCACATTCACCCTGGGAAATAAAAAACACTATAAATTTCTATTGCTTTCCTTAGTAATTGAGAGCAGACAGGTGCTTGCTACATCCAGCTGTCTATACACAGGCTTCTGATTCCAGAAAGTTAATGCCTGCTTTTAACAACTTTGTACAAAAAAGTTAATGGGTGAATATTCACTAATTAGATTCTTGATTCATTTAAGCAGCCACAGACTCAAAATATCAAATGCTCTTTTTCCCACCTGTTTGTTTAGCAACCCTATTAAAAGCCATAGCCATCATCTTTTCTTCTGTTCAAAACCCTTCTATGCCCATCTTCTCTGTCCTCCAGTATAACCTGGATGTCTTCTGGATGTGTGCATTACTACATTCCTAGTTTCTATAAGCTCTTCACATTTTCATGCACACATGAAGGAGTTTGAGACTCATAAATTATTAACCAGGCAATGATTTCCTGTTCCTCAGTAAAGATCATGTTCTATAATCAGGACATTTAGTTAACCACTGGGAAACGCTGATACAGGCATGAATTTTCTACCTTCTAACAACGGCTGTTGTGCTCTAGTACATACCTGAGTTCCAGAAGTGTGACATGGATAAATTCAAGAATTTAGTAAACTGTGAAGAAAACCAATTTACATTTTTAGTACAAAATGTTGGGGTTTTTTTAAAAGGCAAAACCCATGCTGTAGATCTTAAAAGGTTGGAGTGTGAAACATTTCAACTCGACAAGCTACAGCATTTATATGGGAAGGAAATAGATGCTCTCTGAAGAAGTTCTACCTGAGCAATACATACCACACTATGTGACCTATGTGCTCCACTACTTTTGTGTGCAATAATATATATATAAAAATATATATTAAAAAAATATAAAAATAACAGTAATAGTAGGAATCACAAAATGTAAGCAATTGACTGTGTTTTTGCTGCCTTTCTTATATGAATTAATTAAACATAATAGTAACATTTCTATATTACCCGTACACATATACAGTTAGAACAATTATTGCAAGGTAGCTTTCAAAGAAACCAACATAGCAGAAGTTATTTTTGCATGAATTATAGAGCATTAGTGGTTGCATACATTGACTATCAATTAGGTTTCTGGTTTCCAGTTAAATAGGAAAGGAGGAAAGAAATGATACCACAAAACATCCTTTGAATACTTGCTGTGCCCACAGCCTACAGGTATTACAGGAAAGGCCAAAATTCAGCAAGGTGCATTTGTATGTGCAATTTAACCATATTTCACCTCTGAATTTGGCTTTGTGTCTTTCCAGTTTCAGAGTAAGCAACATCATGTACCAGAGGACGGAAAAAGACAGTGATCCAGCTTTCTCCAAACATATCAAACCTGAAAATAAACAGTAATCTCCAAAAAACACCATACCATATCCAAAAGAACTGCTACTGAAAATGCCCTGCTTAGCTTTCTAGCACTTATGGCAAAACTGAGTGAGCTAGTTCTGATTCCCAGAGCTGTAATCTCTGTTTAGCTCTGAAACACATGCTAATGTTTGCTGGCAGCATGGTGCCTTTGGTTGCAGAGCAGCTTTTAAGAAGTGCTGAACCACCTTATTTTAGACCAATTATCTTGTTCTGTACCCACATGGTAACCCTGCTGGTGTGAACTTTCAGGATAACAAAAAAA
>VWZY01002526.1:866381-912221 GCA_013399075.1 Chloroceryle aenea | reverse complement strand
AAAAAAAAGAAGTGGAGTAAGTTGCCTTCTATTGAAACCACAGCCCACAGATTTTTTTTATGTCTCATTTCAGCCTCATTAAAAAAAATCTGTATCCTGTTAAACCACAGTGGTCTTTTTTTCTCAGTCAGCTTACTACGACTGAGTAATACACTGTATTTCACAACATAAAGTCCAGTTAACTAGCAATTAAAGAACCTTTGATTAATCTCCACTGCTGTGATACCTGATTAGCTAGTTTTTGAAGGCTGAAGCCGCTCTTTTTAGTGCATTTTTTTTTCTCTAATAGCAGGTTTTGTTGTGTGGCATGAAACATATATAGAATACATCAGGGTTAATTTGCATTTAAATCCCTTGAAGAGATGCTCATAAAATTTAATATTTTTTTCTGTGTTAGGAACTGTTTCCAAACATAAAGACATTTCTTTGCCCACAGAACAATAATTGTGTTCCTTTTCCTTGTACCATGCAATTAAAACAGGTTATTACCAAATCAATACCCATTTCACAAAATGCATCCCGCCGATGTCTCTCTCTTGTCCTCCTCACCTAACAAGTCTAACCTGTAGATTTATTCTGCTTGTGCCTCTGAAGTAAAAAAGAGAAATCCAAAACCAAAACAAAACTCAAACACAATCTCTTAAGCACAGCTTGAGATTGAAAATGAACAGAGCATATGCCAATCTGTCTCAAATACCACAGTGTGCTAAGGGCTTTGCAGTCTTTACAGGGATGTTAGGATGTGAAACACCTAGAAGACTTTATGATCTGAGCAAGAATATAGAAATATGAGCAGGAAGTTAAACTCATAATCAAAGCCAGTATAAAGTCTAGTACCCATTTTGTTATCTTCACAGGTTTTTTATCAGCATTTACAAGAATTACGCTATTTATCAATCTCGTGTTTGTTTCTCTCATTTGGTTGAAATTAATCAATATTGAAAAGGTAAAAAAAATTGCTCGTGGTGAATGATACTTATCCATCTGAACTATTCCTCCCTTTTTTTCTCCCCAATATCTGTGAAGAGTGATGGAATATGGACTTCTGAAAAGAATACTTGAAGGGTGCTGAGATGGGGCTATGTGGACCTGTGCTAAAGAAGTAAGTACACATGTCTGCAAGGAGCTCCATGAAGGAGGACCCAGGAGGTACGAGGAGGATGTACAATGGAAGATAAGTTGTGTTAACTGGGAAATGCAGGAATGAAGAGGACAGAAAATTAGGTAAGTGCCGGTCTGAATGGCAGATTGTGAATTTTAGTTCACACAGAGAAAACGAAGGTCAAGAAGTGAGTGAGGAGGAGTAGGGCTTGGTCCAGGTTACTGACACAGTAAGTGATTTTGTGGTAGAACTTACAAGAGCTCAAAGTGAAAGGGAATAGAAAAAAAGATGTGCTAACAGTCAAACTAAGAACTACAGAAAAGCTTTTCAGTGGAAACATGGAACAGCAGATAATCTTTAACTGCACTCTAGAGAAAAAGGAGGAAAATTCGGACATTTCCTTATTATTCTTTACCTACTAATTCCAGTTATTTCAGACTTCATGATGTGTGAGCATGAAGTGGGTACAGTCCTAGCTGTCATTTTCAAAGCACATTGAAAATTCTAAGTCCAAGCACTGGCTAAGTGCCTAGAATTCTAAAATAATGAGAATAAAAGAATAAATGAGAATAAAAGAATTCTAAAATAATGAGACTGATTAACTAAGAAAAAGACAGCAAAGTCTATCATGCACTTTTGATATTTGTGATTGTGTAGTGTCAGAAATAAACCTTTTTATTCTTTCAGTTGCCTTTCAGTAGATAACAGGTGCTCTAAGTTTGCAATGCATGTTTACATACGTATATAAGGTATTCTTTCTGTTACTGTGACATTTCATTAGTCTGCAGAAACAAATGCTGGTGTACAAACTATGTGTGAACACTGAGCTGCTTTCCTTAATTTAAGCAAAACCATTTATTTACTTTTTTAATGAGAAACTATAAACTTAAAAAAAATTTGATTGCTTAACTGTGCCATAAAAAGAGGCCACAAATGTACAAGCTTCATAGGTCTTTAATATGATTAAAAATATTTTTAGTTTGATTAAATCGGTGCTTTTTTTGTTTTGGTGGCAAATATTACAGGAAAAGAGAGAATTCTTTGTCCCTAGAGATTCTGTTACAAACCATTACCCAAACCTTCTCTCTTTGATGCATTTCTGATATTTATGCTCAGCACCTTCATCTACTCTGAGATGTTTTTCCTGTTTACCCAGAGGAGAAAGCACACAAATTCTTTTGCAAATTGAAAAATATCTCTTTGTTGATTGAAAATTGTCTTCCTGTCTTCTGATACATATGCTGTGCAAATCTGCTATGCATGTGCACGTTTAGATAATTTTGTAAGTATGAAGCTGTGAATCATAATCGTGGATATTTTTCTACTTCATGATATTAAAATCAATTTTTCTTTTTATATTGGAAAATATCAGAACATTTACACAAAAGGGTTTCTTGAGGCAATTTTTCAGGTGCTATAAAAAATATAAATCAGGGGATTTTAATTTTTTGTGGGTTTTTGTGTGTTTGTTTTTTTTAAATAAATAAGTACAGAAAGCCATGAACATGAGAACAATGATCGTGCACTGCTAGAGATCCAGAGTAGTCTACAGTGCTGTCATGATAAATCTTAGTTACACTGGACAAGGAAATATCCTATGTGCTTTGGTCCACGCTTCCATGAACTTTGTCTTCATCTATAAGCTCAATGAAAGTTCTTTTACTACTCAAAAGTTAGGGCTTTTTTCAGGATAAGATTTTTTTTTTTCTGCCCAGTTTTAGTGTGGACTTGGAGGGATCCAGCTGATATCATCTCAGTTTCTGTGTTTCACTGTCAACAGTAAAATCTGCTGGTGTAAAGCAGCATGTGGCCTTATGTCAAAGTTTAAATGAATAGAAACTGGAAGTATGGTTTGGTACTCAGTTCTTGACAAAAGTGACTAAAAAGAAAATAGACAACTTCACTGTCATGCAGGGTGTGTAATTATGGATCATTACAAATCCACACCACCACTGTGATGTTGCAGAAGTCCGTATGAAATGCATGCTGCTTTAACTCAACTTTGTTAAAAATTTTTGCAGAATACAGAGGAAGAAAATACAGTGGGAAAAAAAAATCCCCTTTATTCACTGGATAAAGAAACTGTCAAAACTGTTGAAAAATGGCATAGCAGGGCAAGCAAGAAAAACTGACTTGATCTGAGGCTTTAATAGCATTAAGGAATGACTTTCACCTCCTAAAAAGTATTAGTTTTGAGGCCTTATCCTCACTTGGAGAGATGTGGAATCAATAAGTAACAAGATTGAGACAAGACATGATGGAGGCAGATAACAATGAAATTCATATACTAAAGGCTGACCCGTGTTCAGTATAACTTACTTGGAAACAGAAAGAAAGGAAACTGATCTGAATGTTTTAGACTTGCAAAATATCACAGGAATTCCTGTATTACCTGGCTTTGCTGTGCCTTCATGGTCAAACCACAAATGAAAAAACGTAAAGCTCATTTAGAACATTGAACAGCTTTGGAAAATCTAGGCTGAGGATATCCACTAGCCAATACAGGGAAAAAATGTGTGGTTCTAACTCTGCTCAAGATGTATTAAACTCTTTGCAATTACATGTCATAGATCTTATAATCATAGAATAATACAGGTCAAAAGGATTTCTGGACTGCCCAACATCAAGCAGGATGGTATAGGTATTTTGTATGGGCCCTCTCTAAAATCACACTGGCAGGTGTTCTGGGATATCTCCCAGCAAATGCAAGCTTCTACTACAACAGCAAAGCAAAGGTTGGCTCTTACTAAGGCAATGTACTGTCAGATTGTCAGTCCTGAGCTTTAGTTTACAGGTCAGTTCTGTGCATTATGGACCTGTGACAGTGGGACGTCCATGGTTTCTCAGCCATTCTGGAGAACCATAATGAAGACATTCAGTGAAGGCAGGACTATCAATATGGCCCTACATCGACAGCAGCAGCACAGGTAGAGAACCTTGACTTCAAGAACTTTGATTCACTGTAAGAGCTTAAAGTGTCGTTTACAGTGCTATAAATAAGATTAAATTAATCCCCAAGAGATATGTCTAAGTATAGCTTCTTTCTAAAAAACAAAACAAAACAAAAAGGTTCTTTTCTAACTTTTAAACTATTATATTTTTCTGTGACTGTCATTACAGATCAGGGCCACATTATTGTATGTTCTGAAATGGTAATTGCACCTTTATTTTCCAAAGTAAAAGAGTAAGCTGTATTTTGCTAATACTTAATATAAAAGAGTATGTTTGGTTATTGTCTTCTCTACTTGTAATGAGTTCAGTAAATAAATATATCGAGTAAAAATGTTGTAAAACAAGGTCTGTTTTCTAACCAAAAGTTGCATTTTCCCTTTCTAAAGATATTGTTGAATCAGCTTTGTTTCTTTATTGATATTCTGTTGTCTGACCACTTGAAAATATGTGTTCAGTCAAGTCTTTTGGAGTGTTGTTCTTCTTGTGTAAGAACCATAGACGAGATTTCAGGAACACTAAATAAGAGTAAATTTCTTCTAGGCTGTGACTGAGCACTGGTCTATGCTGTAAAAGACCTTAGTACAGAACTCCCCTTTATCAGCATTTCTTAGATGACCACAACATTTTAAAGCAGGACATTGTATCTGGACATTCCACTTCCCAGGTCAATATGCTGATGGTAGCTACTCAGGGATTTTCCCAAACAAAAGAACAATTACAGGCTTTGAGACAAAAGGAGTATTCTTATAACAAAAGGAAAAAAAGAAAAAGAAAAAGAAAAAAAAAAAAACAACAAAACCACCACCAACAAAAAAAACAAAATAAAACCAAAAGGAAACTGAAATCTCCTTCCCCAAATCAGTTTAAAGGCACAGGAACAGCACAAGGGGAAATCAGTATTATCACTATTTCCTCTAGTCTGCTGGCTCACTAAGAGAAAATCTGGATATTATTGTTTATTTCTCCAGCAACTTTCAGAGGAAGTAAATTAGTTCAAAATATATCTCACAAAATTATTTTTAACATTTTTAAAACAGTTTTTTTATTTTATAAAATGTTATCCAAAAGTTCTAACTCTCGTATCTTAAGGAAATTTTCTTAATTGAAAAGAAATAATAGCAAAAACATAAAACTGAACTCTTGTGTTAGTAATTTGGCTTTGCAGCTTGTTAATAGTATAACTAATCATCAAATTTAAATCTACAGGTTCTGCATCATTGTCATCCAGTTGTTGTCTTAAATCTGGGTAAACTGACGAGAGTAACTCCCAGCTACAGTCAGAAAGACTTCTATTGGAGGAACTTGTGAATTTTAATCACTGAGTTGTGTGCATTTCTGAAATAAAATTTACAGTGACTCTGCACTGCACTAGGTAACCTTTCCTGCTGGTTAAGAGACATCTTCAAAAAGGAGTAATGATACCCTCTTATTCCTTCTATATGCATGTGTTGGTGAGAATGCAATATTATCAATACAGTAAATAAAGAGCCAAGGTTTGTCAAGATTTATCTGGAATTACATCTGCTGAATTGTGATACGGTTCTTGCTTTTACATAAGCATTTGTGCCTGCTGGTGGTAATAGCAGACATGAACACTGTTGGCTTCATGACTAACAAGACCACATTTGAAAGGCTACCATCTACATATTACTGGTCTTTCTAGGAATTATTAAAATAACAAGCACTTAAAAATAGATAATTAAACCAGAGTTGTCAATGACCTTCCGATTTCCCCTTCATTATCTTACTGGGGCTCAGAGAGGGTGACTGTATTTTTTTTCTAACTAGTCTTAACATAAAATTATATATTCAAGTCTTGGCTCTCTCAGACTATTTCATTGTACCACACATGACCAAATATACAGAATATTTTACATATTCAGGTCAGAATTTAAAATTATCCCGTGACTATTATATTATATTTTTGTAAAACCAAAGAGAACATGGGATTATTTGATTTGATTTTTAAACATAATTTCTCTCTTGGTTCACCTCTACTTAAGAGAAAGACTGCTTATTTTAAAATGCTTATGGTTTAAAAAGTATTAGTGATGAATAACCTGTATGTGACTATAAGGGAGCAGCATGTATTATATATGATGGAGGGACTTGGCTTTGATTTTAAGTGACTGGTTTTTGCTATTTCTTTTTCCCTTAGACTGATGCACCCTCTACTATAAAATAGGGAAAAGTTTAAGTTATATATTCAGATAAGATTTAAGTGCCTACAGTGGGAGTTAGCATTTAAATGATCAAGTCTGGAAGATAAAGGGTACACCGGGGAAACATCCTTCAGTACTATTTCAAATAACACCTGTGTCAAAGGCAGACTCACAAATTAGTGGCCTGTAGCAAGACTTCTCAGGACCATTTTTAACTTAAGCTTCTCCATCTAGCTGTCTGGAAGCTCCAAGCCCTCTGCCTTTGTAAAGTGGCATTAGACAGTGCCAGGTAATATTACAACTGTCTACACTTTTCTTTTGTTAGAAGAGATCCCATCAGTATCCTAAACAGTTTGGGACCTAGCACAGGCAAAGGACCGTGCATTTTATGTCAGACACACTGTTTTGGCAGCAAGACTGTGCAAATGCTAGGGAGAGAGGTCCATGATGGGGTTCTTCCTCCTATGAAAAAGTATGTTTTTAATGATTTTTTAATATAAAACAGATAGATAAAGCTCTTTGTTAAGCTCCATGTTGGACAGTGCTGAGCTTAACTGACTGCCGAACTTGCAGTTAACATTAAACCTTCTATTGGATCTTGCTCTACGTCCTTTACTCAGATCCCAATTTTCTCAGATCTGTTAACAGAATGTGGACAGAAGAAGGTGAGGAAGATGGAAATTATTTGATGGCCATAAGTTTTATTGTGAGAAAATAGAACTGAATATTAAAAAAAAAACACTTATCTAAAGGAACTTAAAGAAATTGACTGGTTTTGCCAGGGAATTAAGAAGTTTAAATACTGCCATCAGCACTGATACACTTTTTTATAGAGGTAATTCATTTCGGTAAGCAATGCTTCATTCAATCAGACTCAGAAATTAAAGAAGAAATAATCCAAGTTGGGAAAGTATTTTGAAATTGCTAATGTTAGAATTGCGAAGGCTGAAAAATAAGAAGGGTACACGTGAGATAAAGTTGCACACTTCAGAAGCAAACCATCTACCATCAGAAGATTTAGACAAGTAAGAAAGCAGAAACAATTGTAATAATGTTCAAATATTCATAAATGTTCATCCTCAAAAGACACAGCACATACTTAAATTCCTCAGTGAAGTGGAGAATAAACGTGTTAAAGAAAATGATCACGTTCACACTGATTTATGGCCTAACAATCAGAGATCTCAACTGGGAGTAAGAGACCTTCAAGAATGGCTCTGAATTCTATCTGCTATGTGTAAAGAATAGAATATCTCCCTGTATTGAATGTTACAAGATAGATTTTTGCCCTGCCTGCTGGTGTCTTCTATCACTTTTGTCTTTGAGTCAACAGAATCATCAAAACTAATGCTTGAATTTCTGAAGTACCCAGGCTCTAAAAGGAAATGAAATGTACAACATACTTTTGGTCTCAGCATTATATTACTGTGTAGGTACTTACTTGTATGGTTTTTGGTCTATGTAGGGTAATGTAATGGAGCACTGAAAGACAGACAAAGGAAAATCTTTTACAGTGTGTTGTGTTCCTGAAGGAAGATTGAAATGGATTTCTCTACACTACTAAGTTGACCACTATATTATTTGGGTATAATATTTAAGTAACGGGTCTTTACTGGATGATTTGGAATGCTGGAAATTGGTCACTATCAAGCCAAAGAGAAAGAGTGCCCCTGAGCAGTTATTCAGAGGAACTAAGGTGTAACTACTCTCCTTTTAGATCCTTTAGACAACTTTTGTAGAGTCAGTCAATAATCTTCACAATGAGTAGCTTGACTGAAGATAGTGAAGGCTTCTCTTCATCTTCGTTTTTAGAACATAAAGGACTTCAGCAGAAGCACAAAGTGATTGCAACCAGAGTAGCCTTTTTTACAATAGTGAAGTAGCAAGAGAGCCTTAAGGAGGGTGGCCTTATTTCCAAGGGATTTTCATAATCACTGCACCATAAGGCTGTCTAGGACAATCTTTTTTTACTTCCCTTTGAAGACCTGAATAAACAGTTTTGGGGCCACAGAAATGCTAAACTGTGCTGTTCATCTGCATAACCTGTTGAGAATACACATCCATAAAGGTTATAAGGGAGATTTTTTTTGCCTTATCCATTGTCCTTTTCAGAGCTGTTAGATAAAATAAAGAGTTGTCACATATGTAGACAGTAGTATATCCCCAATCACAACAGTAATTAAGAAAAAAAGTGGTTTAAAATTATTATATCCTTAAAGATTATAGTCACGGGACTATTTCAGATAGCAATATCTGCTACTTAGTTGCTAGAAGTTACTGCAGAGTAATGAAAAGATTTTAATCAGGACATAGATAATGTTATACTTTAAGAATTTTGACATATACCCTTGTCTGTAGATAATATATACCAGTACTGATACATATGAAATATCTGATCCTTTGAGACTTTTCAGCTATGGAGCCAGTAATTTATTTTCCTTACTCCTTCACACATATTTTATGCTTGAAATACATTTACCTCAGGTCTAATTAATACACAGGTGCTGTATTCAGCATGAGGTAATCAGAAAACCATTAAGTGATTCACATTGATTCAGGTTACGATTTATAAAGAGAGCCGCTTTCGCTGTTCAATAGTCTGAACTCCTAAGAAATACAGCCAAAAGTAACATGTATATAGCAAAGCATTTGCACAGCTTCAGTTTTGTTTCTTAGCTTTTTGGGAGCCAAAATCTTCAGAATTAGGAATCATGAGTCCTGTTGACCTCTCAGTCTTACGGTTCTAAATGTGCATATTTACAAATATTTGTTGGAATCTTTAGTATTGAGGTAAAAAATGTAGGAGTTTATTGTTGTCTCAGAAAGCTTGTAAGAACTCCATGATTTATTTATCTGGGTGGAGAGAAGGTAATGCTCATACTGTGTTGGAAGCAACACAATTAAAGCTCAGAAAAAATAAACTGACACATTGAATGCTAATGAGATGAAAAAGAAAGGTTTTTTTTTCCACATCATAAGTGCCTCCTATGGACACAGATAGAATAGAAATTAATTTTTAGGACTCATACGTACAGTGTTTTCCACAGGAGGAAAGGGATGAGAGAATTGATCAGAAATCTTTAGTTGACTTCATAAGTAGAGAGCAGAATCTGCACTTTCAATATAAACCTTTAAATTGTAGCAGACTCTAATCTCACTTCTTGTCTAGAAATCAAAGCTGTATTTTTTTAATTATATTCCTAGATCCAAGTCTTGTTTTCCCCTTAATATGGAAACACTGTTTAGGGTATACAAAGAGATGACTGGATCCTGGCCCACAGATTAGCTAACTGAGCAGAATATAACACAACAGTGAAGGAGAATGTAATAAAAAAGAAAATGCAAAGCTGTCAAGAGTTTCAGATAGTACCATGGGGAATGCCTGGATATCTCAACTGATTAAAGGGGAGTTAGTTGAGAAATGGCTGAAGTCAAGCCATCCAGCTCAAAGGACAATATCAGGGTCCTTTTGAGGAGTAGAATCTGAATTAACTGTATCGGTAATGACATTATAAGGCCAAGATTACTTTGGTGATAACGTGGAATTAAAAATTAGGGAATAGATTAGTAATAGTACTTAGTGGTAATCGTAATCACTGGAATAGATAGTACAAGTAATTGCTGGTGGGTTATGTGTTTTGGGAGGAGGCAAGAGTTAAGAAAAAGAAGGATCAAGGTGGATGGGGAGAAGGACAACAATGGGCAGTAGTCATCTGTGTAATGTACTGGGAATATAGAAAACCCCTGGATCCTGAAATGAATCAAATTCATCTTCCTTTAAGAACTGAAACTCTCTCAAGGTCCTGCTGGCAGAAGGAAGGGCAGAGGGAACCCAGCGCATCCAAGTTATATGATATGAAAGAGAAACTTCTATTAGGGAGCTAAGCAAATACATGCTCTGTTCCCAGGCATGCTGGTGTATAGAAAAAAAATAAAAACATTTCCTGCCATTCATTTCATCTACTTTATGAGAATGATATAGAAGATTTTTCTCTCTTTCACTCTAAACAGACGGATAATTGAGAATATTGGAGAAATATAATTCACCCATCTTTGTGAAAACCTTTTGCAGCCTGAGATACAATCAGAATTTTGAAATAAACTTTCAAAGCCAGCAAACTCTTTAACTATTTTGAAGTCTTCTCAGTTAAGTTTTCCCAGTCAAATAGAAGATGACACAAAATGATATTTAGCTGTTTGCTGAAGATAATGCTTGTGTTGGCATCACGCTTTAGTCTTGAAATTCCCTCCAGTAATTTACTGTAATTGTAATAACAAGAACATGAAGACTAAATGATAAATCTCTTGCAGAGAGGAACTTCCATGGAATAGGGTAGGCTGTCATTTATTCTTGTTCATTTGGCTTGAATAGATGAATGTTCCTACATAGCAAACAAATGTTTACAGTGTTTGGTGAGAAGCTATTCAAAGCCACTTTGGAGTAATTCAGCTAACATGTACTAAAGTTGCACTTGAAAAGCTAATCTGATTTTTAATGTGCATCTATTTCCCTACACTGACTCTCAAGATGGGTATTTACTTGCTGACAATGAGTAAATGCTAATTTTCCACTAATTAGTATATTTTTATATGGTACTGAGTTTTAGTATGTATTAATTGCTAAATTAGAGATTAAATAAGAGAAGTCTCACATTAAATTCACGGGAGGAGGGGGGGTTCATATTACTAACAAATTGTGAGTGTGTTGACATCTGTATCACCATGATGAGACCAATTTGTATAGCATCTGTCAATGAAAAGTTTAGCTACTTGCAGTTATAATGGAGGTATTTTGGCTACAACACTAAATGAGCAGGATAATATCTATTCCGTGAGTTAAATGGTTAGATCAGACATCCTGACAGAACTAAGTACCATTGGATAAGAGGAGGCAGGGTAGTATAATTTTGCTAGCTGCAGATAGCTGTGGCCCAGACAGCTGAAAAGATACAAATCAAGAATTCCTCCAACATGACAGGAAACTTTCATTTTTCTGTTTTATTTTTGTATTAGCCTTTCCAGTGGAGTCCATAATTTTTTTTGTCTAGTCATTAAAAATGAATGCAGGAAAACTTTGTCCACTAGACAGAAAAATAGGGAAGAGACTATTTTAAAGGTGCAGCATGCTGTGTCTGTAAGTAACAGCTTGAGAGAAAATTATAGTCATTTGGGTGCAATGGTAAATAGTTTTTATTTCTATTTATTTCAAACTCAGTCTGATTCAGAATACATGTGGAATGGTGAATATTGTTGCCAAGAATGCTATTACAGCTTTGCCTATCTTTTCTGCAGGCCTTTCATTAGAATGAAAAGGTTGCTTTCCAGCATCACCATTATGAATTATTTTATTTTCAAAACATACTGAAAAAATATCAGTAATGCAAAGAAGGCTTTCATAATTTTTGACAAATATGTTTACTTCTCTGTCCCATTATTCTAGCATCTGGTCCATAAATCAGAGACATGGCACCAACCTAAGCCCAATTCAATTGCTATCTAGTTGCATGTATTTCAAATAAATATATTTTTCAATACAGGCTAATCCAGGCAATTTTGTTCAGCTCAGTGATGACCTAGAAATATTATGATCTGAAATTATGTGGCAGTTCATCTGCATTAGGCTGTTGACATGAAATACATTGTTCAAAAAAAGAATATCACAAAGATCTTCAGAACTGTTGCAGTTTCCTAATGCATAGCACATACATATTTGAGACCATATATTTTATATGATACTGATCCATCCTGTGATCATACTTCTAGGTTAGTCCTTCAAAAGCAGACGTAATGTACTCTGTAAAGCTGCTTTCCATTCTCTACAGGTGTTGTGGTTAAACAGAGGTTATCAAAACAAACTCTCATTCAATTTCTACTCAAAATATTAATTCAAGAACAATATTAAATTTATTATGATTTCTGATCTATTTTCTTATGGAAATGCATCTTATCCAGTTCCATTATGTGTGCATATGTAAACATGAAGGTGTACCTGTCTTTACAAAAAATTTAAAGTAACTTAAGCCACAAATTTCATTATAATATGTTTTCCTGATAGAAATTGGCAGAGGGAAGATAACAGGCAACCAGTGGTTCTTGGTCTGTGATACTTTTGAATGATAACCAAAGTTTTATTATTTTATAAAGTATTAAGATTCTGCCATTGACTGACTGAGTTACAATAATTCCCTTCTTTCTGACTGATCCACTGCCTGCTGAAATAAAAGAAAGGACTCATAATTGATCACTATTGGACAAGAATCCTAAATCCATATTCTCATGGGCTAAGCCTTCTATGTCTGCCTTGGCTCAAATCCAAGATAGAAATGGATGACTCCATAGGTTCTTCTTGCATGTGCTGTGAATCACACTGGCTGATAAGTGAAGAAATACTGTGGTGGTACTCCTGTATGTTAGCATATGGTATATTTGTACAACTAATAACCAGGAAAGCAACCACTGAATATAGGCAGGTGAAAAGCAACTGTCAAGTTGATTTGATGTCACCCTAGCTTCAGAAGGTCCTGATTTGTGCTTCCTGTGCATGTCCATGTTTGGACTAATTCCTCACTGCACATGTCCTGTAGAGTAAGGCCCATCAACACAAGCATGGGAGACAGAGGACTCCCATTTCCAGAGCTGATCAGTGTCATACTGGTCATGAGCAATGTTTTCAACATTTAAAACAAGAAGGAAGCTACACATTATAGGAAATGAGTGATCACAGTGAGAAAGCATCAATTAACACAATCTGTTTTCAAATGTAATTCAGTGACATGATTGGCCAGGTGATTAGCTGTGCAAAATAATTACCACCATGCATGGGAAATACAGAATTCTCAGATAACAAGGACTTTCAGAAGTGTCTGAGAAAATTTTCAAAGCTTTATGCTAAATGACCTTCCAAGAAAGAAAGTCTTGTAGTGTTGCTGTCCTTCCTGAAAAGTCCTGTAGGCTGCTGAAGAGGTAGCCAATGAGCAATTCATTTATTTAGTTTGCCTGGTCTCCTTGTGACCCTTTGCAAACAAATTATTTTCAGAGCAAAGTGAAGGGTATTTCTTTAAGAGTGTTATTGGTCAGAGCATGAGAATATATTCACAAAGAAAAGAGTGCTGATTAAAAAGTATTAATTATTTATTATCATTCTAGATCAGTATTCCTCTCATCATCTCCCAAAGGTTACCCAACACTTTCCAGAATTTATATAATTTTTAAAAAACTATTTGGTTACCCAAATAATTTTAAAATGCTGAAATACTTGCTGCTTTCTACAGTAACATCCTATGAGATGTCAAAAGGTAATGTATTTCCTTGACCAAATATCAGTGAAATTATTCAACAAAATTGACATGATAAAGGCTACAGAGCTACTACTTAGATGTTAATATACTATAGTTTTCTCTCTAGAACACTGAATGATGAAAGATAACTATATCTCAAAAAACCCATGCCACTTTCTACAAAACATAAACCCTTTTGCTCAGAAAAGATGCTGTAATACCGAAAGCTATTGCTAGTACAGGGCAATAGATTAGCATCACTGCTCTGCAATTATTCATCAATTATTCGTTGCCAATGTATCACTCTGTTTAGTTCACATTGTGTACTCTCACCAAGAGAAGGGAGGAGGGAAAAAGGAGAATAATTATGTCACAAAAATGGGTTATCTGGATTCTCGAGGTATTTTGTCATTAAAGGTGAAGACTGAAAATGCTTTCGAGGCTATGTTCTGTCCTGATGGTAGTCTACTATTATATTTAGTTTAGATAATAGAATGATACCTCTAAATACTAAACTATAATTCAAAAATAACTTTCTAGTTACATGCTCAAAAATGAAACTATCTGTTAGGTTATTAAAGGAATCTTACTTTGAAAAGCAAAATAAATTACAAAGGTAATAGTATTGTGCTAATATACTTAGGTATTTCTACAAAACTAGTTAGTCCTACACAACATAAAAGAAATCCAATACAAAATTTAAGTATATTAAAACTGTGCTAGCTGTTATAATAGGTGAGAAAATGCAATTATGAACCAATACTTCCTGTATGTTCTCACAGTGATGTTGCTCAGGAATTGTTTTTGGGCCCTATGGTCTCTCATATTTTTAGCAATAACATAGAAAAAACCACTAACTCATTGCCAGCTAAATTTGATGTGAAAAAAGGATAAAGAGAGTTCTATATAAGTAAGTGATTCTAACCAACCTAATATCATTTAACAATGGGAAAAAAGAGAAGTTTTTAATTGCATTGAGGGTAATGACCTACCCTAATGTGGAAAGAAATAGTGTAGCTCTATTCACAAGTTAGGTGACTTCATATAGCTGGATGTAGCTGGGAAATCATGTTCTACCACCCAAATTAAGAGGAAAAACCTTCCCAACTGTAATGCCATTACAGAATTAAAATCTCAAGGTACCAGTAGCCCTCCTTTGAAAGAGTCAAATATCCAGGATGAAGCATCTGAGTTACATCAACAACAACAGTGACAAGCACATTGATAGGAAAAGGGGAAAGAATGGGCTAAAAACATGAAGCTGTGATTTCGTCCTATGTTCTGCCACCAGATGTGTGGGGCATACAATAGCAATGGATCATGCTGTATCCAGGGTTCCTGAAAATACTGTGGCATTGAGTCTTCAGAAGGTCTTGACAAGCCCTGTATACAATGCACAATACTGATCACTAGCACTGGGCAAAATCTTCCTGTGACCTTTCCTTTCATCTAGAAAAAAAGGCCAGTTTTGTCAAAATATACATATTCTGCAAGCATATGTCAATTGCAATAAATTCTTATAGCAGTGAGAGACCTGAGGGGAAGAAAGAACTTTGCTAAGGTCATAACAAGAGGCCTTTCTGTTTTTCTATTTCATATTTAACCAGAATGGAATTATTTTGATTCAGATATTCATGTTACAATTGATACAACATTTAAGCTCCTTTTTCAGAAAATAATGCTGTCCTTGTTTTTAAAAACCTGTGGTGATTTTTAATGGATGTTTTTTTTCAGGTACCAAAAGGAATAAAAACCACAACAAAACATTGAGAAGGTGAAATTACTCATAGGGTGAAAATTGGGCTTTGAGCATGTTTATCATTTGCTACTCTAGCCCATCTGAGGGCTGTCACTCAAATGAGTTTTAGGGACTATTTCGTTATTCAGTTCCAGTCATTTCTTTGGCTGACTGCACACATCCTGCAGGGCCAGAACACTGTTGTAACATTCTTACTCGGCTGACTTTTTAAGTTTATTGTTGTTTCATCAGTAATGTTACCTATTGAAATACGTCTTAATTTTAAATAGTTGATTTGTCTGGGGCTTGTCTTAGAAGTGGCCAAGCCCTTCTTCCACATATTTTAATTTTTTTTAACCCACAGCTTGTATTTGAAAAGTAGATCAAACCCCAAATTCCATTGAAGGGAATGACAGAAGAGTAGCACTTGTCTTCCTGAAAGTAGCCTAAATCTTTTCTAGGCAAACAGCATCCAATTCTACCACTATTCCAGACCAGATAAATGTTTTTGCCTGGTCTTGACTGAGATCTGAAGAAGACAGGGCTGATTTTCCTGGGATATTCTTTGCCTCAGGCAAACTGATGTCTAAAAAGTCTTCCTACTTGTCTAGTGTGAGAATGTGCCTTCTGCACTTCTACACTTTCGTATTTGCTTTGGGTTATGCAATCCATTTACTCTTTCAGGCCTTGACTTGATCTTTGAAAGTGCCTTCAAAGATGCCAGCTTGGTGGAGTTTTGGGGATATATCTAATAGAAACTGGAAGTGATTGATTGGTTTTCCCCCTGGTACTCTCCTGACACCTATAAATAATCAGAATATTTTTTATATTTAAAAGGAGACATCATTTGTGTGATATTCACCCTGTAGCAGACCCAACACTTGGTGCATTCCCTAACGGAGCCTGGCATGCCAAGTGCTGTCCATAGGTCGCCACCACCTTCAGCTGTCAGGTCGACCCCATCTACGGCAGCCCACTCAGGTGGCCTTCAGATCCCCACTGCTCTCACCACAGGAAACACTGGCAGTCATATTGGACAGACAGTGAATGGAGGTGGTTGCTAAAAGAAGCATCCTATATCTGGCTTATCCCCACTGTACAAATACAGTGACTTTGGCACACACTGAAGGACACTGAGAACACAAATGGGCTAGTCTCAAATTTGTGTCTTAGGTAGTAACTTTATACTTGAGCACAGACATGAATTTGAGCTGAATATAAGGTATATATGCTGGCTGACAAGAAAACAATCTTCTTCCACACAGAGACAGAGGTCAGTAATCTGTATGGCCTGATCCTCTTTCAGTTGCTGTGTTTCTTTGCTAGAGAGAGATGACCCTCCACAGCCCCTATAATTAATAAAACTTCCATTAGAGTTTGACAGACTTTATGCACAACTCTGCAGGTTGTGAAACAGTAACTTAATCTTTAAAATCTCCAATCCACATCTCAGCATTGGGGCAGACCTTTCATTAAGGAATGGGATACGTAGCTGCTTCTTTTTAGTTCAAATGTTGTAAAACTTCCTTTCACAGATCTCTATCACTTGAACCAAACTCTTACTTCTCTACAGCATTATGATTAGATGCCAAGACACCCAGTGTAATGGAGACATGAATCAAACCTCACTAAAATCCCTTGGTTCCCACTCTTGTTACAAAGCCCATTTTCCTTCTTATGCATCATTAATTTAGCTCTCTTACTGAAAACAGATGGAAGCCTTTGGCTTTCAAGTTTCCTTCTTATGTGTTTAAATTTTTTAAAAATGGTTAGGATATGGGCACAGATTAGAAGCACATGTGAAAACTTTCAGAGAGACTAGAGCTGATAGCATTTGACTTAATGACATGGTTAGAAAAAGATAGAAAAGAGCAGATTTGAGACAGACTCTTCATTATGAATCTTGTCAGTGCTACTTAGGTATAAGAATGTTGCAAAAGTACAGTACTCCTTGTTTTAGTAACTGAAAGCAAACTAAAATGCTGCATTGGCACATTAACTTTATCTGAAAACAAAATTATCATATAATCATAGCATCCTAGAATCTTTTAGGTTGGAAGACACCTCTAGACGTCATCTGATCCAACCTCCCTGCAGAATTAGGGACATCTCAGAGCCCCATTAAGACTGACCTGGAATGACTCCAGGGATGGGGCCTCCACCACCTCTCTGCACAGCCCATTCCAGTGTCAATATTATTAATGAAGATATTAAAGACCACTGGTCTCAACAAAGACCCCTGAGGAACACCACTTGTCACCTTTCTCCATCTGGACATCAAGCCACTGACCATCACTCTCTTTATGCAAGCATCTAGCCAGTTCTTTATCCACTGAACAGTCCACCCATCAGACCTGTAATTCTCCAACTTAGAGAGAAGGATGTTGTGGGGGAACGTGTCAGAGGCCTTGCAGAAGTCCAGATAGACAACATCCATAGGTCTACCCTTGTCAAGTGATGGAGTCACTTCATTGCAGAAAGCCACTAGTTTGGTTAGGCAGGACTTGTCCCTAGTAAATCCATGCTGACTACCTAGGATTACCTCCCTGTCCTCCATGTGCCTTAGTATATCCTCCAGGAGGATGTGTTCCATGATCTTCCCAGGCATAGAATGGTTTGAGCTATATTAAAGACCACCACATTCCACCACCTCTGCCATGTACAGGGACATCTACTAGATCAGGTTACTCAAAACCCCATTCAGCCTGGCCTTGAACACTTTCAGGGATGGGGTATCCAAAGCTTCTCTGGACAACCTGTTCCAGTGTCTCAACACCCTCACAGTAAAGCATTTCTTCCTTTTATCTAATCCAGTTTTACTCTTTTTCAGTTTAAAGCAAATACCCTTCATCCTATATCTACACATACTTGTGAAAAGTCTCTCTCCAGCTTTTCTGTAGCCCCCCCTTAAGGTACTGGGTGACTGCTATAAGCCCTTCCTGGAGCCTTCTCTTCTCCAGGCTGAACAACCTCAACTGTCTCAGCCTGTCCTCACAGGAGAAGTTTTCCAGCCCTCTGATGATCTTTGTGGCCCTTCTCTGGACTCAATCCCACAGGTCCATATCCTTCTTATGTTGGGGATCCCAAAACAGGGCAAACTACTCTAGGTGTGATTTCATGAGAGTAGAGTCACTCTTAATGCAGCCCAGGATACAGTTGTCTTTCAGGGCTACAAGTGCACATTGCTGGGTCCTGGTGAGCTCCCAAGTTCTCCTGAAGGCTGCTCTCAATACATTTTCCACCCAACCTGTATTTGTGCTTGGGATTGCCCCGACCCATGTGCAGGACCCATACTTGGTGCTGTTGAACTTCATGAGGCTTTCACAGGCTCACCTCTCAAGCCCATAAAGATGCCTGTCTGTGGCATCCCTTCCCTTCATCATGTTGACTGAGCCATACAGCTTGGTGTTGTCAGCAAATTTACACTCTAAACCTGAGGAGATTTCCAGTGAACTGATTACTGATGGTAGCTGTAGGAATGTAGTCAGTGTATTTAACAAGAAGAACAATTATATTATTAATATACCAGAAATAGCTCAAATCAGCAATTCTATGCCAAATTTTGGCAGCTGGGGATCTGACCCATTACTATATCTAACATTTTATTAGAAATTAGGGCCAGAGGAGACAATTAGATAATCTACTGTGACTTCTTATTTTCTGCTGGTGCTGCATTCACCCAGTTATCTTTGCATCAAGCCTAATGATTTCTGTGCTAACTAAAGCATACTTGTATTTGAGTAAGGTGTATTATTCTGTATGTCACTCAGTCACAAACTAAAATATGAATAGATGGATACTCTACCAATTCATTTGACAGTTTCTGCCAGAGCATAATTACTTTTGCAGTTAAAAAGGATAATTTAATATTCAAATGTGTACGTTTTCAACATCAAGTCACTGGTTCTTATTATGGCTTTATACATTTAGTAACTGCTATTTTCTATCTATGAAGATACTTGTACAAAAATTGTACTGGAATAATAATTCCATCTTCTTTTTGATACACCAGGAAATCAAGTTATTTAAGTTTTAAGCATATCCAACTTTTTAATCCCTTTTATGAATTTTCATTTAATCTTCTTTGGTTTTATAAAGTTACTATAAAATTGAGAATATTAGAACTTCATACAGTCTTCCAGTATCGCTGTCAGAAAAATACTGCAGTTAGATAAAATCATCTTTATTCACCTTACCTTAAACTTCTTTCTATCACTTAAAAGTCTGGATTCTTTCTTCTCCCTCTGCATCACATTGGGAACTCAGTTTACATTCTTATCAGAGTCACTAGTTTTCAAGATACAGTCATCTGGTATTCTTAATTGCTTGTTACTAGCTGTAGTCTACACGTATCTGATAGCATGTTAGTGTTCTCTTTTTGATATGCTGTAGTCGTTCACTCAATCAAAAATGTTCTAAATGACTCTCTTGACATTATCACATGACATGTATACATTAACAGTGATTTTAAATTTAGTTTTAGATTGTCAATGAAGAAGTTGAACAATCCTTGCAGACTACCACTAGAAATCTTATGATTCGTCTCCTTTTTGAAATGAATTCCCTTCTCTTTGTAAGAAAGAAACTTTGAACTGCTAAGTTCAAGCCTCTACATAAGGTTAATTAATTAATGAGGAAGCTGCAGACTGCTCGTCTGTTCACTCCTTCATTTTTGATCTAACCCTTACTATGCTCATTGGACTTAATGACAAAGATGACTTTGACTTTAAATATGTTATTTATTTCATTTAATTTCAGGTACCTAAACCACAAAGCTATGCCTGTGTTAACTCTGACACCATTGAGCAGTTTGTATTTGTACTTATTAGGATAAACTCCCTAAAGATGCACACCAGCAAGTCTACATAGCCCCCAGTTCTGGATCTCTTTCTCTGTGTGCTTACTCCAAGGCTGAAGACAGAGTCAGCACTTCTGTTGTGCTTTTTTTTCAGTTTGTGGCGATTGTTGATTGCTCTGGGAAGAGTGAAGGTCTGTGGGATGTCTAAGTGTTTGCAGTCTTCTCAGTTAGTGCTGTAAGATTGCACTGGACAGAGAAATGGAGTGGTTGCTCTCTCATTCATAATGCCTTGGTGGATTCCATCCTCCCCAACTAAACACGTGTATTGCCTTTTTCAAAGCCAGCTGGAGTGCTCCTAAGTAAAGGTGGGGAATGAACATAAAGAAATAAACTGTGGGATTGATGACTTGTCCCATGCTCAGTCTCTCTCCTTAATTGTCTGTTGTTTAGCAATGTAAACATCATCTCCCACTAGGATTCAGTTCCAGGTCATGACACCTAGATGTGTCTTCCCTAAGGTTTTGAATTCACAGGATCATCAAGAGATAACAGTGGGCTGGTTCAGTTACGTGAACATAGGTGTCCAGTGCCATCTGAGATACTCTAGGACATCCAAGAGACTTGTGTAAGGCTAGCAGCCATGGTGCAGGATTTGCAGGGTATATTTATTTATAGGAGATGTAGTTGGAAGGCCTGCCAAGGTATTATGCTGTGTCTGACTTGGCTCTGGTTGACCCTACAGGCAGCTGAATCTCCATACCTATCTCATTCAGTCAGAGAGAAGCATCCCACCCTAAAGCAGTCCTCTACTGGGCAGTGAGTGAGCATTTTTCCCAGCTCCACTGACAAAAGGATTGACTCCTTTCATTAAACATAGGTATTTAGTCCTTTTTGAGATGTCCTTGGTATTCCACCTGATCTCCAAATGCTCCCAGAAGCAATGTGACTCTTCCAGTCTCATAGCTGCCATCTCCTGTTGTATGCTTCAGATAACACAAAGCATCTCAAAATGATGCTAGCTGCCTTTGGCAAGGCATAAGTGTACCAGCTTTAGTGTTCACAACTAAGCTGCTTATCTAGACTGGTGAGTGGAAAGAAACAATTAAAATTCATCTGTACTATTTGAGGTGTCTGTATCACGATGAGATAAATTGCACCTTTTAGTTCTTTATTCCTCTCTGTTAATTTCAAAGGAAGTTTAGATGTCTAGCTCACAGAGAGAACCGCAGACATCTAAAACAAGATGAGATAATTTGTTTAGTGGGAGTCTGTGCACTCTCTAGACAGTGACTAGGCAATTCTGTTTTAAAAAAAAGGTCTAAAATGTTACCATTTTGCAGAGGTGGCCCTCCTGCATGCTTAAAAAACCATAATAGATACACATCAAAGTTAGATTGGATGGATCTCACCCTTGTGGTTAAAGATCTGAGAGAGACGAAATTCATCATGGACGGGGGTTTTTTTGACCTGTTAAGGGACTTTCTTAATGAAACACCACCTTAGTAAGAGAAACTCAAATACAGTCCTGTATGATTACTGTGGCATCTCAAAGTCTGTGCCTTTTTAACTATTAGTTTAATATAATAACACTACCACTGTATGTCTTGCAAATTGGAAATAATTGAATAGATTTTCCAAAGGAATCTTGAAAGTATTATAGTGTCACATTACAAACAGTCATCCTACTATACTTAGGAATTACAATGCAGAGCACAGAGAGAGAGATAACTTCTTACAGTATGATACAGAGTTCTAATGATTAATCCATTATGTTGTCCATGCATGATTTCTTTTTACATTACAGCTAAACCTATGTTCCAGTGGCTTCAGAGGAAACCATTAAAAGGTTGTTTGTATGCATTGCAACATTGATACAGAATGACACTATTTGTTATATAATATTGTAATGTCATAAGATCTAAATGAGTATAAACAGTTGTATTACGGTCCCTGGATTTGGGAAGAATTGGGGAGAAGCAATCCAGTTTTTATTTCTATAAAAATAAATAAGGGAAGTAAATAAGGGAAGACTTGAAAGCTCATATCCAGAAATTAGTAACTAAATGAGTATCTGGAATCATATATTTGGAGGAGTAAAATTAATCTTGATAACCATAATGGAATCTATGAAATGGAGACATACGGAACTTTACCAAATGCATCCCATGTCTAACAGGAAGTAGTGAGTGGCTCACAAGAAAGGTCTCCTTGTCTCCTTCTCCAGTAGCTGATACGCTTTTTCTGTGTCTTATATAGAAGTTTTATTCACATGAATACTTCACTTTCCAGATGTGAAAATTTGAATTGCACTTTTAAACTGCGTTTGATGCTCTGGTAAAGTAATCAGAAGCCAAGCTTTTATTCTATGCCCTTACTTTCACCAAAGCAAAGTGAGCATTCAATGTTACTATTGTTTATCTGATAATATTGTGAATAAATAGCAGCCATTTGAGCCCCAGGACTTGTGCTAGAAAGAAATTTCCCAAAACAGACTCTAAAACATCAGAAGCAATTCCATGAGAAAGGTGTAAAATTACTCATGATAATTGAACTGCAACTAATATCTCCTATTCTAAACAAACCAGGTATGTTAAGGTATTCTAAATTTGATCAGGAATTTTTTCTTTTCTATATTAGAATTTTGATATTGGATGGAAACCATTTTTTTTTTTCAATTTTATGAACAAATAGTTGCAAAAACTTTGAGTCAAAGAATGTTAAGAAACTGATGTCAGATTTGTAAATTCAGTGATAGTTATCAGGATGGATTTTACTCCACAAAACATCTGATTTCTGATATTTAATCAGTTATTAATTTCTTAATCTGTTCCAGGACTGTTGGATATCAGCTAAATGTTATAGATTAACTGGTGACAGAAACATGCTGTCTAAATGACTGCACTTGGAATGATGCCTTCACAAGCAGCTAATACATGCTTCATTTGCTGCGTAGTAGTATAACCTGCAGAAAGCCCATTGTGATATGGACAAAACAAATTGCTTTTCAATAGCTGTGTAATGAAATTTTTAGAAATTGCTTGTTAGTCAAGATAAACTTTTGTACTGCCATATTTTGATCTTTCACCTAGGAGTGAAGTAGCCAAACGGCACCCCCTTAAATTTTTCAGCATTCTTGTAAGAGAACAATGGGACAGTATCAATCACTCTCACTTCTGCACATTTGGCAGAGTAATTTGATCAATTTTAAATTAAGATGTGTATTTAACACAGCTTAATGTACCTTAACTTGGGGTTAAATTTTACTAAATTAATGACTCATTAACACTTTCATTATATATGGCTGTTAATATCTCTGTGCCAAAATTCTCTACTTCATTTAACATGCATCCACCATCCCCTATCTAATTAATGTCTATACTCAGTGACTTTTAAGGCTTAAAGACCCATATAAATTTTGTTCTCATTGTCACATACTGTAAAAGTATATACACAAATTATACAAATGACACAACAATGACAGCAATAACTTTTTTCCTGTAGAAGCCATATTTTTTATTTTTTACCTGAACTCAAACCTGGGATCTTGAATTGGAAGTTCTGATAGATTCACATAATGTCAACAATGTATGCACACAAACACCAGTTGACAGGGATTTGCATTCACTGGAGATACATTCAGTGGCAACAGATTGTCAGCCAGCAGTAGTGGCATGTGGACAGAGGAAGGCCTGAATATTTTCAAAGCACTCAGAGTGTGCTCCTCTTTTACAGTTCAAGTTTTAGGTAACAGGCAGCAGAACATCTTCTGGGGCACTGCTAGAGATAGCTCCTATGCAACTTTCACATCTCATGTTCGTACCTGATGTGATACAGCTGCAGACTGGCTGCCCACACTGAAGGATCTTGACACATAAAGTCTTAGATGTTCTTAAAGACAAGGCAGTCTTTATGTACTCTCCATTCTGCTATTGCAGAACCAATTCCAGTCATCACGAAATCACTTTCAGGGAGAGTAATAAAAAAATTACCAAAAGAAAAAAATAGCATAACTTCAAGCACTGATTTCTTTGTATTTCTATTACTATAATTTGAGAAGAATGACAGGAGAAATCCTGGAAATTACAGTAATTATTACACAGTGGAAGACAGCTTTGTTTGGGAAACAGCATTTTTTTTATTATTATTTTTTAAATAACATCTTTAGTCTTTTAAGCAACGTAGCAAAAATGAGCTGTGCTGTTTCAAGAAAAAGTGTGTGGGATTTCTGTCTGGTGGAGTTGTGGTGGCAGGGGGGCTACAGGGTGGTTCCTGTATGAAGCTTCTACAAGCTCCCATATGTCCAAAGTTTGACTTGCCACTGGCCAAGGCCAAGCCCATCAGCAATGGTGGAACATCTCTGTGATACCATTTAAGAAGGTGAACACTTCTTTTGTTTTGGAGAGGAGTAGGATGTTAGAGAAACACATATGCAGACACTAAGGTCACAGAAGAAGGTGAAGATGAGGTGCACTGGAGCAGGCACTCCCCTCCAGCCCATGGTGAGACAGCAGGCAGAGCCCTTGCAGCCCTTGGAGGTTAATGGTGGAGCAGATGCCCACCTACAGCTTGTAGAGGACTTCACCCTGGAGCCAGTGGCTGTGAAAGCAAGCTGTGACTCTGAGGCAAGCCTGTGCTGGAGCAGTCCATTGCTGAGAGGATTGCAGCCCACAGAAGGGAACCACACTGGAGCAGTTTGTGAGGAACTGCAGGTCATGGGAAGGACACATGTTGAAGAAGTTTCTGGAGGATTGTCTGCTGTGGGAGGGACAGCACACTGGAGCGGGGGAAGAGTGTGAGGAGTGGCAGAGATGATGCACAACTAACTGACCGCAACCCCCATTCCTTGTCCCCCTCTGCTGTTCAGGGGCAGAAGGAAGAGAAATTGGGAGCAGACCTGACTGAGTCCAGGAAGAAAGGAGGGTTGGCAGAAATAAGTTCCCAGGATTTGGTGTCTTTCTCATTATCCTACTCTGATATGCTTAGTAAATTGCTGGTGGTGATGTTGTTTAAATTAAATTGATGGGTTTTCCCTCAGTCAAGTCTGTTTCTTTCCCATGACAATAACCTGTGAGTGAGCCCTCTCTCTCTTTTGTCTTGACTCTTGAGCCTTTTGTTATATTTTCTTCTCCCATGCCACTAAAAGGGGGTAGGAGTGCGTGACTGGCTGCACGGTGCTTTGTTGACAGCCGGGTGGGCCTAAACCACAGCAAAAAGGCATCAACCTTCAAGTCCAGCGGGTGATGAAAAAAGACAATCCATTCTACATCTAGGTTTCTAGGAGCTATTACTTTTGCTTGCAAGCATGACAAAGAACATTTCCATTTTTCCATCTAGAAAATTGCGACCCATAAACTTAATTTGCAAGAGAATGCAAGAAAATTAGCTTGGCTGGAAGATGTGAAAGCTGCATGCACCAGCGCTCAATGCTTTGTCTTTGGTAGGCATTAGCCATTGCCAAGAAAGCAACGTAATTTCCACACTGACATTTAATTTTGATCTGTATATCACATATTAATAGTTAATTTATTGAAGCATGTAAAACAGCTGAAGCAAAAGGAGTTTGGGTTTTGTTCTTTTCTGCTGTGCCAAATAATTCCATTACAAATTATCATGATACACCCTGGTCCCTTTAGACTCAGAAAAGAAAGTCTTCAAAAAAAGATGACTGTCAATGCATTAGGTTGCTTAATTAGGTTAAGTAACACTGTGTAAGGTAGGTAAATCCTTTCCCTTTTCTTTGTTTTTTTTCTTTCTTTTCTTTTCTTTTCTTTTCCTCTTCTCTTCTTCTTCTTCTTCTTCTTCTTCTTCTTCTTCTTCTTCTTCTTCTTCTTCTTCTTCTTCTTCTTCTTCTTCTTCTTCTTCTTCTTCTTCTTCTTCTTCTTCTTCTTCTTCTTCTTCTTCTTCTTCTTCTTCTTCTTCTTCTTCTTCTTCTTCTTCTTCTTCTTCTTCTTCTTCTTCTTCTTCTTCTTCTTCTTCTTCTTCTTCTTCTTCTTCTTCTTCTTCTTCTTCTTCTTCTTCTTCTTCTTCTTCTTCTTCTTCTTCTTCTTCTTCTTCTTCTTCTTCTTCTTCTTCTTCTTCTTCTTCTTCTTTTCTTCTTTTCTTTTCTTTTTTTTTTTTTTTTCTCCTCTCCTCTCCTCTCCTCTCCTTCTCTCTTTCCCTTTTCCTTCTCCTGCAGGAAAAATCTTTGGTTCAGTTGAAATTCATTCAGCTTCTTTAAGCATATGTAAGAAAGACTTTTGGTCAGGTCTACATCTCCTGTACCAGCTACATGCTCACTCATTTTGTACAGACATGGAGGACTTCAAGCACACACATGTCAGCGTGTCATCAGGGCCAGATGGACGTCTCCCCATGGGGGCCAGGAGGGCAGGCCTGGCACCCTATCCTGTCCCAAACCCCAACAAGGGAGCAGGGCAGCTCCATTGCCAAGTGTACCCATGACGAGGGGCTGATGGCCTCGGGCTGGGCTGAAATGGAGTCCTGGGCCCTGTAGGTCCTGCAGACCCATAAGGCCTGGTAGTTCCTCAGGACCCTGATATTGACAATTCTTATTGAATTTTATTTCTAGCAAAACTGGTCTCTCTTGCAGAGAAAGATGGTGCTTAAATGAATAATATCCACTTATTTAAGTCCAAAACTGACATTTTCTTTTAAGTATCATTTTTACTCCCTGTCAGATAAATACCTGTACATCTCTTAAAGCATTAGTGACCCATTCTCCAAAGCATGTGGCAACAAGTATGTTCCACTCACACCTCCCAGTAGCAAAATATAAAACATATCCTCAATTCAGAAATGTCAGGCAAGCTTGAGAACACAAGTTCCATTTTTAAATTATACATAGAGTGATCACTAAAGACTCACCAATAAAATTTAATTGAGGATTTGCAAACAATACAGGAAAAAAGATGGAAAAATCTGGATTCCAAAGTAGTGAAAAATAAGTAGCATTCACCATCTGTGGTCCTTGACAACTAGCAGACTATCAACAGAACCATACAGTAAATACATAACTGCTTTTACAAGCTTAAACCATCTGTGAAACAGAGTGCTTTAAATACTAAATGAAAATAGCTAAAAAAAAAAAAAGACACAAAACATACTGCATTACCTGTGTAGTATATTTATGTAATATTAAATAGCCAGCACAAATCCAACAAAGCAGAGCAATTCAGACCTGGCAAAAATCAATACACAAGACAAACTTGTCAGCTTATCTAAAGTGACCACCTCTTGTGTACCAGCAGTCACAAATACTGAGTTTGGGAACTAAGATTCGACATGAGTTTTTGAACTAAGCTTTGACATTTTTGTCTTTTCCTTTCCAAATACCATCAGCCTTTAACATTTTTAAGGTAACTATGAATATGAATTTAACTACGCATTTGTAAAGGGAAAGCATTCATTAATGGTAAGTGGTAAAACAAACAAAAATAACTCCATGTCACAAAGGTGTAAAAGAAACCAAAGTTCAGAGAAAGTCCTTTCTGGAGAGGCCACTGAGATCACTACTGACACCTGAAGTTAATGGTCCCCTGTTAATGGTCATTTTCCGCCTAGAACCACGGGACAGACCCTGCCTTGCTGCAGTATCCTTTCCATGACTCGGGTAAAAGTGTTAATCCAAAGCCCCAGACTCATTGCACAGTGTTTTACACCACGTGGCTCCTTCTTTGCACTGGCTTTGTTACCTGGGAGTCGAATTTTATTTTTGCATTTTGTTCAAATATTTTACTTCCAGGAAGGCTCTGTTACTTTGAGGACTTGTTTTGTAGGTGGTGCACAACAGTCTCTACAAAGCATCCACAAAAACATTGAAAGCCAGAAACTTCATTAGTCACCTCTCTCATCTTTGAGTCTTTAGGATAAGTCAGGGAAATCAAATAGATTCTGTAATAATAAACCCACTGCCATAAAATAAATCTGTGGAAAGGCGTATAATGAGATGAGTGCAAAGCAGCTTTTCTATGAAAGCATACAGTGATAAATTCCCAGTGTAGTCTCCCAGCTTTGACCAACTTTTGGCCCTTTATTACCTCCTAATGTCCTGGTTTGAGTTAGAACAGCACTAACTGTTCAATGATTTTACTTTTCATTTCAGTCTCTTCTAACTAACTGTGCTTTCTGAAGCTAGCTGCATGATTTTGCAGACAGTGTCTACTTCTAGCAGTGGTAGTGCTGGATTCTTAGAGTTACTACTAAGGACTGGTGTGCAGACCAAGGCCACTGCTGGATCTTGTACCACAATGGGGGTGCAGAAATGAAAAGGCCACACCTGTGGGGAGGAGTGGAGAGGACAGGTGACTCTAAACTGTGTGCAGTGAGATATTCCATCCCATATGCAACATATTTGGTATAAAGCTGAGGGATCATGAAGGTGAAGCTCTCTTCTTCAATGGCCAGCATCCAAGGACTCTTGTCATGGTGCTCCTATTTACAACATTTTCCATAGGCTGACAGTGATTTTACTTCTCTCAATTCCTGATAAAAATGTAATTAACATATAAAATAAGTAACTAATAGAAAGAAATCTGCTGTTTTTGTAAATTTAGAACCTTCATCTAGAAGAACTGGTATTCTGCAGAGCTAAGATTTTATGCTGAGACTGTATATTTAATGTAAATATTAATTTTCTCACCCCTGGCATTTAAGAGTCTGTCTTTATCTACGTTAGTGATTTTGACATTTCAGAATAATTACAAAACTTTCCCTCTACCCCATATTGATGATTTAGTTCACTGTTTTTTTAAACAGTTTTTGCAGTTCTCTTTAGGCTAAGCATCTTCTTGTGAGTCTTTTATCCCTTCTTCTCCTGTTAATAACTTCAGCTGCTCAGTTCCTCAAGGAAAGGGAAGAGGGAATTACCTGGAACTACTATCAGAAAATGTTTATACATTGCTAACTAAAGGAACTGATCTGATACCACAAACTAAGGGTCTTTAGTGTCTCTCCTCCTGAAGTAAATAGAACATGTGACACCTATTCTTATCCCCCCAGTCTGGAGGGAACTGAGATGCTGCCAACTCCTGCTGTGCAACACTTCCAAACTTGCTCTGAACCCTTTCAGAACTCTTCCATAGACACACTACAAACTTCAGCAGGAGAAAATTTTATATTTGTGTATTTAGAAAACAAAGATACTACTAGAACTTTAAATAGCTTCACAAATCAACTCCTATTCATTTAGAATATCTGTTTCAGGTAACTGATGTTTTGAGGTAATTTATTTTGATTTTAATTTATTGTGAACTTTTTTTTTTTTTTAATGTGTGTTCACCTTGTAGGAGATTTTTCGAGGTTAACATGTTCTCCTCTGGGCTGTTACAAGACCTGTAAGGTTGTGTATTAACAAGATTACAAAATAGACATCAGTTCTTTTTGGTAAATTGCCTTGGTCTGATTTTATACGATATAAATGTTATCTGATCATGTAAGATCCACTAAAATTTGATGCCAGTTTTACAAACTGTCCCTTCACATACATGTAGGTTATTAGATACCTTCACCAGGTCACCTAGATAGGTGCTAAGATTTGATTAATCTACAACACTTTACAATGACATGAATGCAATTTTTGAAAGGGCGGGGGTAATATGCAGGTTGTTTGCTAAACACTATGAAGAGAAAGAATTTTAAATTTTTAAATATTCAGATTAACCAGAGGTAATGTCAAGGCTTGATTATTCTACCTTTTTCTGATTTTCCCTGTGATATGAGTAAGCCCCAATGCATTACCCCTTTGCTTTCCTACATGTCAGAGGAGAATACAAAAAACCCCACAAGCCCTTCAGAAGAATCTTCTGAAGGTTAATTAAAATTTCTAAGAGACTTTTGCATTGAAAAAAAAAGAAAACAAGAAAACAATCTTCAAATACAGATTCAGTGCTTCTATTCAAATATGAGCCAATGGTTCACATACAGATTCTTATTCCTCTTTCACTTTTCAGAACTTTTCTACACATAAATTATGTAACATTATGTGTGTATCTATATATACACAAAGTATTCTAGGCATCAGTCTCTCAATATTACATCCGCAGTCCAACTTCCTAATCTGATTCATCAGAAACATGCCTGCATTCTTCAGTTTGGCTATTTTGAAGGAGACTCCTGTTTTGAAAAAAAATATATTGGAAGAATGACAGAAAACTTCTAGCCAGGAAAAAGTAGCTATATAAACCAGACAAAATAATTCACAAAAGCATTCCATGAGAAAGTGAGAACAAGCTCTCCCTGCAGTTAAATATGAAAGCATAAAATAGACAAACTTCCTAAGGTTACACCGTGTTAGAAGACAAAATGCACTCAGTGCATTAGTTCTGGTGAATCCAGAACTCTGGTGCTCATCCTTCGGTGTTTACAGTCTCTCGTTTAGCAACATTACTGCCTTGAAGTTTGGCTTGATGGATCAAATATGTATGAAGAACACCACAATAATACGGCATGCAGCCTTTCCTTGCCTGTACACAATAATGTTCCCAGCCCAAGCAGCAGACAGTTCAGAAGACTGGTAAGAAGAGACTTATCTGTGCAAAAGACTGCCTGAACTCCAGTTCAGAACCAAAGCCCTAGTGAACAAAGACTGCTGCCAGTGGTGTTTCCAACTGTTATTTAGATGAAAATCCAAATGTTGAAAGTCTATCAAGAATAACAGCAGCGTTATGCAACTTTCTTTTACTTGCAGTCCTTGTTTATCTCATCTCTGAGGGAAGAATATGGAAAAAAAAATCTTAAATGAGAACTGCTTCAGTTTCTCGGATGCTCATCCCTAGTCTTTTATGAGGAGTGATATATCCTTAAGCTGCCTGTATCTGCTGTAGTAGCATTCTAGATGTTATTTTTCTAGTAGCCTGCTCTTTTCCCTCTAAATTTGGTATTCATTTGAAAAGGAAAGTATTAATCCGAAAGATGCATCCACAAATTCAGTATTTTGTTTTGGTTGTATATCATAATTCAAATGTCCACATCACTCTTTTTCATTCTGTCTGTTTCTATCCTTTCTTCTTATATTCATAAACTCACTTCCAGTAAATATGATTTTATTGTCTCAAGGCATTAAGTTGCACGCATTGCTTGGTACAAAAATAATACACAATCACTGTACAGTGGTAGCATGTGTTCCACAGAGGAAAGGGAATGATTGGAGATGAGATGAGAAATTTGAAAGTGAACATGCATAATAGAACAACATAAACATGGTCATCATCATTACTAACTTTAATCATCTGAGGAAGTCTACATTTTCATAGTGACTGATCAAGATAAAAGGGGATGACATACAATGCTTTCCTCGAGTCAGGGAATTTTTAAATCTGTGATCTGATTTTAGCTGCATAAGCAAATAAAGCATTCTCCACTTATTCCACAAAAAAGGCAGCCAGTGCAAGCAAAGACAATATATCAGTCCTATAACCAACTACAATTTGCTTGTTTTCTGAAGGAAAACTAATTTAATTTGTGATCATCACAGAAGTAAATCACATATGGCTATCTAACTTGGGTTTGGAGACATACATGCAATAAATAAACTAAAATCATAAAACTTCTATCATAGAAGTTCCACCTTCCATTCTATATTCCAATTTCCTCAGACTTGTATGCTGACTCCTTTCACAGCCATCTCCCCACAGGCTCTTACCAGGTCTCCAAAAATACCAGGGATGTCAAACACTGACTGACTCTTGGCTCATATACTGACTCTTGGCTCATCTACTGACTCACCTGGAATTTCACCTCCTCCAGAGGCCACAGACATTCAGGCTTGTCTAACTATAAAGTTTCACTCATCTCTGAATTTGTCAGGTATCTCTATCTGGATAGTTTGATAAGTTCTTCATAGTCGAGCAGTAACAGGGTATGTTTAACTGCTCAACCATTAGAATTCAAAATGTTTAAATCATAGCTTCCATTGTAAGCAATTTACACATGCATTCACAGCAGCATGTTTGTTGATTGACTACAAGGGATATATTGCATTATCTGGTGTATAGCCTTGCTCCAGCCAATATTCAGCTCCTAAGATTACATTATGAAGCCTGGTTAAACTTAAAGCTACGCTGGTTGGAAAATAACTAAGTAGCACAGAAGGCTTTCTGCAGGTTTATTTTTTGTAATGCAGACCTTTGTTTCCTTAGCCCACCACTGTCTGCCTTGTCCAGAATTGTTCACCATTACTCAGCCTGTTACAGGGCCAGATTAGGGTTTTCCTGTTAGTTGTTCACAACTTTTAAAGCATCTGGAACTAGGCCTACTCATTTGACAAGTAAGAAAAATGAAACATAAAATCCATAGATACAGATGAGAAATACAAAGGACATTGATTTTGAACCCATATATTTAAAATGTCTCCAACCTGAGACTCTGTGCCTATACAGCCTTAGGACCTGTAGGAAGTGCAACGTATTTCCAAATCTGTTTTCCTTGTGAAAACACAGTGGATTCACAGCCTTCATCCTATGTCCAGAGAGGCCTGGAGGCAGCCTACACTGGCCGTGTACCAAGCCATCAAGTCACAGGAAGCTGTCAGACAAATTTTCACACAAGGTCCTCTTCACTCCAGATACTGGTCTCTAGCTGAACCCTGAATCATGCTACCAAATTTAGTGTCTGGTCAGTCTGAGACATTGATTTTGAGTGTAGCCTTGGGATGTTCCTCAAAAATATACAGGCATATCTGTTGAATTTGATTTTAGGAATCATATACCCACACAACATTTAAGAAACAATTCTGAAAACAAAAAAAAAAAAAAGGATGTAAGATTTCATTCAGTTACTTAAGACTTAACAAAACTGTTAGATTCTTTGAAAATGACCAAGCAACTAAATGTCAGAGGTGAGAAGAGAATCCATAGCCTATACCCCTCTAATTGCATGCCTCACCAATCACAGGAGTTCTCAATGTTAGTGATTGCTATTTGAAAAGTTGGTGAAAGGTTTCAGCATTATTGTCAACTGGGAAGCAAAGGGGTTATTTTTTTTATTCTTTTATTTCTTAAACATATTCAGCCATTTTTTTTTCACTGAATCACTGATTTTAATAAATTCCCAGAAGAGATCATTTGGTCCAATTACATTTATTCATAGATAGATTTAGGTTGCAATTTAGCTCAGACATATTTACAGAGTGCAATATATGGAACAAGTTGATGCTGCCACTGTTTGAGCTCATTTAAGCAAAACCTTCCAAAAAGTATTCTTTTAAAGCCTGATGGGTACGAAGTCAAAATAACTGATAGTTCTCACACCACTTCTCATGTGACAGAGGCTTTTCTTGAGGTAGCTTTCATGGCTGGTGAATTTTTGGATTATTATTTTACAGTGGCTTAATAGCACATGAATGACTCTTCCAAAATTACAGTATGAACCAGACGGAAGATACAAGATGCTCTGTTACTTAATAGCCTTCATTAAAAGATTCCCTGAAGTGTTTGAGCCAAAGCCCAGGAGCTGATGCTTAGAATGAGTAGTGCCCTGGTGAAATGATTCTTCAGTCTTGCTGATTCAGGAAAACATAACCCCAGATTACAGGAAGTGACTGGAATTATTGCTGGCAAACTTGTAACTGAAGAGCAGCCTTGCCAGGAATTTTATGCACACTCAGTCACTTAAAATTTCAGGCAGCTATCGGCTGCTCAATAAATCCCAAAATCCCACAACCTCCTGACAATTCGCTGCCCAAACACACAAGAGCTTTGCAGCCAGAATTAGTTCAGGAATTTGGTTTTGTTTTGTGACTCCTGCCACAAATGATAACCAGTGAACATCTTTGTTACAGTAAGTTTTGATGGCAACTGAAGGAAACATATCCATGAGAAAGAGGGGAACTGGTAAGTGGAGGAATAGTATCCAGAAAATGGATTTTTCAACAAGCCATCATTGATTTCTCATCTTAAGAAACCAGAGAGCAATAGTGGAGGAGTTTTTCAATACTTCATATTGTAGCAGATTATTAAAAAAAATAATTACACTTCAATACATATATTGAAAAAAATGCAGATCTAATAGGTTCCGTCTTCTACGTATACTGAACTAAAATAGTTAAAGTGCTTTGTAATGTAAGTTATATTTCAAAGTCTATGTCAGAAAACACTTCCTCCAGCAATAAGGTTTAGGCTGATAAAGAACTTCTCACTTCAGACAACTGCTAGGATAGACTGAATTAAATCCCTCTGTATTCTTCTGTCCTTCCATAAATTTGTCTCCACTATCATGCAGTTTCAATCATTTCTTCTAAAGTCATCTACTGCTGTTTTATGAGTGGTGTCTTGAATTACATGCGACCAGAGGTGACAGTGCAATAAACTAATCACCGCGCAATCCCAGTACTATTTAGACTTGGTTCACAGAAAACAAATGCACAAGAGTTGCAGGAAAAAAAGATGCTTCTGAAACAGAGAATAATGGAAGGATCAGAATAACAGATAATCTTGTGAAAATCTTGGCAACTATGATTCAGGTTGGCATAAATCAATCATATCTTGCTGTTACCGGGATTCAGACACACTTAATGTGCCCTTACATTGCTATTACAAGATTTATTCTTGGGTTAAACTGAATCAGAATTGTGTAGACCTCGTATCTTCTCATTATCAAATTAATAATAAAAATGGGATGACATGTCCCTTTTTCAGAAGGAAGAAAAAGTGATTTCATTATCACAAACTCACTGCTGGCTTAAGCAATAAGTCTAGACAAGCTTTTTTAGAAAAGAAACTTTCTTTGAGGTCCTCTTTTTCATCAGTGGACAGTGTCATTTGATAAAATCGTGCATCTACATTAATAGCCAAAATTTTGCTTTGTCCTTTGTCTCCCTCTACAGAGTTCTACTTGGTGTCAATACAGCATTTCCAAACCACTAAAATGTTGAAATGAGAAAAAGAAACAATTCTCGCTGTTTCACACTCTGTTTTCCCAGACACAGTCTCCTAGAAATACACGATTTGTTATTATCATGTTACTACAGCACTGGATTTCTCCTTCTCTAACATTTTCCTTCTTTGCTAATGGTGCATTTAACAAACTTTTACGAAGAGTTGATAACAACAGAGGACTAGGAAATAATGAGCAAGGCTGATTATACAGCTCAGACAGCTCTTACTAGCCCTGGCTTACCTGACAATTTAAAACTCTACTAAAGAAATACCTACTGTAATGATCAAAGTGCTTTAAACTGATCCCATAAGACAAGACAATTTGCTTGTTGCATTTCTTTTTGAGAGTAAATCCAGATCCTTAGAAAAATGTTACTTTGATTTAGTCTTGGGCTAACTTCAAGAACATTCTTTAAAAAAAAAATGAAGGTACAATGTAGCACATTAAAAGAAACATGGAAAGACTGATACACAAAGAATGTAAAGTGAAAAATAAAGACAAATAAGGGACTATGAGTGTTTCTGGAATTTTCTGGCTCTTATTTTTTTCAGTGAGCTCAATTGGTAGAGCAAGTCATGTAAAACATCAGCTATTCTAAATAGTTTCTCTTGCATAAATGTTCTGTTGTTGATAACAGACCTGCTGTGATGTCGGTTCTCTTTCTTTTAAGAGCTACATACATTGACAAAAAAATATTTAGCACCTTAACTACATATGAATATGAGCAAACTTTTCTTACCTTGAATTGAAAATGATTTCACTTTCTTTTTATATAAGTATTAGAATTATGCTGCTTTATGCTGCTGATTTAGCCACAGAAGTCAGGTCTATTGAGTCAATAATAATAAATTTAAAAAATAGGACCAACAATGAACATACAAATTAATCTAAGTATTAAACTAGTTTCTTAAGTGCTCACTATTTATGTTACTGCAATATTATCTTTCATTGGTAAGTGGAAAAAGAGTAAAAACTCCTCATCATGAGAATTTAGGCTCCTAAATCCCATGAGCAAGGGGATGTTTAGCAGATAGCCCATGGAAGTAAGATTGACAGAGACTGCAGTGAGTTCTCATTGAATCTAACATGATGTAATTGAAAATCAAAGCTCTTAATTTTATTTTAAAAGATTTTAAGTTAATGCCAGAAAAACAGGCAGCAGTTGTTTGACATGTGGGTTCATGACTCTCAGAGATCATGTCTGGCAGTTGAACTCCTGCACCAACTAATAACTCTGATTTTGCATGCAAAACTAGCTAAATTACTGGATCAGCACTGGCTGATGGCACTTCTCTAGAATAGATAACCAGGAATCTAGACCTATGATTGTGTGATAAATCATGTAGAAGAAGAATATGATTTTGTACTCCTACCACACTGTTCACTGTATGCATAAGAATAATAGATATTAATTGTTTCCCCTCCTAGGTGCAGGATAAATAATCAGCACAAACTTGATCAAACCTTACAAAGAAGTGAGGTGGGAGATTGCCCTCTCTAAATCCCATGGACCGTTCAATTTCCTCTGAACTGTTTGATGCTGCCATGTAATTAACTTCACATACCTACACCAGAAACATGCCATACATGTCTATATTAAAATGTTTCTAAAATTGGTGGATAATATTTTTGGTAGTATTTAAGTGTAGTATTGGCTGTTATCTTCAGGCATTTGAAGGCTCTTCTTTCTGTTTCGGCTATATACACATCATGAGCTGTAGTCTGTAGTGAAAACAGTGCAAAGTTTGTCACTGCTTCTAAAGGTGCCAGGTTATTGCTGTGGGATAGATCAAGGACATTGTAAGAGATGCTGTGTAGACTGGAACTGAACATGGAAAGCAGAGAGAATCTTTCAGTGCCGTCATCTCTACAAGCACCGAAGGGCTGGGGATGACAGTTCACCCCACAGCAGCAGTGAGCACAGGTCGATGGGCACCCTTCATGCACTTTATGGGAACTGTGATGTAAGCATTTCCCTTGGATTTCTGCTGGGTTGAGTGGGCTCCCAGTTCGTACTACCAACACCATGAAGACTATTATAATGCAATTGCTATGTTTCTCTTTCCTTACAACATTTATGAGGCCCCATGATTACTTATTCAGCTACATAGAAAACATGCACATGGATACACACTTGTGCACATGCAGATGCTGCTTGTTTGGTAGTTGCATCACAAACAAGCTGGTATTAAACTCACTGTGGTTTCTTTTTTTTTCTCAGTGTGAATAATGGCCTAACTAGAGGGAAAAAAAACAAAACAAACATGCAGCAGAGCTCTTTATCTTTTTTGAATATTTAGCTACCCCCTCATTTTCTTTGTAGTCCACAGCACTAGAGGAATTCCTGTGCAGATGACAGCATTTGCTCTATGCTAAGAGGAACACCCACCTCAGCTCTGTTTTTTTTGCTTTCTAAGCTTCTTGACTTAATGCTTCTTTGTATTGTTGTTTTTGTGGTTTTTACTTTAATCCTGTTGAACTAAGCAGAACAGGGAAAATCACACAACTAAAAGACCACCAGTAATATTTTTAATTATATGATTAAGTGAACCACCCATTACATTTGATAGGAGAGACTGTGCTGCTGCATACATTTCTGTATGAAATTAACCTTAAGCCTGAGTACACAACTCAATTTACTTAAAAAAAAGGTTGGCTAAAGGGAAACTATGTTCTTTCAGAAAAGTATAAAGAAATTATTTAGAAAGACTTAGGATTCAGGTTTTTTTAGTGATGTACTGTTCAGTGCGAACAGGGACACTGCTGCTGGAACTCTACATCTGCCTTTTTACTGGAAGCTTTCAATTCCTCTCAGAAATTCAGAAGCATTCTTGTCTTTCAAATCATAAACTTTGAAAGACAAGCAATACGACATTCTTGTCTTCATATTAGTTCATCATTAAAAGATGCTCATTGGGAAAAGAGAATAATGGAGGAAAGAAGAATAAATGGATTTATCAGATCAGAAAGAAAGGGAAAAAGCTATCAGCACACAAGGTATAGGACAAAATATGGCAATGAATGAAATAAATATTCCTTTTACTTTCATAGCTATTTTTCCCTGACCTCTGTGTAATATAGATAGAAAATCATTACAGACATGTCTCAGCCCATAAGAGATTTCGAGATTCCACCACTGCTCCCCAAGGAACTGCCCTTGAGAACAAATGATATGTAGCTTTTATTTGAAAAACTGAGCAAAAAACCCTACCATTGTTGAAGCTCCTTCATTCACACCCTCCTCTCTCTCTTTCCTGAAGTGTGGCTTGAATTCATTATCCTTTGGTTATTATGCAGATAAAAACAGAGTACACATTTCCTGAATTACAAAGGCCCTCAGAAAATAGCTTGCAAAGATGAAATAGGTATGTCTGGATACTATGCGCAGACATGAATTCCCTCTGCCTATCCTTTAATCTAGGACAATGCAAATCAGCTCTGCTCTAAGAAGTATGTGATCAAATATTTCCTGCAACTTTATTGACCTGAGACTTAGAAATACCCATCATATTCTGGTGGATTTAGGACAAAATACCTCTTTTCTTATTCTACTGTGGGGATATACTGAGAGAAAAATACTGACCCAAAAGGAAGAATGAATTCTCTCCACTGATAAAATATTTGCACTTTTTTTTTTTCCATTAGCTAAAAGCATTCCTTTTTACTTTTATCTCGGCAGGTCTATTTCATCAAATAAATCAAAAAGAAAGGAGCAGAAGTAGAAATGTCATACTGCAGCAAGCTATACAACTCACTATAAAGAAGAAAAAGTACTTTGAAATATATTAGCTAGACTAATGATAGTTAACCTGCTCATCTTCTTCTCAAAACCACCTGGCAGCTTTCTGCTGTTTCCCATTTCTGCTCATCCAGGCATTAAAAATCCAAATTTATTCCCAGACTTTGGTTTCTATGAGGAGTTCTATCTTCTACTATCAGTTCATGTAGGATATTTATTTTACAGAGCTACTTATCAGGCCACGTTTCTATTAGACTCTATAACACATACTTGTATTAATTGGTTTAATTTCTAGTTTCAGTTATAGCCTAGGTGCTCAGAATAAGGGATAGGCTTCAAACCACACTCACTGATGGATATTTTTAACCTTCTCTCCAGATGTGACAGATAACACACACAAAGCACCCTCTGGAAAGCATCTTTACTGGGCAAATTTGGGGCATGGTTAGAAGGCAATAGTTTTTCATTATCTGCACAATGAATTGCTTCTACAATAATGATATTACAGAGAGAAAGATTTTGCGGGGCTCTTCAAAATCAGCTTTCTGGAGAAAAACTTCTTTGTAGTTTTGGAGATAACTATTGCTATAAAGCCATGTTATCATATAAATGTGAATTTGACAGTGTGATTCAAAGGCAGAAGAAAAAGGGTTTTGAGAAGTAAATGTCAGCAGACTCCACTCCTGTTTAGGAAATAGTTTGGCAGAGGTTGAAATAGTTGTGTCAGGCTGATTTTAGCTGCAGGTACAAATTACTTTGTAATGGCAAAACTTGGAAAGGATTATTATATTCCTTCTCATTAACTATGTTGACATCAGTTTTCCTCTTCTTCTTCATTACATTACATACAGGCCACAATTAAGAGGAGAGTGGTCTACATAGGGTGCTCAAGCAGATGTCTAGAAGCCACCTCTACAGAATAAGGAAAAACTTGGGCTTTATTGCATTTCAGAGGAACAGATCTAGTTGCCTTTTTTACCGAAACTCTCCAAATTGATATCCGTTCTATCTTGAACAAATTCAAGTGGTATCCATTTATCTTACTAGGGTAGCAGATTAAAAGCAAAGTGGTCCTGTACTTTTTTTTTTTTCCTGTATAGCTACAGTTTTTGAGGATCTAACACATCTAATACATTCTACTTTTGGCTACCATGGTGACAGGTATTCTGAGAAAAAAATAAATCTAGCTCACTAGAGATTTTTGGTGATCTAAATGCATTATTTTCTGCATATTTTCAAGTACGTTTTTATGCCTAGTCTTTCTTACTATTGAAAATATTTCATTAAATAAAAATCAAGAAAAATAAGGATGACTGCTTGACTAACTGTGTTCTGGCATCACCTAATTGTATCCTGTTTCTTCTTTGCCATGTTTAGAAGGCTTAGCTGCTAACCGAACTAAGATGCTGTCTGTATGATTGTCAGCTCAGGGACCGCAAGGTGAAATCCTTCAAACTCAGCTGGAACTTTTCAGGCAGTAATGGAAGGTAACAAGATTTTACCTCATGCATTTTTGACTTATTTTGGGCAATAACAAAGAGATTCCAGCATGCTCAGAATTTCTTACTACTAATATTCTTACAGCAACCACTATCAGAAACTTTTTTAGCTTGTTTGCAAAGGGAAAGGCAGATACGGTTCTGAGGAATAAACACCAGTGATGGGATTCAACATCATGATTCAAAGCACTGTTATTCAGTTCTCCCTAAAACACATGCCTGAGGTAAGACTCAATTATAAACACAGAGGCCTAATGCCACTGTAGATACTACAGTATGCAAGATAGGCAGCTGACTGACAGATACTAGACAGGGCTTACATAAGATGGTGGCTTACAAGGGAAACAACTATTTCTTTGAGTCTGCAGTCATTTTGTGTATATGGATTATCCCTTGTTCCAATGGATTTGCCAGGTATTGCATTTATTTCTTTCTCACCTAGCTGCACAAAGAGTTGAAGAGTCAGTAAGATACTCTATTACTATGCATGCTATACTATTATACAAAGAATTAAACATGAGAGAATGTAAAATAAGTGCAATTGATATTGTGTAAAAAAAAGAAGTGTTGCAGACTCAATTTCTCCGGGAAAAAAACTGAAGCATAAATATAAATATGTTTTCCTTGAATTCCTCCATGGCAAAGAAATTTAAATAAAGTCTATTAGATGCTGTTGATATTGTTATCTGGAGGCAAAAACCAATACAAAATAAGCATATGAACAAACAAGATGTGATCTGAACTCTGAAAAAACACGGTGCAAACTGCAGGAATCCACCTTGTTGGAGCAGAGCAGGCCTGGCTGGTGAGGTCAGGAACAAGAAAATAATCGTCATCTGGGTACAAGTACAGTGCCTTGGTTATCTGTTTTTTATATCTGGCAATAACATGAAATAGTCTCGTGTATTGCTTGTTATTACAAGCACTTGTGATTACTTGATATTACAAGCACACAGGAACAGATCCAGGTGGGTCTTGAAAGTCTCTAGAGAGAGACCCCACAACCTCTCTGGGCAGCCCATTCCAGTGCTCTGTGAGGTGGAATTTCCTGTGTTTCACCTTGCTACCATTACCACTTGTCCTATCATAGGGCACAAATAAAAAGAGTCTGGTCCTTTCTGATTGACTCCCACCCTTCAGATATTTCTAAAAATTCATAAGATCCTCTCTCAGGCTTCTCTCCTCCAGGCTAAACAGCCCCAGGACTCTCAGTCTTTCCTCATAAGAGAGATGTTCCAGTCCCCTAATATCCTCGTCCCTCTCCGTTGGACTCTCTCTAGTATTTCCCTGTCCCTCTTGAACTGAGGAGACCAGAACTGGACACAATACTCCAGCTGTGGTCTCACTAGTGCAGGGTAGAGGGTGAGGAGAACCTCACTCGACCTGCTGGACACACTCTTCTTTATGCACCCCAGGCATATATACACCATGGNTTGAATATCAGCCAGCTCTCTTGGGCCCCCTTACCTTCCGGAGTCTTAGCCCACAGGATTCCTGACTGAGTTAGCCATCCTGAAGTCCAGGGTTCCAATCTTACTTATTTCCTTGCTTCTTCCTTGTATGATACTAAACACTATCATGTCATGATCACTACTGCCAAAGCTGTCCCCAACCTTCACATCCTTGGCCAGATCTTCTTCGTTTATTAATACAAAGTCCAGCAGCATCCCTTTCCTCGTTGACACTTCCAACACCTGCATCTGGAAGTTATCATCGATGCATTGCAAGAGCCTTCTAGACAGTATGCCTCACTTTGTAGCCTTTCCAACAAATATCAGGGTGCTTGAAGTCACCACCCATGTTCACCAAGGCATGTGATCTTGAGGCTACTTCCAGCTGCCTGTAGAAGGCCTCATCAGCATCTTCTTCCTGGTTTGGTGGTCTGTAGTAGACACCCACAACAGTTTCACCTGTATTTGCATGCCCCTTAATTCTTACTCATAAGCTTTCAACATGTTCTTCACCTGCCCCTGGGAAGAGCTCATGCCACAGACAATTCCAAAACATGCATACCTTTTCAAATGGCAAAGGCTAGATATCTTTAGCAGCAGATCGGTTGATTTTCTTGCAAAGATTCATGGCTCCATTGTCTATAATGGGACCTCACACACTTTGCTCTTGTGTAAAGGTGTATAGTTAAGTGTCTTGATCTCAGTATGTGCTTTTAGTAAAAAAAGTCTCAGCAGGAAGAAAGAGAAAAAGGAAGAAAAGAGATGACAAGAGACAGCGGTCTGAATATATTCAGTTGTCTCTCCGTAGGCAGCTGCTGTAATCTGGGGCATTTTAGGTCATCTGAGCCATCAGCTTTGGTTTGGCAGATTTAACGAAGGACCTTTGATGGATATGTTCCCACCTGAACCTGAAACTGGATACCATATATGATACTATAAGCCATTTCAAATGGCACTAGACACTTTTGTTTAGAAAACTGAATCGAATTCCTAGAGACTAGATAAAGAAAAATGTGATGGTAAAACAGTTATCAAGGGAACTGGGACTAGGGAGAAACCCTTTACAAAGGAAAAATCTCAAGGCTGGTAATTTGTAAAGAAAATAAAAATGCATATCCCATTAAGATGCACTTTAAACATATGTCAAAATTCAGGCAAATCGAGCCCCTGACTTTCATAAACCCGGGCACTGCTTCAGTCACATTTTAAATCACTTGAAATAATTTCTACACAAAAGTTGATTGCAAATTGCATCAAAAAAGGAATTAAATTAAAGAGGATGATTATATAGCATCTATGCCAGTTTAAGGCTCCTCTGCAAGAATCAGATGGGGCATGCAGTTTGATGTAACTACCACCCAGGGAAAAGGCAACACCAATGCCAGCACAGTCACTCACGTGAGAGACTGGTGCCCCATGNTAAAGGTGTATAGTTAAGTGTCTTGATCTCAGTATGTGCTTTTAGTAAAAAAAGTCTCAGCAGGAAGAAAGAGAAAAAGGAAGAAAAGAGATGACAAGAGACAGCGGTCTGAATATATTCAGTTGTCTCTCCGTAGGCAGCTGCTGTAATCTGGGGCATTTTAGGTCATCTGAGCCATCAGCTTTGGTTTGGCAGATTTAACGAAGGACCTTTGATGGATATGTTCCCACCTGAACCTGAAACTGGATACCATATATGATACTATCAGCCATTTCAAATGGCACTAGACACTTTTGTTTAGAAAACTGAATCGAATTCCTAGAGACTAGATAAAGAAAAATGTGATGGTAAAACAGTTATCAAGGGAACTGGGACTAGGGAGAAACCCTTTACAAAGGAAAAATCTCAAGGCTGGTAATTTGTAAAGAAAATAAAAATGCATATCCCATTAAGATGCACTTTAAACATATGTCAAAATTCAGGCAAATCGAGCCCCTGACTTTCATAAACCCGGGCACTGCTTCAGTCACATTTTAAATCACTTGAAATAATTTCTACACAAAAGTTGATTGCAAATTGCATCAAAAAAGGAATTAAATTAAAGAGGATGATTATATAGCATCTATGCCAGTTTAAGGCTCCTCTGCAAGAATCAGATGGGGCATGCAGTTTGATGTAACTACCACCCAGGGAAAAGGCAACACCAATGCCAGCACAGTCACTCACGTGAGAGACTGGTGCCCCATGGCACTTTGGTCAGATCTCAGTCAGTCCTTAGTCAGTATGCTGATGCTTTGCTTTGTAGGAAAGAATCTCCAGATGTTATATAGGACACCTAGCTTTAAGAGCAGAATCATGGTGCCACCAGGGCCTCCAGGTCCCTGGGCAGAAGGAGCAGCAAGAGGTCCACAAGGAGGGGTCCACAGAGCAGGGCCTGTCAGCCAGAGCACATCCCATGTCCCAGACAGGGTGCAGGGCAGCTGGGGGGCACTGGGAGAGCTCCTGGCATCTCCCTGGGGACAGAGACAAAGCAAGGCAAGGCCAGGCTGTTAGAATAAGCTTAGTTTTCTCAAGATCCCAGAAGAAAAATTTCCTGAAATCCTATCATCTAAGAAAATTGATGACATTTCAGGAAATGATACTCAAATTAAAATATTATCCACTAACTAAATATTCAAGCTACATCTCTTTTGAGGGTTATTTTAAATAAACTTTAACTTTGATGATGTATCTTCATCATCTCCATGTTTAGGTAGTTTAGTGGAAAAGACCATTCACACTTGGCTTATTCTTCATGATACAAAAGTGCATCATATGCAAAACTGCAAAGTAGCCTTAACAAGCAAATAAAAGCAAAAATATTTCTCCCATTGATCCTTCCATAATTATATTAATTTAATTTATAATAATGCCTAGTGGATACCATTTAAGAAATCTATAGGATTTGTCAGATTCAAATCTAAAGACACAAGACTGGAAAAAGACTCACAAAACCAAACCAGCTAAGGAAAAACAGCAGCAAACAAATCAAACATGTATTCTTGAAGGTAGGCCTTTAAGAAGTCACTATTTTCTTGTGATCAGTAATAACCATGATTTCCCCTGAGTATTAGAAAATTACAGTTTTAGGTGCATTTACTTTTTTTAACTACTTGTATTTTGTACACATTTTCAGTGTCTTTTATAAGATGAAATTCAGAATTTTACTAGGGATGAAAAATAACCTGTATAGTTACTGCTTTCCTGCAATATCATCATAAATCATGCAACATATCCTTTCTATACAAAGTATATACTCAAATATATATATAAAGTAGAAATACAGAGCTAGATCCAAAATTCACCAGCCATTGAATGAAGCCCAGGAAAAGGTAAAAATCCAGATCACTGTTGGAAACAGCTGGATTTCCCACCAGGACTGGTAGCTTGTAGTTATTGACTCCGCTGTCTGAGAAGATGTGATCAGTGATAAATTTTCTTCAGTGACAAGTGTATTTACAAAGAAATGTATTTTGAGTGAGCTTATTTTGGTTAAAAGCACAGATAATAAGCTTATTTTTTGCTTCTTTTGTTTTATGTAGATGCATATTTTCCCTAAGCACATAAGTACTGAACACTTCTGAATATTTTGACCATTTCTCACACTGAGCTGAAATTGGCTAACAGGGACAGATGCTTCTGGGGAAGCTGAAGGTAGAAAAATGTGTAGAGAGCCACATCCACACACACAGTCAAACACACAAAAATTGCATCAAGTGATGCTGAAAGTTTTCTTCTTTTATTAAACCCAAACAGCTGTAAGGAAAAAGAATCTACATTTTTAAATGTCATGTCATAATTTGTGACATGATTTTCATTGGAAATTACTGAAGCCCCTAAATTATAATATATAAATTCAAGATTTAGATGGAACCTCTTGTGCTCCATCTTGTGACCATTGTCTCCTGTCACTGGGCACCACTGAAAAGAGTCCATCTCAATCCTCCATGCACCCACACTTTATAGAGACATTGATAAGGTCTCTTCTCCAGGCTAAATAGTCCCAGCTTGCTCAACCTCTCCTCATAAGAGAGATGATCCAGTCCCTCAATTGTCTTAGCTGCACTCCAGTGGACTCTCTCCAGCAGTTCCCTGTGCCCCACTAGAGCACCCACTTCATTAATCAGCAGGCCCACATTTTCCCAGGTCTTTCTTTTTCTACTGATACACTGAAAGAAACCTTTATTCTTTTCTTTGATGCCCCTTGCCAGATTCAATCCAGGTGAGCCTTAGTCTTCCTTCTGAATTCTCTGACAACATTCCTATATGCCTCTCACTTGGCCAGTCTTACC
>VWZY01002526.1:820193-857432 GCA_013399075.1 Chloroceryle aenea | reverse complement strand
TGGTTTCAGTGAACATTTTTTTTCTGAAGATTTTTAAATTAACAACATCCTTGCCCCCAGGTAGTCCCTTATTTAACAATATATATATTTTTTTTTTAGAAGACAACACTGATCCACATTGTTGGAATGTACTATCACTGAGTGCTTCTTCATTCCTGAAGTTCCTCTGTAAAATAAATATAATCATCTCTACAAACTCCACTGAATTATTCTAAAGATCTCCACTGTCTAGGTCTTAATCCATGCTGTCTTTTTTCAATTTGTATCCTTTTCTGAAATTTAAAGAAACAAATTTCTGGTTTTTCTTTGATTCTTACAGCCTTTTAGAATACTGTCTGGTAATTTCATCCAGCTTCCTAGTCAGACACATAATCTGTTTAGCACATAACCCAAGGACAAATAATTACAGGAGTGCCCTAGGGTAAGAATGACACTTTATTAAAGTGTGGTTGCTTTGGATGTAACTCTGTATAAAGTAAATTCACGGCTGAAAGCACAGATTATATTTTTGTTTGTTTGAGCTCTAGTGCAGAGTGGAAAAATCTTACATAAACTTAAAAGGTAGCGAGATATTCATATATTATAGAGTCTAAGTCCTTTCAGACTGGTTCTTCCCTAACTGAGCCTGCTCCCTCAACCTAAAGAGGCTTAGAGAGACTTTTTTAGGACAGCATAAAGCTTTGACAAACAACTACGTGAGCTTGTGAAATCCTGTTACTGACACTCAGTTCCTTTTTGGAGACATCTAATCAGATGCTGTCTGTTGTTTGCACTTTCTCACTCTCAGTAGTTCTCTCTTAATAACACCCCTATAACAACTTCATTTGGGGACCAGCATGAGAAAAAACTTGTGTGCTTTCTTTTTAACACTTTCAATAATTTTCAAGTTGTAGGTTTCTATTTTTTAGTCATTGTAGCCTGAAACTGAAGTAAATTAAAAAATCAAAAACCCACAGAAATATAAAAAATATATTAAAAAAATAAATGTAATTATTATTAACATGAGCTAATTTTTGACAAAAAATATATCTCAAAACTGAAAGGGAACTTCGGCTGTATTCCAGACTTTCAGTTTTCCCTAGGTAGTTATTTCCACACATTTCTCAGATTAATTTTACAAATATCAAGCTTGCATTGAGATATTTTTGCTTTCCCTTCTCTCCTGCACTGATGTGTTCAACTACAGCTGTACCAGGCTGGCAGTTCGAAGTCGATTAATTTGGGTTTTGTTCAGAGTGTGAATCCAAGCTTGTAAAACTGTGTATGGTAGAGCATTACTATTTAAAATTCAGAATGAACATTAATTAATAAAACTTGAATTTAGAAGAATGTCATGTAGGTATTAATGGTCTGGTGGACACAATGACCTGTGTAGTGACAGACTGCAGTGCCAAGTGTGGAGCTGAACATAAATGCTGGATCTGCAATTGAGTTTTCTTGTGTCAGTGTCAGTTGATTCCTTCCTCCACCCAGAAGAATAAATGTCTGCAGTCTGCAAATTAGAAAATAGGGAGCAGCTCTCATTCAGCACAAGCATTTATAAGAGCTCTGAGGCTGGAAATCAGATTGTTTTAGGCTACTAGTTAGATGCGCCTGTCAGAGTAAATGTGTTTTAAAATACTTATCAGGGTAGATGAGAATCTTGTCCAGAAGGCTGGGAATTGCTACTTAAAATATGTGCTTCTCAGTCTTTTTATTTGATATCACGCTGGAACCTTCCTCAACTTTATTTTCCTCCACTGTTTACTGACATCATAGGCCTGTTCTGCTATCTTTATGATTTCTTACTTTGTCATCTTTCCTGTTGGGAAGTGATATCATCTGCACACGGTATCTCTAGGTCTTGTATGAAAATACTGTGTCTAGATACATTCAGAATTAACAGGTCTGCTCTACAGCTTGAAAGTCTTCAAGAATTCCTGCTTAATTTTTCTTTTAATACTCTTATTTTTATAAAGGTAGGGGGAATGAATGAGAGGGGAAGGGGGGAAGTGGGGTGGGGGGAGGAGGAGAAGGAGGGAGAAAAGGGAGAAAAGGGAAGGAAGGAAAGGAAGGAAAGAAAGGAAAGGGACAGATTATCTGAAAAGATCTAATTTTTTAAGGTGTATGGCTTGGTGTGAATACTATCTGTTATTCTCTTTAATGTTAACATATCTGAAGGCATTGAAGGTTGTGGTATTTTTCTAATTACAATTGGCTATGATTCTGAAGTTAAAGTTTTCATGTGAGCATTAAAGTGAAGCACATGCTTAAGTGTTTCCAGAGTTTCAAAGGATGTACAGGTAGACTATGATTCATTTTTTCATCTGCATCAGAGTTGAGATTTTCTTTTAAAGGAAAAATAAGAGCAAAATTGTGTGATCAGTTTGGGTATTTTTTATTATCTCGGTAGATTTATTTGTTTATTTATTTTAATTTATATGTTCATTTGTCATTTCCTTGACACATGGACATATAGTACCATCCTAACCTCACTAAAACCAGGCTGAGGCTGAGTAGTATTTCCACACCTGGTACAGCTGACTACAGAGTGAGATTTGTTCCTCTGTTATGCAGGCATTTCACATCTCAAATAGGTAAGATGAAAAATAGCATGCTTTTCATACTTAGGATATTGTTTGGCATGAATCTGGGAAGATTACCAGTTTAATGATAAAAATATATATTGCTAATGCTGGTTCCATGTCTAAAGCTATATGCTGTCCAATCAGTTCTCACTAAGTCTTGGAAAAGATACAAAATTTATGAATCCATATAAATTTGATGAAAATATTCAGTCTTTAGAAGCCTCGGTTAAAAAAAGTGTTTAAGTGTAATTCCACTGCTAGTGACAGTTTTGTCTGGTGGGCCAGTTTCCTAGTGAACTAGTGGAGCTGCAGAAGTACTGTAGGATTTGGCATGATTAGGATAGGCACTGACTAGAATGGTAACGTTAATGGGGGCAGTGATAAGGTCTGTGAGGAAAGCTTGCAAATACCTGCTGGCACATTAACTCTAGGGCATATTCTAACACCCGGGTCATTGTTCTGATCTGATCTTGTAGATGAAACTGCAGATTAGTTTGGGTGCTATCCTATTTATGCAAGACCCAAAGACACTGAAGCCTCTGTTATAATGTTGGACAACTAACCCATTATTTAAAAATAGATCTCACAATAAAGCTGCCCCATTGTTTTAATGGTATTGCTTCCTGAAATATGCTGAAGTTCCAAAACTGGGATACTCCCTCTGCATGCCCCACTATTTGCACTAAATTGCTGAAATGGATATTCTGTAAGCACAACCACTTTGGGAAACTATTCCACAATCTAATAAACCTCAGTGCCAAGATGTTTCCCTGGACTCTTTAAATGTTTTCATTACCTCATTTTAGTCCCATTGTCACTAAATATTCCCCAAACTGTTTATATCTGCTCCGTCGTTCCAAAATTCAAATCCTGAACTCAATTTCACAGGTATGTTTGTGACAAGTGTAGTGGGCAAGGAGTTTTAGAAAAGGTTGATAGTCTAAGATATACACCATCTAAACAGAGGGAAAAAGTTTGTTCTGCTCTAAAAAAGAAATCTCAGGAGTCTTTTGCACAAAACAATTCATTTATTTATTCCTGTATATAAGGAAACTGCTGAAGTATGCTTCAGCATTTGACTAGTTAAGCTTCATCTCTTCTACCCATAAGTTGATGTGAAAAAGAAATCAGCAAAGGAGAACACCTCAAATAGCAGAACATACAGTCATCTGCACCTGCTGAGAGTTTAGAGTCTTTAGAATGGACCCAAATTAGTCACAAGTAAGAAACTTCAGCAGCAACAGAAATGAAAACCAGTATGTATTAATCAGAAATACAAGTTATTAAAGGAAATTGCTTAGTAGTCCAGACAGAAGGTGATGTGAGATTGATCAGTAAGAGAAAGTAATGTGGGATTGGTATTTGCTCACCCTCCAGAGCCTCATGAATGGAAAATATCATTCACAACTATTTTTTTATTTTTACCCTACAAAGCAGCAGACTCAAAAGGTTACAGAGTTTTTTTAGTTATAACTGAACCTGTTAATCCCTTACCTGCCTTTGAGATGGCAGGTTGCTAAAGAAAAACATGAGCATGTTAGTCATAGGTGTAGAGATGTCAGGAAGCACATTTTCTGAAACCATAAAAAAAATAGCTACTTCTAGAATAGATTAGTGAGATCCCAGGAAAAACTAAAGGTTGTTATTCAAGGCAATGCCTTTACCTGGATTAAGTTATACTTCAGAGTTGTACAATGTCTAAGGTAAATATCCACCACCTGATGAAAAATTGTTGTAGACTCTGGTTTTAATTCCATTTCAGACCTAGAAGAAAGCATCTACAGTTTGTCTGCATTTGAGCTAGATGTTTGTCACAGCCAGCAGACACCTAATCAGTACAGTTAATGGACCCTAGATTTCACCAAACATCTGTTTTTCCACCTAGCGCTCATCCTAATTTCACAGACTCTATGAGCTACATCACCATGGTCCATAGTGGAATCTTGGGCTCTGACTCATAGGTACACAACTGAAATATAGACACCTGAAAATCTGGAGCTGATCCTCTCCAGTACTGCTGAGTCGTAACAATTTTCTCTGCCAGCTAGAGTGAAGAGCAAAGACTTATCTCCATCTATGTATTTTTGCTTAAGCTTAGAGGAACAGACTGATAACAAAGGTTTTCTGCTGAAGACAGAGGCATTTATTTAATGCTCCTTGTGAAACTGAAAGGTAACTCGAGATACAGGAATGAATGATAAGAGACATAGCTTCAGCCTCATTTATGAGGAAAAACTAAGAGAAAAAGGGCAAAAGTGCTGACTCAGAGATGGGTATATGAACTGTATATCACTGCAAATAAGTCCAGTTTCTGCTTTTTAAAATTGTGCTGCTTGTTGCCCTGTCTGTCCCCATTAGAGTGAGAACAAAGTATGGGTTAAATACACATTCTGACTGCAACCCTTTCTAGGTTCTATTAAATACCACTAAGGCTTCAGAAATACAAACCACTTAGGCTATGACATGTGATGATATAGTATGGCTATACATTCAGATGATTGCAGCATATGGTCCCAGATGCCAGAGAAATGTTCATTAATGAGAAAATTAGCTTGCAAAGATTAGATCCCTAGATGTTCCTGTAAACCTGGCTGAAAATATGACTCCCTCTTGTGTATTTTGAACTCTTTGCTTTAAAAATATAAATATAGAATATATATTGATGTCTAATAGTAAAGCACACTTGAGACAGTCTTGCTGTTACGGGAAGTACACCCACTGAAAGGTAACTTTAGCTTCTTAGTGGTTCCATATAAGGCCAATTCTTACAGTAATAAAACCACCACAGCTTCATCGATCTCAACAAATCTTTGTGGATTTCTTTCAGCTTTGAACGGGGTGCACATAGATCACAGTAGGTGACTGGAATCCAGCCATACTTGAACTTTGGACATTTATAGATTTGGTTTTGAGGATGTGTGTCTAGTTTCTTGTTTTCTGTTAGGTAGAATCCAGTACTGGCAATTCTAATATGTTGCAGTTAATGGTTTTTAAAGGTGTGGCTGTGTCAGCTTTTTAGTACTGTAATCACATTTATGCTTGTTTTCCAAAAGCACTTCTATTGTAATTGCAGTTTGTATTGATTTTTTATTTTAATGTAGGTTTCTTGTACAAGCCAAGAACTAATATTCTCTATTTGATGAGTACAGACAGACAAAAAACCTCACAGAATTAATAGTATCTTTATAGAAACAACATTTCACAAATTTGTTTTGCTCTGTTTTATAAGAATTAATATATTTCTAGAAAATAAATCCTTTTCCATCAAAACTGCCTATCTCTGATAGGAAACTGTATCCCTGAAAAGCATTTTTGACTGGCCATATTTAAAGTAAATAACTGATGTTTTTTACGTTCCTGCTTAACTGAAATTTCAGATCAGTGCAGAAATCATGCCCTGCTCAAGAAGCTAAATAAAGAACAAAGATGGATTAGGAAAGGATAGATCTTGGCAAATTACAACTGAAGAGATGATCTGTCTTTCCTATATATGCACACACTTGATGTGTCCCTGGAAAGTAGATCTGTTTCCTTCATGATAAAAATTATGCCTGACCTCTGCCTATGGAATTAATGGACAGAGAGTTTTTTCCTTTTCTGACAACAATTTTTCCTTTCAACTTGAAAGGAATTCAACAGCTTTAAAATTTCATACACTTTTCAATGTATTTTACTGTATTAAATATTAAAACGTGAGAAATTTAGGCAGAAGTCTTTCTCAGCATTGGACAGTCTGGAAGTGCTTACTTTGAAATATACTGAATGGAAAGACTGGAAAGAAAAATAAATTGAATGAAAGGCTGTTATGAAAAGCAGATTTTAATAATGGCCAGCACATATTTCTATTGAGATCTGTCCTCGAAGTACTGTAAGTAAATCCCTTACCAAATGAAATCTATTTACTCTGATTTCCCCACAAAACAATCAATATGCCCTTAAGGTTTTATATCACCATCATGATATAAAGCTAAACTGAGTAATCTCTTTTTTTGGTTTTGTTTGGGTTTTTTTCCCCCTATTCTTCAAATATCTTTCTAAAAATGCACGAATATTGGCTACACTGTTCTAGGCCATGCTTAGAGCATTCCTCTAGCTAAAGGAAACTAAACAGAATGGTTAATTCCAAGGCTAAAATAGTGTGCACCACATACTACAGTTTGTGGACTGGTTTAGTGTGGATTTTTTTTTAAGCAAGGATTTTTTTTTTATCACGAATTACAGAACTGAGGAGCAGAAACCAAAACCTTACAACTGAGTTACAAAGTCAGGCTATGCACTCTTTTTCCCATTGAAACTTTAATGTTTTCTCACCCTTGGTATTGTTTCAACAGCAATTAAAAATGTGGCAGATAAAGAATGCTCTGCTATCCTTTTGAGGCAGATGGGATGTCTGTTCCTCAGCGGGATCTCTTCAGGCAGGCTCTATACAGGTAAAATCTACTGTTGCAGAAAACCTGGAATACACCTGAGATCAGGTCAGAACAGAAGCAGTTTATTACTTTGGCTTTAGGAGAGAGCACAGAACAGCAGCAGCTTAGCAGGTTCTGCTGACACGGACTCTGCTCAAATGGGGCAGTTCTGGCCCTTTAGCTATATACCTTTAGGCTGTGCAACTGCACTTTACCAGAACTGTGTCACATAAGCAGGACTATGCTAAATAACAACAGCAGTTGGAGTTGTTCAGGTAAGAAGGCTCAAGGCAACGGTCCTTTTACTATTCACTTCTGTTAATGAAATTGTGCTGATTGGCAAAACCATCAGCTGCAAATGTCTCTTAACTAATGATGGCAATCTGTTAACTATTTTCCTTCCATCACTACAATCTTTTATGGTTATGCTCACAAAAAGAATGTTAATAAACCAGTATCTCTTCAGAGGACTTGTACTGCCTGCGACAGAGCTCCTCTGAGCGCTCTTAGTGGATCGGGTCCATGGAGAGTCTGAAGCAGGGGAGCTTAAAGAAGGGATCAGTACTGAACCAGGGAGATCTAGGCGTGTCCAGAAGCAAAATTCTAAGTGGCTAAGGGGATTTAAATACAAACAAATGCCTAATGAGTGTTGATCTCTGTGTTTGAGAAGCAGTTAGCTGAGGAGTTAATGAATTGCAATTAACTGGTATCTCAATTCCAGCAGTCATTCCTTAAACACCTAAGTCAGCCCATTCCTGGATTTCGCCTTTAGTGACAAAGGGACTCCAAACAAGGTTAAATTAATCTTCCAAGGTCTGGAACGGCTTCCACAATGGGGAAGTGTATTTTGACAAACGATTGTAGCTTTAGGGGAGATTGTAGAAAGTCAACTTTCTTCTCCAAGGCAGACTGGGATTCCATTTAAGGCAGCCACCACTTACTTCAATTCCAGTCCATGCCTGTTAGATATTCTTTTCTGGCAGGGCTGCTCTGGAGACCTAACAAAATACAATCTGCATTTCCCTCTATTAGCCGAGCCAGACTGCTATTCTCATTCTTCTTCTTTTTCCAGATAATTTTGCCTTAAATTAGTACCTTTGGAAGAAAGTAGTTTTGAAATTAAAGTGATTTCCATGTGTTACATGTGAACAGCAGAATTTCAAACACTAATGTAGAAAGAACAATTATTTCTCTGCACTTGAAAGTCAAGAGAATCCACAGCAAAATGCAAATTTATCTTCCAAGCCTTAGTTACAGAAGAGCTATTGTAGGGCACACAGAAGCACACACTTCTTTCCTTTTTTTTTTCAATCACAAAAGGAATAATAACTTCTTTTGCTAAATGCCAAAAAAAATAAAAAATGAAAAAGAAAATAAGGGTTTTTTTTTTTATAACCAATACATAGCAAAGTCAGAAGTATCTGGAAGGTTATTACTAACTCACTGATCAGGTGAAAGGAACAGATCAACCATGTTTTGATAAACTGACCATTTGGCATGCACCAGAAGAGACAGCTTTGGAGGTAGGTGTGTCTTTTGTGCAAGAAAACTCCATCTGAGAGGTGATCTGTGAATGACACTTCTGTACCTTCAGATGAAACATTCTACAAGCAGCTGGCAGAAGTCTTCAAATTGCCAGCCCTGTTCCTGTGGGGGACTTCAACTCACCAGATGACTGCTGGAAATACAACACGGCAAAGAGGAAACAGTCGGGGGGGGTTGGAGTGTATGGAAGGTAAGTTCCCATCACAGCTGGTAGGTGATCCTACTGGGGAAGTGCCCCACTACACTTGCTGTTTACTAACAGAGAAGGACTGGTGGGTGATGTGGTGGTCAGAGGCTGTCTTGGGCTTAGTGACCTTGAATTGATAGAGTTCTTGATTCCTATGTGAGGACCAGAGGCAATGGGCACAAACTGAAACAGAGCATGTTCCATCTGAACAAAATGAAACACTTGTTTACTGTGAAGGTGACCAAGCATGGACACAGGTTGCCCAAAGAGGTTGTGGAGTCTTTATCCTTGGACATGCTCAAAAAACACCTGGACATGGTCCTGGGCAACTGGCTCTAGGTGGCCCTGTTTGAGCAGGGGCTTGGAAAAGATGACTGCCAGAGGTCCTGTCCAATCTCAATTATTCTGTGATCCTGTGAGTGGAGAGGCAAACAGAACCATTTGCTGTGATAGCTGTATCCATGGTGGTCTTTTTCATTTTTCCCCTAAGGGCAGCCCTGATGTTCCACCACAGTACTGCGTGAAAAGAAGAAATTAAACATCACCAAGAACGTAAAATGTCTGCTCTAAGCAATTTAGACCATCCCAGAAAAAAAAAAAATCTACGTTGAGATAATATAATTTTAACTTGGACAAACAAAAGGCTCAAAAATCACTAGTAAAGATTTCAGAAATCTGATTGGAAACAATCAATACTGCTTAAACAACGCTTTCCCTCCTCCTGCTGAATGCAGTGGACACAAAGAGCAAAAGTGAAAAAGATTTCTGCAGGCAGATTGAATGAATTGAGGCATATAAACAAAGGATTGCTAAGAAAAGCCAGTGGGCAACAAGTTGCTATGGTTTTTCAGTTGAAGAATTGACAAAATTTTTATAACATTATCTTTGCATGTAATGAGTTCTCCTATCTATGTAACATAAGTTTTAAAAAGGTGAGAGGTGCAGCATATAAAATAGACTTGGACTTACTCAAAATGAGGGAAGGGGAGAGGTGATAAAATGTAATCAATTCTGTTTTGCAATTGTTGTGTGTCTTTCACAATTTCCCTGATGTAAATGTCACTTTGATGAAATAAACATTTATTCGTGAAGTTTTTAAACCTAGTATTTAATTTTTGGCTTAACTAGAGCACTACAAGGAGTTTCAAACAGGATTGTCAGTTTAGTATTTTAAGAATTGGGATGTGCTACCTCTTGAATTTAGAGAATTAGGACCCTAACAAAGCTCACCAGCCAGAAGTTATCTGTAACAATGAATCTGACTCCTCTGTTCCTTCAGTTTCATCTGGAGCTGCTGAAGGCCAGGTTTCACTGCTTAAATGTAGAATACTCTCATTAACTTTAACAGAGTTATATCAGGAATGCCAGCCTTGAGCAATGAAAGAAAATATCTAGCCATAAGTTTACTGTCTCATTTGAAGATGCCTCACTTTTATCATGCCAACAAAAAGTGCAGAGTTACCTGCCTGTTTTACTGTACAGAGGAACCAGTCTGAGTTGGACACCTTCAGCTACCACACAAGGGATTCAAGGAATTCATACACAACAAGTTTTTAAACACATACTGATGACATTAGGCAGAACTGTGCCCACTGTCTTCCACATTTGCTAACCTCTCACTTGGACTGTGGAGTATGATGGAAATAAGCCATAGAAAATAGCAAGGTTTGTGTCATCTCCCTAAACAGTATCATGTTTTGTCACTGACAATATTTATGTTTGAAAGATTTTAGCTGAAACATAACATCTGTAATAAAAGCCAAGGAGTAAAAAGAATGAATAAGAGTATTCTCTCCTTTCAAAAGCTGACCAGAAACAATGTTTGGAGAAGCAAAGGTTGTGACTATAGGTCACATGTGGGTGTTGTTTGTTTGTTTTGAGGTAGATTTCCAACACGCTAGATCTTGTCATCCAAGAAAGTTCTATCATTCTTTGGAACAACAAAAAACACTTCTTCTCTGATCCACTATCAAGGCTGCAGGGCAAAATGGGAAATAGTTCAATGAAAAAGTCAACTGAAATGTGAGAAATAAGTTCCATAATCTTTTATGGAGAGAGGAAAGATGTTTCCTAGTGATAAAAGACTAAACATGGAAGAAAGCAAAAGAAAAACAGATTTAAAAGTATCCAGATGCAATAAACTCTCAGACTAATTGGCACTTGCTAACTTCTGTTTAACCAGTTTTCTGGTATATGTCTTTCCAAGGAATCCAGTCCCATCAATGGCTTTATGTGCAGGTGGTAACTGATCTTTTGGGATCATGCAAGACTGGATTTGCTGTGCAAGAATTACACTCCTTTGGAGGGGAGTGTATCAGAGCACTGCACTTCTTCGCCCATATTTGATACCCCTGTCGGACATTTGCTTGAACACAGCATCAATGGAAAAATCTGGTAGAACTCAGGAAATTTATACACATACACATTTTTAAGGACTTCTGTCAAAACCGATACAGTAATTGAGAGTTAATCTGTAAACTCTGTACTCCCTTCTTTTGCAATGTCCAGACAGTAACTGCCTCTGCACTGTACCAGTTCTGACTGCAGCTGAAGTCCCCAGAACTATCAAGCCTCAGCTACTACCATACACTATTGCTTTTGTCTACAAATCTCACATAATTCATATGAGATGCACCAGCAGTCTAATGTGACCTTTACACCAGCCAGCATGTCCTTACCAAAGGTGGTAGGAGAACAAATGCAACCTATCTATAGTCTTCCAATAATGTTTACCACAAATGTTTATGTTCATATAAAGACAAAACAGAAATTTAGTGGCCAAACATTTTTAATGTGATAATTCTATTGGGGAAGCAAGTGGATTCATCCTGCATCCTGCATCCTGCAACATGCTTCTAACAGGCCACTCGCATGCAGTAAGAAATGTATTTCTGTCATTCATCTTAATAAAGCACTAAACAATAATGATCGATCATCAAGTACAATGAATTCTTTGTTCAGGGAAAGAAAAAGCCCAGATGGACAGGTGGAATGAAGCATTAACCAAAGAAAGTGCTCACTCAGGGGCATTGACAGGAGTAAGCAAAAGGCAGGGGCAGAGATTATTACCGTACTAAAACGTACAGTCTGGGGAATTACCTGAGACTTCCTGGACTCTTACAATACATAATTCAAGATTGCTATGGAATACATTTTTTTATGAGACTTAACTTTAAAAAATTCCTTGTGAAATTACATCTTTGTTCCTGAACTCACAAGGCATTAATTGCTGCCATAGAGGATTTCTTATCAAGTTTGGCATGACATCCTTCAATGGACTTTTCTTTTCTGCAAGCCCTTATTACATGGGGAGTACTAACACTTAAAATGACAGCATTGCTTAGCCTGCCTTTCCTGCCTTGACAATTGCCAAGTGCCAACAAAGAGCAGTTTATCAAATTCTCTTCTGGAAGAATATATATCCTCCCTTCAGAGAATAATTCAGACTTTCTGTATGAAAGCATTTATGATAACTTTGCTCTAAATAAGGGTATTTACAAACCCATTTTGTGTTGTCTATAATTCAAGTATCTCCTGTTAAGCCAATTGCTTCCCAAAGCACACCATCAATGTTTATGTTTGAAGAATAAATGCATGGAGAAGAAGGAAAAAATAAATATGAATTTGATTTATTGCTCTTACTGTTTAACTCTGCTTCACTGGTAATTTTCTTGTCATTTAGCTTCTGACTACTAATCTTTCACTGCAATGATAAAGTAGAAAGAGAGAAGTTAAAGGGCTTACTCCTCAAATGAACAGCAGAATAACACAGTTCTCTGAAAAGAAGTATGCTAATTATGCAATTATGTATCCATAAAAACAGTACACACATGATCTAAAGAGTCTTCATTAATACTACTTTCATAAATTTTTGATAGGGTATAAATACATGACCTGTGGCACACTAAGCACTTGTCAGATGTGACTATAATAAATATGCATTCCTATTAGACTGTCAGACAAGCCTTATCTGGATATTTGGCACCAATAACTTATTCATCCTTTGCTGATAGTTTAGCTCTCTTCATTATTTTGATCTTTGAAATCCACATTTAAATGTCTGTAGTGAAAAAAAAATTGCCCTAATAAAGAAAACATCTATTTGTCTTTCTTTGGCAATTGTGCATTTCTTGCTTAGTCAGCAACATTTTTAAGGAGCTTTTTTTATGAGGCTGGGAATTAAGACATCATCTAAAGAAGCAGTGCACAGATGGCAAGCTGTGGAGATTTCTTGAAGAATACCCATGTCCTTTTGTTACTTAGGAATCAAGGAATAAGTATTTTTATATTACCTGCTGTAAAAACTAATGAACTACTCTAAATTATTTCTCACCTACATACCCTTTTGTTAGAGGGGTCTATTATGATGGAAGACAAGGATTAAAAAAAAATCCACCTACAAGAGGANCTAATTATGCAATTATGTATCCATAAAAACAGTACACACATGATCTAAAGAGTCTTCATTAATACTACTTTCATAAATTTTTGATAGGGTATAAATACATGACCTGTGGCACACTAAGCACTTGTCAGATGTGACTATAATAAATATGCATTCCTATTAGACTGTCAGACAAGCCTTATCTGGATATTTGGCACCAATAACTTATTCATCCTTTGCTGATAGTTTAGCTCTCTTCATTATTTTGATCTTTGAAATCCACATTTAAATGTCTGTAGTGAAAAAAAAATTGCCCTAATAAAGAAAACATCTATTTGTCTTTCTTTGGCAATTGTGCATTTCTTGCTTAGTCAGCAACATTTTTAAGGAGCTTTTTTTATGAGGCTGGGAATTAAGACATCATCTAAAGAAGCAGTGCACAGATGGCAAGCTGTGGAGATTTCTTGAAGAATACCCATGTCCTTTTGTTACTTAGGAATCAAGGAATAAGTATTTTTATATTACCTGCTGTAAAAACTAATGAACTACTCTAAATTATTTCTCACCTACATACCCTTTTGTTAGAGGGGTCTATTATGATGGAAGACAAGGATTAAAAAAAAATCCACCTACAAGAGGATTTTTTTTTCCATCTGCATTTCTTCTCCAGGGGAAAAGACACTGACAATGCTTAAAAAAATATTTCTGTAATTTTTTACGGTAAAAACCTCTACCTCTGAAATTATATAAGGCATGAGAAAGCAAGATGCAAACACTTAGATGAGAACTGTATAGCAAGGACTAGTACTCATCCTCTTTATATTGTAGGCAAGTGCCTCAAAAGCTAGATGGTCCTGANAGAGGAGAATCTACCCTGATCTGCTGGACACACAGTACTCCAAGTATGCAAAATACTGAAGAAGTCAAGTAGTCTCACACAAAATGGTTTCAGCAGTCTGGGTGAGCACAGTGACCATGAAATCAGAATCATTTAGGTTGGAAAAGATCTTTAAGATCCCTGAGTCCAACCCTAAACCTAACACTGTCAAGTCCACCAGTAAACCATGCTCAGACCTCACGCAGGAAGAAGAGATGACACAACTGCACACTGCCCTTTTCTGATCCCCACCCTGCCAGAGAAGCAGGAGGGCATCACTTGTCTGGTCTCCCAACGTGCACACTTCAAAGATGTAAAGTATGTGACAGACCACATCTGCATGACAGTTTAAATATAAGCAAAATAAGTTAAAAGTCTATCAGAAAGTCTTTTCTTGTTAATGATTTTTCAGCTTTTAGTGGGAATTACCTTTAGTGCTTTTTTTCTCACTTTCCCTTTTGTATCAACAACTTCCTAATTACCCTCTACTTGGCCACTGCTCGTTGCATGTAAAATCAATTACACATTAAACAATATATTCTAAATCCTTAATAATCTGTACAATTTGAAGAAAAAATAAAAGTTTCTTCTCCAATGGTGTTTTTAATTCCCTTGCATGACCAACAATGTGTTCATCCCTTCTTCAGAGATCTGTGGTTCCATAACAGCATGACCATGAATTTATCATAGCTTAGTAAACCCCTAAAACTTGAGAAAGATCTTGGAAATATGCAAGGCTACAAATTACTACTGACACATCATCATCAGTGTCCTGTAGAGAACAAAAAGGAGGAAAGGCTAATTCATATGCAGAAAGAGGGAGAGAGGATCCCTTCCAGTGTAGCTAAACTACCCACAGTGAAATAGCCTTTTTCATGACGTGATATTTCACAGCCTTATATAAGTTTAGTCATATAAATCACATTTAATCATGTGAATCAAGCCCAAATCTTTCCACTGACTGCAAGGTCAGAAAAGAATGGCACTGCAGAAATCCGGAGTTAGGTCAGATTACTACCCTGAAAGACAAGTGTTTTTTACCCATTTTCTTTGGATTTTAGACTTTAATGTCTCCATAGTGGACTATATAAAACAAACACAGAATATATGGCCACAGAATATTCAGTTTGCTAATCTAGCCAAGATTGCTAATTAAATCAACAAGTAAACAAGGAAAAAGCAGTAAATTGATCTAAGTGAACCTGCTTTAGCAGGGGGGTGGACTAGAAGATCTCCAGAGGTCCCTTCCAACCACTGCTATTCTGTGATTCTGTGAAAAACAGTCTGCCAAAAATGTTTTAAGCATCTTTCCAGTGTCTTTCCTATTGCTTTGTATTGAGCACACAGGAGCACAAATTACTGAAACTCAACACATACCAAGACTGACCTGAGATGTGACATCCATTTGTTCCCTGCACAGCTGTTCTACTAGCAGGGCAAGTCAGTTTGACATAAACGTTTTATGCCCCATTATACTGTTGATGTGCAGACTTCAAGTCATCAGTCATATGAGCTATATACTCAAATGAATGAGCAACCCATATAATTTGGTTGTGGTGTAAATACATATGTACATATATATACTTTAAAAACATGTATAGATATGAGATAATATATACACAGATACTTACATTCAGGTTGTGCTTTTCTGATGCAAAAAGTTCAGCAGCAGTATTGGCTTGGTGGTGGACATCTGTCTGTTTCCAAGGCCACCTCATAAAGCACCATCTTTGCAGCCGTGCCTCCATAGCTGGGGGGGAGCCCAGGTTTCCTTCACCTGAGGAAGCTGTCAGAAAATGTAGATTTTTTAGATCAAAACCCCATGTCAGGTTCTTCAAACAGTGGTATCACAATGATAAAAGGAGTTGGAAATGATGTCATCAGCATGATGGGACACCCCAAGCTGCCAGCACCCTCCCACCGCTGTGTACAGCCACAGCATGCACCCCAGGTCCTGAGACTGCACAGGGTGTGATGGGAACAACACTGACAGGTCTTCCCCAGATCATTTAAGTGACCTTAACATAGATCTTGATCCAAGAAACCTCTCTCAAATGAGTTTTCCCAAAAACTGTAATTTTCCTGAAAAAATAAAGCAAGCTTCATAGTCTGACAAACCAGTGTTTCTTCCAGGAAAATCTATTTTGTTAAAAAAACCAAAACAACAACAACAACAAACAACCTTCCTCACCCTCATTGTAACACTTCTGTGTCACAGTTTTTCTTTTCCTTTGAGAATAGTCTAAAATATCTTTGTCCTTCATCAGGACCCCTGCCAATTGTAAGCACTTTTAGAAGGACTGCATGTCTGATTCATCAGAGAACACTTTGGCTCTAAAATGATAATATTTTTTAAAAAAACTGTAAAGTATATTTTGCTTTTTCACTATTTCAGTATTTGCTACACTCGGAGGGAATGTCATTCTTCTTTTGTAGTTGCTCAGAATTAACTGTTAATGAGGTTGAGAGGGATTTTTTTCTCTTGGCTTTACTGTTCTGTCTCAGTCACGTCCTTTCTGCCTTCCCTCTGTGACTTGTCCCTCTTTCTCACTGCCCTTTCTTTACCACATGCTAGGAACAGAAACACAAATATGCATGCATGGCATATACCTTCATAAATGCCTTTTCCTCCTTCTCCCTCCCCTAACTACCTATAGCTTATTAATTTAACACATCCTTCACGAATTTTCATCATAACTTCTCTTAAGTGTCATTCCTGTTATCTTTGCAAAACAAAATATGTTCCTTCATAGGAAAGGCGACCCTAATTTCTTTGCCTGTTCTTACCAACCCTCACCCTTTCCCTCTAAAATAGGAGAATATAAATCAGTTCTTTTCTGCAGTTGTTGACCATATATCTTGTGTATTTTTAAATTAATTTTGAACAAATTGCCCCATTGCTAGCCCAAGAAATCAATTTTGTTCACAATATTAAACCTTCTCTTCTAAATCCGCAATCACATCTGTTTGCTGCAAAATGGCATCTTTGAGGCATCTTATTAACCTGAGGGGCTTGTCCACATGCATCTATGTATGGGATTGGAGCTGGGATACCAGGGCAGACCTGGTCCCCATCCAAACAGGGGGAAAGCTATTGTGTGATTGCTGTTGTTATTTTACTATTTGCACTGCTGACAATCGTCAGATAGGATTTATCAGAGAGCAGCCATCAGTTTTAGCAAATGTATGTGGGTGTTCAAAATATGCAGTTTGTGGCCAGGCAAACAGCAAAAATTTTCTCTCAACAATGATTACAAAAATATCAATAAGGTTAGCAATGTTCATTATGCAAGCAGATTTACGAATGCTTATGAATAAGTCTTAACATGAACTGCTATTTTTGTGAATTATATTGAATTATTGAAATTCTGTGACGCTCTGATGAAAAATTTATTGCCTGTATTTTCAGTGAGTTAGTGTACTGTGTGACACTAACAAAATATGCTTTTCCTAGGAAAAAATCTGTAACTGCTATGATAAAAATGTAAGAATGTCAGAAACCACGAAGGGAAGACAGATGTAGTAGTCAACTTTTGCAAGCAACACTCTTTAATTAAACTGAAGTGAACTGCCTTGGGAATATTCACAGTGTTGTGAAGAAAATGTAATGGGCCACTGCAATGGAAAAGACCACACATTGCATCTTTCTGCTCCTACAATATGGATGGACATAGACAAATTAAAATTTTCATACAGATTTAGCCAGCATTTCAAACAGTAGACATTGTAAATGTGCTCGTGTGATTAAACTTAAGACTCGTCACCAAGAGAGCAAGAATTCTCTTACTCTGTTAATGGCAATATTGGTCTTCATTTTACCAGCTCCAAAATTCTGCTTTTCAACATTTTTCTTTTCTTTTTCTCTTTTGGTCTTTTTTTGTTACTAGGCAACCAAAGCAATACTATTCAACACTGTGAGAACAGCTTATAATTTATTTTAATAGGAAATATCTGTGACCGGAAATAGAAGATTTTGCTCTGATATTTTGACAAGTAATATATAAATGAGCATTTTAAAAATGAAGAAAATAATAATTTTGTACTTCTTGTAGAGAATGAAAAAGTTACAGCTAAGAATTTTGGCTTGTCTCCAAGCTGGGATCTCCAAATCACCTCTTTTGGGCCACTGCCCAAATACCAGCTCGCCTGAGGACCAGTCTCAGGCCAACTGTGAAAACTCTTGGAAAATTTCATGCATTTACAAAGTAATGTCATGAAAGCCAGCAGAATCCTAGAGGCACTCAGCATTCTCTGGTATGAACCAAATACATTGAAGGTAAAAAGGCAATATTATGTTTTCTTAACACATAAAGTGCTTGCTGGAACTAGTTTGGTGAGGAGTTCTGAATGCTTTTGTTGTAAAAAAATGCAATTTGATGATTGAGTTTATATGTTAACTCATACGATTCGCAATGGAGAAGAGTAAGTATAGCAAAATATTACTGGAGAAAACATTAAAATACCGAATATGCAGAAAGAAACAGCATTTTGAGTTTCACCTCAACATGCAGGACCACTTAGATACTGTACTCCAACAAATCTGGCAGAAAGCCTGCAAGTTGTTCTGATGCTGCAGGCCTGTAACACAGTGCATCATGGTACACACGTTACACCCAGGATATAAATTAGGATGCCATTCACTCACCCTTTATTCCTGTAAAAACATCCTTAAGCCATACTGAAGCCTGCAGCAAGCCTCAGCTGAGACTCACCCCCCACGAAGCGCTCTATAAAACGCTACTGTAACGCCAGCTTCACTATTTTAATAGTCAGCTAATTCTCCGGAGGAGTCCCCGCGGAGAGCAGTGCAGGCCAGTCCGCACTGGGGAAGGGGATCGCGGCAAGAAGGGCTGGCAAGGGGCTCTTCTGGCGGCTTTTTGTGGCTTTTCCGAGGCAGGGAAACGGCGCCAGGGGTCGGCAGCGCGCGAGCGGACTGCTGACGTGACGTGGGCGGAGCCGACAGCACGTGCCCCTGATCGAGGCGTGAGCAGCGACCGCAGCCACGCGCTATGAGAAGCCTCTCGGAGCACGCCCCCAGCTTCCGGGAAGGGCGCTCGGGCTTTGCCCGCAGCGCGAGGTCCCGTCAGCTCCTGTCAGTGCTCTCTCCCCGCCCTGAGAGCAGAACCGAACTCGTCATCGCTCAGACCACCAGGAGCGAGGCGGCGAAACAGCCGGTGCTGTGCCTGGATCGAGGCGAGCAGGGGGTTCCCGGAGGCAGGGAACCCTGAGGAGAGCGGAGAGACCCGGCAGCAGCAGTGTTGAGCAAGGCTCAGCTCAGGCTTCGGTTCTTTGTGTGGTGTAACATTGCCCTTTTTGGCTTGGGGCTTACGGACAAGTCGAGGCTGAGCCATCTTTACAGCTCCCCGTGTGTGTCTCAGCATAGGCAAGGCCATAGACAGGCAAGTCAAGGCTGAGTGCCCTGCATGCATCAGACGATACTGAAACTTGCTTATGAACATTGAGCCAGAAAAAACATACACTATGATTCTATAATTATTTGGCTGCATGGACACACTCTGCAGTGATCCTCTTCCTGCCTATATGAAGGAATCTAGTGCATGCAGTTGATTTAGGTAAAAAATCAAGTCTGGAATAAATCAATGCAAATTGAAAGTAGTGTATAAGAAAGACCATCAGGCCAACTGGACAAGTCCACGATGGAGCTGTAGGAACAATTATTTTGCAGGAAAGAGCATGACCATCATTACAAGCCTGTTCTTGGGCATGGCAGTGAGTATCTTCCCCTAATCCCTTCACTGGAGGAAATCTGTGACTTTTTGCATTTAGTGGATTTAGCAAGGACCAGGAGGTTCCATTGTTTAAATGGGCCAGAAGCCAGAACTGTTACAACCTTCTCCTCCTACCCTCTGTCCAGTTCTTAGCTTCATAGGTGTTCTAGTACATTTTATCTTTGCTTTTTTCCTGAACCTGAAATTCCAGTCCTTCTGTAGCTCATAATCCTTTCATACATATTTTATTGTGCAAAAATCTGCTATTGATCAATTGATCCACAAGACTATAAAATATATTAATATAACTTCATTGGTTATTATGAAAGCTCATGTGCTCCTATTTGAGGGAAATTTGTGCAAGAAATCTAAAAATGCCTGTTTCTTTCAGTGAAATTTCCCAAATCATGGAGTTGAATTAACCCATGTTCATTAACTTCTTGTTTAGTTTCACAACATTGTTACATTCAAAAAATTCTTAACAAAAATAAGAACTTTTCCCATTTTCTTTGACTAAAGAGCAGAAAAAAAGCTTCTGCCAAACAAAAATTAACATAGTGCCAAGAAGCAAGGATGTATTTTCTATTTTTTGCTTTTCATAATGTCCCATTTTTGTGGGTTGTTGCACAGAATGTGGATAACAGTCTCTTATAAGTAAGTCATCTTCAAAAATAACCCAGCAGTTTGTAAACCTCCCACTCCTAGAAATTTTGGAGAGATTTATGTAACAATATTAATTGGGAAAATACAATCATGCTGAAAGCATTTGTGTCAGTAAAGATGCCTTTGATCTGTAAGAAACAAAACCTTGTTATAGCAGACAAGCCTCTAGCCATCTTGCATCCAGACCTGATGAAAGAATTCATCATTGCCTCCCCGAGAAGTTATGTAACTGGAAATCTGGAAAACACTACAATGAATATCTATTGTGCTGCTTGGAAATATCTGAGCAAGAAGAAAGTTAAGAAGTTACAAACTGAAGGGTTGAAACTACAGCTGATGAAATTAGATGAATGACTTTTAGAAAGCTCAGAGAAGACCAGAGAGACACCAGATAGCATAGATCTTAGAGGAAGCAGAAATAGAGCTGCCTGGGTCATAAATTATCTGCAAGATTTTGTTTCCTGGACAGAGGAAGATACTCTTTCCTGTTCTTTGTTCTTACTACACTATTATTAAACTCTTACATCTTACTTATAGGACTTTATTCATATTCTTTTGTTATCAGAGAGAAATGTAAGCAATAAAGAACTAACGGTCATCTTCTTGCCCTCTTAAACAAACACAGCTGTAAGGATCCAAATAATGGTCAAGCACACAAACCCAAGGAGAACAGCACATCAGCAATTACATGTGCTTATTTTTTAAGGACTACTAGAGAATGAAAGATACTATCTTAACTAAAAACTACATCCTTCAGTTTTGTGAGGGAGAGATATGGAGTGTTGCTATTGGAAAGGCTAGAAAAAGCCATGGAAAAGAAATATGAAAAATGAAAATAAAATGGCTTAAAAGGAATTTTAAGGACTATCAAGCTTATTGAATTTATTTTTTTTTAAAAGGGTAATTAAAGATGGCATGAAATTAAACATGTAAGCAGTACTTGTCACTGATCTTGCCTTGCCAGGTTCCAGTAGTCCTGAGATGGATATTGTACACATGAAGACTAGATGATGGAATTCAGCTCTGATGTTGGCATGATGACAGATGATGGAGCTGTAGGAACAAGGTCTAGCCAGAGACCTCTGTACTTAATAGCATCAGAACAAAAATGAAGATTAATTCAATTCAGGTTTCCATGAAGTTTTCATTTAATTTCTATCTACCACTTCACAAATCCCCTATGCCATGGACTATAAAGTCTTTATGAATAAAGTATTTCCCAATGGAGATATACCATTGATGTTTTGGAGGCCAAAGGTCAAATGTTTGTCACTTATTGATTATCTAATTCTAAGCAGTGTGGAAGATGGTGGGTCAAATACTCAAGTAAACAATGACAGATAATGTTTGAACAAAGTCTTTCACATGCTGTTTAAATCTTTGATAGCAGAATGGAGTTAGTCTGTTAGAACAGGTCTTCCAGTGGTTATGGACAGCTCAATGATACTGGATTCTTCAGAAGCCTCATCCAGAAAAAAAAAAAAAAGTTTTTTTTCAGTCTTAGAAAAACAAACCATTTTATCAGCAGCACTTTGTGTTTTTCCTCTTGCTGTATCTCTCTTCTTATCATCTTGGTCTGATTTGCAGTCCTAACATCCTGATAAATGCAATAAGGATATTTCAGACAGAATATATGTACAATGTTAAACTATAATTTAGACAGTGCATGCCTCAATCACAGTATGCAAAATGTGGTGGAGAACAGATGGAGAAAAGACTGGCGTAAATTTTGATGATGGTGAAATCTGTCTCTGTTCAGTAGTTCACTCACATGGAGTACAAAGCATGATCAATGACGAAGCTGTCTAAAGGACAATGATGAAACATACAGGCTAAGACAGCTTGAAGAAGTAGAAGATATTATCCATTTAAATTGCCTTTCAACTAAGCTCAAACATTAAGTTCACCAGTGAATTTCATTGTTTTCAGCTTAATTGGTGTTAACTTATCATGGTCAAAAGCAGTTGTGTTGGGGGAGGGGTTCATTCCAGAAAAACTAGAGGTGTTAAATAGTTCTGTATTTTTCTGCCTTATTTTATATTCAAACTTTCTGCATAAAAGGAATGCTGTATTCTATCAATACAGAAGTTAAAAGACCCACTGACAAATGGCAAACCATTGTAAAGACTTCTTGTGTTGTAGCATTAACTTAATCTTATATTGATGAAAGATGCAGAGCACACTACTCAGAAAATGATGATTGGGGTGCCTGATTCGTTACCAATGACTGGAAGAAGTAGGACCAGCATTAATAATACAATTCTAATTCAGTTACCTGGTGCAGTATCAGCTCGCACTCAGTCATAGGTACATATCGGTGTGTTGTTCTTTTTCTTGGTTTTATGGACATCCTTTATACTTGACTTATTTTAGACAGTTAATGTTTGATCCTGACTTTTTATTTCCAGCCTCATTTAGGCAGAAGAATTCAGTCATTCAGGGAAAGAGCTTTTTTTTTCTGCTCCTAAGGGAATGTAACTACCTGAAAGGAGGTTGTAGTGAGGTGGGTGCAGGCCCTTTCTCTCAAATAAATGATAGGACTAGAGGAAGTGGCCTGAAGTTTCACTGGTGGAGGGCTAGACTAGATATTAGGGACAGTTTATTTACTGTCAGGTGCTGGAATGGTCTGCCCAGGGAGGTGGTGGAGTCATGATCCCTGGAGATATTCAGGAAATGTGCAGTTGAGGCTCTTCAGGGCATGATCTAGTGGGATGGTGAAGTGTTTTTTCTGTGCTTTTTCATGTGTATTTTTTTGTTTGTTTGGTTTTGTTTTGGTTTTGTTTTATTTGGTTGTTTTTTGTTGACAGTTGACGCAGTGATCCAGATCAAGTTGCCATGATGTTATTTGGAACACTGAGACAAGTGACACTTCTGAACTGAAGAAAGAAGCACTCCCATAATACTCACAGGTGAGCAGCTTTGACTTGTCACAAGGTATGGCCAGCAATGTCAAGAAATAAGCCCTGATAAATAACAGTGTTTTGAAATGAGAAGAAACATTCAGGGAAGACAGAAAATAGGAGACATGTTTTTCAAGTGGGGAGCGTTGTCTTCTATAGAGGAAGAAATAGTCAGAATTCTCAAGATCTTAGATACTTTGAATGAGAAGATAGAATTATACATGGAAATGTAATTCTTCCCAACAATCAGACATTTGCTCGTTTTTACAGAGAGGAAAGATTTGTACCCATCTGTCCCATAGGGCTACTAATAAAACAAAACCATCTTCAGATCTAGTCAGGCTGTTCAAACTCAGTCTTGATCAGTCTTTGAAAGAAAGAAAGAACAGGTATTTTATGGGTGCACTGTGCCTTATGTAGAATCAGTGTCACTGTCCTTGTACACTGCCCCTCATGTTGGAAAGATGCAAAGACCTGAATGGCAAAAGAGTTATTCCTAAATGTGATTTATGTGGGTCAGGGTTTAAGTAAATTGTGTGTCAGATATTACACTGACTTACAGTACTTTGAACATTAGAAGCTCAATGGGATCTGTCTAAAATCTAGACATAAATTCTGGAGAAGCTCTCAAGTATTGCTTTGCTTTTGAAGCCAAGCCTTTACTCATACCCTCCAAAGCAGGTGCACAGGATCCTATTCTCTAGGCAAAAAAAATTGAAACTTTTTGTTGCTATGACTACACATATCACAATCAAAATTTTACTTATGAATGTTGCTAATATTACCTCTTTGTAGAAGCTTAACTTGATCTCTGCAACTGGTAACACACCTTGTTTCAGATATGTGAATCCTAACACAAGTTACAGCTTTCTGTGATTTAAGCCTTTGCTGCTGAACACTAGTAGCCATTAGTTTTGTTTCTCAGATGTTTAGTTCTAGACAGTTGTCAAAAAATGACAGGCTTGCTGTGTCAAAATACAGAGTGACTGTGTGTCAGCAGAAAACATCTGAGTCTAGTCTTGAGTTAGAATGGGAGCTTAAGATATGTGCTTATCATTTATAGGACTGGAGCAAGGGCAGGAGCTGAGCAACTTGCTTATCTGGCCCAAGTACAGGACAGATGTGGGCATTTGCAGTGGAACACTCAGAAAAGGCCTAGCACAACTGAGTGAATTCTGGGCTGAAGCGAAGGCTTCACATCCTGATACTGTTTTGGTGAAGCTGAAAAGCCAACTGCACCTCTGTACCAAATGCTGGCCTTGCCCCCTTTTTGATCAACAACACAACAAGTCTTGTTAGAAGCATATACAATACTTCATTGAGAGCAGACCTCCATTTACTGCTGGGTGAATCGATGGGTCTGAACCACTCTCCTTCCCCCATTAGCAGGGTCACCTCTTTCAGTAAGCAATTACACCTTCATGATTTCACAGAGGATACCCAAGTGAATTGTTGTTAGAAAGTAATCAGGCTTTGGCTAGCCTCAGATATTTAGTGCTAATGCAGTGAGTGAATTTATCAACGGCAATTCTGAACCTGTTTTGTCCGTTGCTTAAATAAATTGTCTATTTTTGACTTTGCAAAGCTGTCTTGGTGAAAGTCCTTGGCAGGGCTCTGAANAAAGTAATCAGGCTTTGGCTAGCCTCAGATATTTAGTGCTAATGCAGTGAGTGAATTTATCAACGGCAATTCTGAACCTGTTTTGTCCGTTGCTTAAATAAATTGTCTATTTTTGACTTTGCAAAGCTGTCTTGGTGAAAGTCCTTGGCAGGGCTCTGAAACAGGCAAACGTTGACTCTGATAAGTAGCTACACACATACCCCAGCCACCTCACACACTCATACTCTTAATGTGACAATAGTCAAAGTACATTCCATCTGTCATTTAAACTTCTACTGACACAAGCCACTCTGATTTAACAAGCATGTTTTCAGTTCTTTCTTATTTTGTTTTTACAGCCAAATGTAACTCTATTACTCCATTTATATTCTTCTACTCATAGTTAACATATTAGGTACGAATTCAAACATGTATTTCAGGCAAATTATGGGTGTACTGTCCTTCAGGAAGCCTGTGTTTAGTCATCAGGCTGTAAATATGTTCATTGCTATCATGTCTGAAAGAACAGAAGATGTGTATTTATCCCAGTCTCATGAATGTAACTAATTCAATACATATAATAGAAAAAAACCCACCAAACTCCTCTGAGCTTTTCCTGTCTTATGATGAAATTATCCACTTTAGCACTCAAAATTCTTCAAACAAGGATTTTTACTATCATGAATTCATTAAATAAAATAAAACAAAACAGCAAACATATGGCCAAGTGCTGAGATGCCAGTAACCTGAAATGATTACTTTCCTTATGAAAAACCTGCTAGCCTAAATATTTCAGTATCTGGAGGGAAAGATGCTATATTGTAGCTTCACTCTAGAGGCCCCTTGATTCTACAGAAAGAATAAGGGAGAAGGGGAGGGGAGGGAAGATGCATTGGCTTCTTTAAAAAGGAAGAACAATAAATATAGTATCTTAAGGCAGAATGGAAAACTGAAGTATATATCTATCTTAAATATTCTTTTATTTTGCTGCATAGCATTCATGTCTGTAGTTACTGTGAGAAGAGAATTGAGATATGTGAAATATCTCCAGCTCCTTAGCCTCAAAGTGCTCTCTCATGTGTCCCAAATATGCCAGTAAAACTCTTCCACGGCTGTTGTGTTCTAACATAGCTGACACTAATGGTTCTGTCAACTCCTCTTACCAAATAAGCTGGTATAAATAAATTAGCAAGCAGTGTGTCCACTTGGAGCTGCAAAAGGCCAGCAGTGGAATCCTGATCTGTCAAGCTGCGGAGGGAGACCTGCACCAGCAGCTCCTGTGCTGTGTTCCCTTGCAGTGCTGCAGTGTGACCCCTGCCTGCTTTGTGACCAAATGTACTGGAAACAGCTGGTCAGCCTGGCAGTTAGCTGCTCCTCATACTCAGGAGGAAAAGGAGCCCATCCACTGGGGCCCTGCTGTCATTGGAACCTTGCTGGAGGGTAGAGATACAGCCTTATCCAGGCACCTGACCTGCCACCCCCCTCTCTGCCATCTGCTCCTTCAGCTTGTAAAAGAAGCTTCAGAGATCTGCAAACATAATTATGCAGCAATAGTTTAGTCAAGGGACCAGGTGTGGAAATTGTGTTATTCCAAAACCTCTGCAGCAGCTCAAATTTTTAATGTTCTGGAGTCAGCACTTAATTTAATTATTACTTCCTGAAATTTTTTAACATGCCCTTACATGAAAATCAGCCTAGCCTAATCCTGCCAAGAAAGATACTGCCACTTTAATACAAAGTCTGTACTAAGCAAAGTAATCTTTACTTTGAGCAGCTCGCAGGCGATAGCTTGGTCAGGTCAGGAACAGCAACTACAGCAATTCTTAGATTTTTCAATTTAAAAGAACTATAGGCTAGTGGTTCTACACACACCAGTGAAAAAAAACCTTGAAATGAATGCAGCGGAGATTTAACAACATCTCTGAGCATCGTGCTAGGTTATTTTAGAGTTCCCATCACCCTGATATCTCAGCACATGGCCAGCAATGCTACTTATTTGACATTTGATGCTTCTGAATGCTGGTAAAAGGAGCTGGTTCAGAAGAAAAGCCCAGCTCTCTGTGATGGTGAGTCGGGGGATGACACCCGCCAATCGGCCAAGTACTGGTGGTGGGTTCCTAATTGAGTCGTGTCTGTGAAAATTGAATTGACAATCAAAAGCCTAAAAAGGTATGGTCGAGACAGGGTCTGAGGGAAAAAAGGTGTCTGAGATAAATTAGTGAAGACAAGTACACCAACCAAAATCAGCATCAAAGAAGGGGAGAGACAGGAGTCCTTCTCTCCCTCTCTCATTAAAAATCAAACTGTAGATGTGGTGTCTGTGTGAGGCTGAGATCCCATCTGCTGTCCTGAGCTTCAGTGGTTAAATGTCTGATTAAAGTGGACAGAGGAGAGAGAAGAGGAAGGAAGCCTGGGACAGGGAGGGCAGAAAGATAAGTTTCCTAGGAAAGTTGACTAATTCTTACTAGTATTTATACTTCTAAGAGAAATGGGAGCATTTGGGGTAAGGACAAATCCCTCTGCAATATTTATTGGTAGTCTGCAAAAGCACATGAAAAGATAACACAGCTAAAGCTCTTGGCTCTTTGGTACAGACACTTTCTTGTCTCTCTTTTGAAACTGGTAAGGAAAAATCTTAAGATTATAGTCTCTAGTAAAGCTGCATTTAGAGCCAGTACTGGGATGATGTTACTCTAATTGCAGCACTGCAGGCAGAAGAACTGATCAGCACAGTCTAGAAGAAGCAATTATCCTTGAAAAGAGCAGCACCTATTTGGATGGGAAGGGGGCTGTGGGAATTAAATACAGTAAACATAGTCTAAAAATACTCCAAAACTACATTTCAGAGCTCATTGAAAGTGCTTGAACCTCATAGCTATGTCGGTGCTTTAAAATTCTTGCAATGTTCCTGTGTGCCTATGCTCCTGTAGTCACTGCAGGTCCTAACCTGATCTCAGGTTCTGCTGTTGCTGTGAATGATTTGGACATGAAGCAGGTGCCATAAGGATGCAAAAAATATTTTTAATATCATAATATGCAGGAATATATGAGACTAATTTTCTAGTTTTACATGAGAAGGAGGATTCAGCTATCTATGTGATGAAAGCTACTCACATGAAGCCCCTTCCCATCAAAACCAACTTCATTCTTCTAGAAATGCAACTGCATCTCCCAAGCAAGAAGTGGTGACCAAAAATCTTAAACAGTCATGAGGTTTTGATTTTACATATCTCCTTTCTTGCCAGTAGTACTGGAAAAAGGCAATAAAATTGGAATGAAATGTTTAACTAGAAGTTGGAAAATTTTAACAGAAAAGAGCTCAAAATTACTAAAATGAAAAGTCAAACTCCATCTAAAAAATAAACTGTAGGCATTTCTCTCTACTTTGATTAGTCCTAAAAGACCTAAAGAATAAATACAAAAGGAACATAAACCTGAAGTACTTTAAAGGATCCTCCCCAAAGTTAAACTTTTGGTGAATATTTATATTGAGCACTTCAATAGAATCAAATTAATACTCAATGGCAATATGAACAACTTCAGAACATCCTTTGGTATCTTCCAACCCAGAATTTGTTTCACAGGTTTTAGCCATACACTGGAAAACACCTGGGCACCCGATTTTGTTCAATATTTAGGCAGACTCACTGCATGCAGGACCATCTTTTTGTATCTTGTTCTGCTAGAGGAGTGCTGGCAAAAGGCTTTTCACTACAGGACCGTTGGACAGAGCTTAAATTCTCAGTTCAGGCTATATGTTTCTTGAACAAAAGATATTCCACTACAAAAGAAGTAAATAAGAAGAGGTCCTGCAAATCAAAGTTGCTGCTCTTCATCTTGTCTGTGGGAGGACTGCCAAGTGAATGCAATTCAATAGTCCATTTGCATCAGCCTGGCTTATACATCCGCTGAGGGAGGCAGGAGTTTGGCAAGCTGTGTCAGCAGGTTACCTTGCCATTGTGAGAGAGCAAAGCAACAGCACGCTAGGCATAATGAGACAAATGTTGTGCATTCAGCTCCCCAAAGTCTTTTCTTACCAAAAGAGAAGAAAAGAATGGCTTGTATTAGCACTCTGGATATGTTTCTTGTTTACATAGCGTCGTCAGTTGTGTTCTCCGTATTGAAGTGTTAGAGGTACACTTGTGAATGCATTAAATCTGACCTCTGATACAGACAAAGTCTTATTTCTTGCATATTTTATGTCACAGAAGATAACATAAGAGTATGAGTGATGACTGTCTGTGATTCATACTGTGACTGGAGTGAAAGCAGCTTAGTTAGCTGAATGGAAATGAGCTATACCTTGCTGTGGATTTCACACTGGAAGTACAAAGAGGCCAGGAAACAGAAGTGACATGGAGGCAGAGGTGAATGACACAGAAAGCTCTTGGTTCTGCAGCAGAAGCTGTTCCACATCAAAAGGGGATTACTTGAGCTGCAACAGAAAAGGAAACAGTGAATTCTGCAAACTTAGAAGAAGGAAACAGTGAGTTTTACAAACTTAGAAGAGTTTGTGAGCCATCTCCTGCAAAGCCTGGAGCAGTCCCTCAGAGTTGCTATGGACAGCAAAACTGGGGCAAAAGATCAGCCTGAGAAGTGTCTTGTAGAAGAGGACAAGGGTGTGACACAGGAAGGAGGTACATTCAATCCCAGCTCTCTGCTGTTGCTGCTGCCACCACTTATGAAAAGGGTTGACGTGGTGCACAGCAGCATCTGATGAGGCCAGGGAGGAGGAAAAGTAAGACAGTGGGCAGAGTGCAGACACAGTGTGACACTACAGGTCTGGTTCAATGAAATAACCTGAACCTTCTTCCTTCTTAGAGATTCAGGATCTACTTTTGCACTGGTGCACTGACAATTGCTGCCATCTTTCTGAAGGCAAATGGCAGTAACCTCAATGGAATCATGCATACATTAGGACATCCTGTCATTAACACTGGTTTCTTCAGCAGCTTTAAGTGGTCTTTTGTCCTTTCCTCTGCTAGAGCTGATAGAGTAGCCTTAAGGCTGATCTAAATTACTGCTCTCCACAGTTGTCATGGCAACAGGGACTGTCTGAGCAACTCAGGCATTTTATCTTTTCCTTGAACATATTCTGAACGCTAGGTTCAGAACGGTGATTGTAGCTATGCCATCCCCACGGGTTTCCCTTCTCTTGTAGAGCATTCTCAGGTGCCATGACCAGTGCCCAGCTAAATCAGACTCCTGCCTGATTTACAGCATGCAAGTGGCAAATCTCTGCCAAAATGGTTTCCAGAACCTGCTGTGTTATTTAATGGTGAGAATTGTCATTCTACACTTGGTATATGGACACTAACACTATACTTCAAAATAATCCTTCACTGCGACTTGCTAAACAACTTCCAGAATTTTTAAAAGTACTCCATGTCCTAAAATTTCAACTCACGTGTCGAATGATCCATTTGTGTTTACCTTCCAGAAGTATTCAAATGAATCACTAGCTACAAAAGTGTTTTAAAAGACTAAAAATAAGCAATAGGCATGGAAAGGAAGCCTGGCAAGAATGAAAACAATCTAAATTCAGCAACCTCATTTCTGGAACCCCCAGTTCCTACTGTGAAGACATTCTTTCCATGAACTTTAAAGTCATTTATTAATGTTGTGCGAGTTGTGGGTTCCTTCATGTGGAATTTGTCTGCCCTGGGGGTAGAAGGTGCTCAGAGAACAAGAAAAGATGAGCACCATCATCCTAGTTTTATAGATAGCAGGTTGTGATACTTGAATAGTATTGAGTTTGGCAAAGGCAGAACAGAGAGCTCTGTGTCTTGGCTAGCAGATCATGCTCGAGGATCAAGGAGATGCCCAGGGTTTTGCCTTGGGTTCTTATTCTTCATGTCAGAAGGCATGAATACTTTCTGTAAGAATTACATGAATGAGGTTTTCCTCATCGTAGAAATCTGTGTTGGATTAGCCTGTAGAGCCTGGGTGGATCAGTGGAAGGTGAGCTTAATTTTGGCCATTTAACAGGATCAATGAGATGGATGGCACAGAGCCACATGGCATATGACTTTCAGTTAAAAGAGTAGTGCCTGCACACCTCTACTCCACAGTCACATCTGATGATTAAGATATTCACTGCCTAAGTGGAGGAATGAAGAGCCATACCTGATGCTACCTAAATTACAATTTTTAAGGTGTCAGGGAGCTGGAGCTTGCTATTACAGTCTGCACAGCTCACTTTTACACAGAATACCTGATTCAGGGAGAAATAGTTTGGCCATGCACCTAACACTGGGATTTACTTCTATTATCATATGCAGTGTTTGTCATATTAGTAATGTCTGCCCATTCAGCTCAGGTAGTTCAGCTCCATGTTCAAGGATATGAGTATGTGAATCCTTGAAAATAAAGAAAAATTACCTAGCAGGTTATTTTTTTCCCTCATACCAGTAGTAATATAGCCTTTGGTTACTGTTCCAGCAATAGCTTTGTTTCAGGAGGACTCTTCTGACAATACGTGCTCAGCTATCACTGTTGCTGCCAAAACCAATATAGTTATAAGGATTCTCAGGGAAAACAAAACAAAACAAAACACAAACAAAACCAACCAACCAAAAAAACCCAACAGACAAAAAACGACCACCAACAAAGAAGGAATATTAACATTTTTTCTATTACTGGAGCATTAAGACTCATGGTCAAGTATTCCCTCTACCCAAAATAAACCCAGACTATCCAGAAAGTATTTGGAATTCAAACATTGAACAAATTAATTTAGTTAAGGAGAGCAAAGAGTAAGGATACAGCTAGGGATATCTACAATGTCTTTCTCATTCCTCTGTATTAAACATCTGAAAATATTTTAAAGCTGTACATCAAGAATTGTCTGTAGAGAATGGCAATGCTTATTCTCCAAGGGCAAAACAAAGAAAATTTCAATCTCCCTGAAGAAAACTGTTGAACCAAAATGCAAGCAAACAATTGTATGTGTATAGCCCTTGAAGGAGGAGGAATCACATAAAAATAATTTTCACTGTCTAATCTCATAAATGTGGTAGCTGGAAGGAGAAATGTCATTGCCTGCACTTACTTTCCTTCAGAAAGCTCCCTCCCATGACTAAGCACAACACCTCTTTGCTTCTGTGTGCACAAGGAATGGTATTCTCAGACTTCCACTGTGCAGAATGTTCTGCCAGTGTGGTTTGTGTTTATTGGCTTGTGGGTTGGGAGACCATTTGATTAGTTGCATAGCAATTTGTTAAATGACAAAATCATGTCTTCCAAGGTGTTTTTTTTTCATAGTGAAATAAAGAATAATTGTCACTTAAAGCCAAATTCTAAGTGGCTTACTCATAGACTGAAATGCAAATTCTAATTGCTACATCCATCTAAAAGCTGTCCATTTTCTCTCTAGTCCTTTAATAAAGAAAATAGTAAGTTACCTATTGATCATCTGATGACAGCCATTTCTCTAGTTTTTCCTGTAATTTGAGACATCCAGTCTTTCTAATATAGCAGTCTACAGTGCACAGCAGAAACAGGATCTTTTGTTTTTTCTGATCAGGAAAGGATATCCACTAGATACTCATATAACATGCAACAAAACTTGCTCAGAGATATTTATGTACATGATGTTTTCATATGTATATATAAATGAATATATATAGTGTTAGAATTTGTCTTTATCCAACTAAATGGGAGGGAAATTTCTGAGCTCCTCCAGGCCAGTTTTATGCATATGCACACCTCATTCACATATGTAGTGAAGTGAAACACTTTCTAACATAGTAGCTTGGAAGAGTTTCTACAGCCTACAGTCTTAATTCTTGAAAATTTAAGACACAAAAGCTGTCCTTGCCAAATTTTAACATTAAAGAAATTAAATTATTCTGTGATTAATTCTCCTGATTCAGAATGTTTTCCTGGGGCTACTTGACATCCAAGAAATCTTTATTTCTGCACTCGAAAGACACAGACTGCAAGGGCTGAGGCCTGACACCTCCCCAGGTGAGGTGACAGCTCCCAGAGACATGTACATTCGTCTGATAATCCATCAGTTTATTTTAAACTTTTTTTTTTTAATGGCTACTTTCTGATTTGATCTTTTTTTCTATTCACACTTACGCTGTACTGGAAGTGTAAGCAATGGGAAAACTTTAAGCAACAAATCAAAGAGCCATTAGATTCATCAGCTTTCCTTTTTCTCCCTGAGAAAAGCTCAAAGCTGATGGAAGAGCATTTTACTCTGACCTCAGTTTGCTTTGAATGTACTATCTTGAACATGTAAAATCTTGCATTTCCTAGTTAAGTACTCTGCCATAGAGGCAGCATGTTGCCCAGTGAATAGTTGTACAAAAACTGGAGTGACTGAGCTGCCTGGTGAGGACGATAAAATGCCTAGAGCATGTTTTGGATATTGAAAAACCTGTGTTCAAATCCTTGATCTCAATGTAGTGCAAGAAAACCTGTATGTTATAATATTACATTCGTGTCTCTGAATTAGTGTATGTTTTGATGCCCTATGCTCTATTCCCAGAGACTCCAGACTGGATTTTGAGAAAATTTTAATAAATAAGAAAAAAAAAAAGAAAAAGTTATTTCCTCTCAAAACCCTTTGTTTTCCTTAAAAATCCCATAACTGAACAAAACTTCCTTCCCCCCAGAAAAACAACACCCCACAATACAAATTTCTACCAATGAACATCTAATGCCCTCCAAAGTCTTAAAGGTCCAATCTGATTGTTCCTTGTCTGACCATTTGGCTCATAAGAAGATGTGAAAGTGAAAGATATGGAAAGTGTTTATCACTAGAGCAGCTTTCTATCATCTTCTAACGGATTCTGCAGCCAGTGACTGTAATGATGAGAGCAACTACACAGTCCATAGGAACAACAACAAAACATAGCAGGCTTTTCAGAGTGGTTTCTGAAATCTCTTTTCTGCTTACTATGTACCTGGATTCTCCAACTCTGCTGGCTCTTTGCCACACAGAATATGCAGTTTCCTGCAAATTTACTGGTAGCTCTTCAGGCTGGAAGGGTAGGTAGGCAATGGAACTGATGTGTTGTTTCAAGCAGGATTTTCTCCTAAAGATGTATTTATTGGATTTACTTTCAAGATACAGAGGAGAATTCAATACAATGATGGTTCTGCTTCCATGTAATTTCTGCTGGAGCAGAATCAAACCCCAGGATATGCAGTTTGTGTGAAATCCTTTTCTTTCTGACATATTTCAGTTTAACGACTGGAACTGACAGTTACCCAAAACTGCAGCTTCCTTTACCTCCTAATCCACAGGAATGCTCAGGTCACAGCAGTCCCTGAAAAATTTCAGTGCACAAATACAGACTGAGCTCTTTAACAAATAATACCCTTTCCCTGAGCTGAGCTGAAAAGAGCTATCAATCACCCAGAAAGCCTGATACAGCTGTTCACTGCCCAGGAACACCAAAGCCTAGAAAAGACCATCTTTATGCTGCACCAGTAGAACAGATACTTCTAAAAAGCAGAGTTCTCCAACTGTCTCCCCTTAGCATGCCAAATTTCTGTAGCTGTTTGGGCTAGAGTAACACAGATCCATAAAGTTCATTGTGAGGCTGGAAATGAGGAATAAAAATAGGTTTGTAAGTGGAATATCAGTCAACAAGGGTGAAACAACCACTGCTGAATGAGCTGCTTGGATAATGTCTTGGGAGCTGGTACTGAACGGAGATAATTTTCTAAAACAAACAATAGAATGAGATTTCTTGATGAGCCTCTGGGTACACTGGAGGTATGGAATCTAAGTCCACTGGTGCTTTAAGCATCAAAGCTCAAATACTTTTAATGATCAGGAGCTTTAATTAGTTATTTTTATTACTCTATTTTAATTCATAGCAATTGTAACACCATTTGCATACAGAATATCAAAAGAAAGAGGCCATTGTAAATCAACATGTATACTTTTTAATTGGCAAAATTCTTCTGAACTGTGAGCTTAAAAATGCAACTAGAGCTATTTTTTAGATTATGTATTTTCTTATTTACTTCTTTCTGGAATAGAATGGAAAACCTCTAGGGTCAGTTATTTTAAGCAACAGTTTCTGACAGGTTGTGAATTAACTTGGATTGCAAAGTCACCTTGAAAAGCTCATCTCAGTAGTTTGTTGCAAAAAGAAATAAGAAATGAAATACTCTGGAAAAAAATGGTACTTTCAGTAGTTCTTCTTCAATATGGCCATCAGAAATCTCTGAAGTTTTTCCATCCTGTTGTGTGGACATACCCTTCCTCTCCCCACCCCCTTCAAAACATTATAGAACAGTATGGATTACCTGGGTAGGATCCTCCTGTCTAAACATTGATATTTAGAGAACCTTCACAGGGTTGGTAAATGTAATAGAGCTCCTGCAAGATACACATTCCTCTGGTGAGACATCTGGAATTCCGGCAAGATACTTTGGGCTTTCTAAAATGCCACTAGCTGCTGTGTTCAGGCATGTGAATTCTGTCCATTATCTTGCTAACTAAGGCTCTGATCCTACATCCTCTCTCACCACCTTCCAGATGCACTTTGGCAGCATTAGCTGTTATGATTGTGACATAGAGATAACAATGATGTAAAACTTCTGCAGCACTTTCCTGAGCAGATGGGAAAGTGTCTAGATGTATCTTCCCTCCATGAAATCTCAGGCAGTGGGAGAGGTGAGACAGAGAATATAAGGTAATGAATGTAAAACAGGCACGTGTATATATACATATATAAAAATACAATGAAATCTCCAAGTCACTCACACTAAGGATGTGAATCACAGCTTACTTGATGTATTTAGTTAACACTCAATTCCAAAGTATTCCTTTGTGTTCAGTATATGGAATTAAATACAACAATGAATAACCATTTCTATTTAGATTACATTATAACTGAATCAGTCTAATATAGTTGTGAAAAATTTAAATCAACAGAATATTTAAGACAAAACCAAATCAATAGACCAATTATTTGATTTAAAACAATTCTCACATTCAAAAAACTTCTATCAAAATACAAATAAAATAAACAAAATCTGTCTGCAGTGCCATATGCATTTAGTGGATGTAATGAAGAACAGAGATTGAGACAATGAACTTTAGAATTCAACATCTAAAGTCTCTTAAACCACATCAGTGTCTCTGATGTTCTGAGAGGTGTTACTGTAGTATATTTTTGGTATAACATTGCCATATCGACTGCTTCACGTATAAATAAACACACTGAGTCAGCACATAGTTCTTGCATTCTGAAAATCCCAGTTAAAGGTGTGGATGTGTAACTCTCAAAGGAGATTTATTGAAATAGTTGGAAGCTAGGGTAGAGGGGAGAAGTATAGCAGGCAAAAGAGGAAGAAAGAGCTACTTGGGGGGGGGATTTTGAAAGCATTAATTTTTTTAATTCACTCTTCCTGAAGTTGATGATAAAACTCTTACGGAGTTTGGTGACAAAAAGACCAGTTCCCAGACCTTTTGCAAGTTTCTTACCATCAGTGTAAGTCTCTCCCTACTGAAGTGTTGCTTCTGTGACTTTGTGCTCAACTAAACAAACCAAAACAAAAAGCTATTCTTCTGAGACTGTGTGAGAAGAGGCCAAACAAGTGAATGAACATGCTGCATAAAGAGGAAACTCACAAAGTCTGGTAATAATTTATGGGTTGTATACTAGCTGTTCTGGAAACATATGCATCGTATTGTTTTGTAGTCATTACCCTCATTATACAGTGGATCAAAGAAAATCATAAAAAAATAAGAAAAAAAATATATGCACATAGAAGCCAGCACTCAGGTCTTTACCTTTTAATTCTCAGGCCCTAAAATGAGTTGATATATAGCTGTAGCTGCTGCTTTTAAATAAAAAAGGCTGATGCAATTATTCCAAGGAATGATGTAGGGTTTATTGGGATACAGAAAGGTATCTTCCCTGTTTTTATCACTCTGCTATTACTTTCATACTAAAATGAATTGTAATTTGCCATGTTTGAATATACTGTAATGAAAATTACAATCTGAAAATAAAGACTTCAGATCATGTGTACAGAATATAATTCTCATCAATCCTGTAGTTTCTTGGAAGACTTTTAAAGTAAATAGTCTTTTATGCAGACTAACAGTTCAAAGGAAACTGAATGAATGCAGTTGTCAAGGGTTAGGTCTGGGCCAGCCACTAAACAAATGACAGACACTCTCTGTTAACCCCTTTCCCTTCCCAAGGGGGAAGGGAAATGGAGTAAGGGAGAGAGACTTATGGAATGGAAAATTAGAAGAGCTTTAATGAAAATAATAACAATAAAACAAAATATATACAAATATATGTAAAACCAGTATCTAATGAACTCCCCTTATGGCAATTGCATCATTATCATCACTGATGAGGTGGAGCAGGCACTGGTGAAGTCCAGGACTGGTCTC
>VWZY01002526.1:802586-819991 GCA_013399075.1 Chloroceryle aenea | reverse complement strand
AGTTGTGACCTTTTACTTTCTGCACCCCCCAGCATGGTGCACAAGACCAAGCAGCGGCCTTGGTCTGCAAAGCAGCAAGTATAAGCAAGAGCCTTCGTGCACACCAATCCTTGGTAGTAACTGACCATCAAGCATTCTGTGTCTTTCATACATGTGCTAAAAAATTGCCTTTTAGTCAAATCTTCACTACATCAAAACTAAGTTGCATAAACTAGCAACAGTTTTGGTGGGTCTTTGGAATCTCAGTCTTTTTGGTCAGATGAGGGAGTTCTGTCTGAGCACCACAGCACAAGGAAACATGTTTAGAAAATCAGTAGGTAGCCACAGACAGCAAATCCAGTTTCAGGCCAAAGATGCATTTTTATGGTTAGTCATTTTTAGACTGAATATAGACTTACAGACAAAAAAAACCCCAACTACTATAATTTATGATAACTTCCTGTCCAAATGTCACAGCAAATTTATTTTTAAAGTGTGGAAATTTTCATTTTTCTGTATTGCATTTTATAAGAGATCCTATTTAAATGATCAGTCCCTATGTAACTAACTAGTACAGCCATTTCAAATTTCCACAGAATAACCCAAGAGAGCTTAAGATTTTCCTTTTGGAACTGTCCTTACCATCACCAATAGAACTTTTCAAAGCTTATATTTATACAATTATAACACAGAAGTTTTGTTAATAGATGTCTGAGGTATGGCAATAATTCCCTATACTTAGAAAGTAAAAATAATTATTGTCTTACAGCTTGTAGCCCAGCATACACTGACTTCTAATAGCTGCTGCATAATAACTGCACTTTACAATATAAGTACTTGCCACAAAATGGTGTATATTAATCATGTGGAGTGTCAGAAATACAGCTGCATGTGGTTTTGTTTTGTAACAGAGAACACCAGTGCTAATGTGAATATGCAGCTGTTGAAAACAACAGCTTTCTCAAGACAAAATTTGCTTCATTATTCCTATGTTCAGTAAGGCTGGCAGGGGTCTTTAAGTGTAAGTACTTAAATTTAATTAATAGCTGGAAAAAATGTAAGCTTGGACACTTTGTCTTTGCTGAAATGTTGTTTCCCACCATCACCTCAGCTCATTTTGATGCCTTTCGTCTGAGATCTTATTTTAGCAAGTCAGGACATCATTGTGCAGATTCTCATTGTCATATAAAAGGAATATGTTAAAAGGATGGGAAATTCCAATGGAGGCCAACTTTTTTTAAATTTCATTTTATTTATTTTTTTAAATCATGTCTCTAGGGTCATTTCTTTATTTATGGAAGTACTATCCTCAAAGTGAACAGGACTGTCCAAAGTATATGCTGAGATTAGTATAGAAACCTGCTGGCTCTGATCCAGCAAACTGATCCTTATGGAGAAAGACTGACAGAGAATGCAGGGCAGAATCTCAGTTTTTACTGCTACTTCATGGATGAGTTCAAGATGAATATGCAACACATTCCACATATCCTGCAGTGATTGAAATGTTACTGATACTATTCTCATTATAGCAAGGAGAGCAATTAAATTCTACAAAGGAAGAAGAACAATTTTTTTTTTCCTTTCTTATTTTTCTATTTACTAATGGGATGTAATAAACATGCAGACTGTATTTCTTGAAGGTTCCCCCGACTGATAAGAGGACACATAAGGAACAGTACAGTTTTAACCAAGTGTCAAGGTGAGCCCCTTAGACCTGTAACAGACGTNGTTGGTCAGTTTAGGGACACGTCTTCTGTCTGCTCCTTCCAGCAGGTGCAGGCTTTTACATTCTGCACCCCATAATGTGGCACACAAGATCCAGCAGTGGCCTTGCTCTGCACCCCAACCCTTGGCAGTAGCTCTGACCATGGGCTGTTATCACTGCTAGAAGCAGACACTGCCTGTGCAAACAGGCTGCTGACTGCAGACAGTGCAGGGAGTTAGAAGAGACTGAGCTGAAAAGTAAAATCACTGAATAAAGTCAGTTCTGTTCTAACTCAAACCAGGACACCAAGCAAGAAAGAATGACTGTGGGAGTCCTGGCAGATGCTATGATTCCCTTGGGCCATAAGGAATCCAACCTCTTGTTAGAATGACAGAATAGTGGTGCTTTCTGCTTTTCCTCAATACACAGACTTGTTCATTTGAGACTGCTGACTCACTGTTAAACCTCCTCCCATGGAGGTGATCCCTTGCAACAGAGATCCTTCAGTATCCCCTGAATCTCATCTCACAGCAGCTATAGGGAAGTTATCCTAAAGCATGTTCAGGCCGTATTAGTACTGAGGAGTCAGATGTTTACAGGGAGGTGACTGCCATGTGGATAAAAGTTGATTCTAGGTACTTACATTGTCTGTTCTACACCTTCAGAGGCAAGAAAAGGCATTAATGCGTTAAGGTTTTGTTCTCCGTGTGTGTATGTTACTTTTCTTTTTTTCCTTGAAAAGCAATTCTTTGAGGGGAATCATCCAAGCCTTTACTCCTTTAAAGTTAATGGCAGATCTTGGATTTAAAAGCTGTGTATAGGCTAACTTTGACAGGAGGAAAAATACAGATCACTCAGCAATCAATAGAAGAGTCTGGCCTTCTGCATTTGAATCCTGTAAGGCACCGTTGCCAGAAAGAGCTCCCTAGTTTGTTTTCAGAACACCTCCCTTCCTCTGTTCCTTCTTCCTTTGAAGTGAATTTCTTTCTTCTGCTAGTACTGTTGTCACTGCTAAACTATATACACCCTTGTGTGCTAAAGACTCTGCATCAGTCGCAGTATTCAAGCACTACTTTCTTCTGTGGCTTGCAGCTGTATTCAACTCAGGTTTTCAAAGTAATTCTGCCTCCTTGAATGCCTCACTACCTATTTACTATGTATTCTCCAAAAAGAAACAATATTCTTCATTGTGTGTGTAGGAATAAAATAGGCTTGTTCCAGTGCTGCAGTGTTAGCCCCCTGCACATCTTTCACGATGGAAAGGTTTTCCATGGTCCAAGATCAGATTTATGAAAATCAATCCAATTAATCAGTGTAGAATTACACTGTAAAATTAGGGTTATCTATCTCCTGAATTGTTTGAATCTGCTGCAATATCCAGCTTCTCTGTGGCAGCTATGAGGATCATCATTAGGTGTGGTCCCAATAATATGAAACAGTAAAAAAACCGCAAACCAAAAAAAAAAAGAGTGTACTGATCTGGAAAGGAAGAGTCATGTCATGTCACTTGGGCCTGAATATGATCTCAAGGCAACCACCTGAAGTTCATGGTAAATCCAGTGCAGTTTTGGTTTAATGAGAATGGAATGAACAACCCCCCGGTCTTAGAAACACAAAAGGTTTTCTTTTCTGTAGTAGTTCATAGTATAATACAGTAAGTACAACAATAAGAATTGGAAAAATACAATATCAGTCTCTAATCATGTAATAGAAGGGGGAAAAACAAGATAAAGGAAATATGTTTCCCTGTTCTTTGGGAAGGTAATGGACTCAGTCTTGTGATGAAATCAACCAGACTGGTTTTTAAAAATTCTTTTCTAGATTGCTGCAATTTTCCACTTCAAATGTTAAGGAACTAAATCTAAAGGTACCTCACAATGTAAGAGGAGTCTGAAGTCTGTCAGAGGTGCATTACTGGAAATTGGGAAAGACAAAGTGAAGTTCTTTGAAAAGAGGAGGTTAAATGAGCAGTGTCAATACCATCCACAGATCTGTTACTAAGGACCCCAAAAGCCATTTTGTTTCAAAAACCTGGCAATGCATCCTGTTACCAGATCCAAACTCCACCAAAGTCAGTAAGAGTTTTTGCACTGCCCTAGGTAGGCTCTGCATCAGGCCCAAACTGAGGAAAAGAGTGCACTGATGACAGTCATCAGTGCAAAGTCATCTTACGCTGGGGAAAGTGTTGGTTTGGGTGTACAGACTGTATTAGTGCCAACCAGTACTGGCAAAATGGATGCAGACTTTTCCAAAATACAGTTCTAGTTTGGCTGAATAAAATGGCCTTTTCTCTGCTGACTTCCCAGAGGAAAAAAGAAACATGTCTTTCTTTACTTGCAAACTGTCAGTCATGCTGCAGTGAGCACAGACATCATGAGTCACTCTTCTTTGAGCTCTAATCTCTGCTCATAGTCACAAATGAACCTCAAAAATCAATCCAGTTCTGACTGATCAAATCTCTTGGGAGTTATTTTTTAGGAATTAAATAAAGTAAGTATAGTGCAAGCTTAGGACACTAAATTAGAGAATGTGAAATCATGAGTCCATTTAAATGAAATGTCAAAAAGCTTGCAACTGGAAACAGCCTGCACCTGGAATGGTCTTGCAATTTTGTAATGAAAATGTAAGTCAACTCCCAGACATTTCTTCTATAACTACCTGTGTGATGGGGTCCACCATACTCTGCAACAATATTATCCAGTTTGGTTTTGCTTATATTTTCAACAAAGCCTTAAAGATCACCACTAATGTAAATACTGTCCTCTAACACTGGACAGTGTTGTAACAGAAAAATACTAGTCCTAATTAACCTGCAGCAATGCTACTGTTGTACTGTTTTGGTTGAGGGTAGAACTGGATATATCACCAAAATTGATACAACTCCTCCTTTGTGAACAGCTACATTAGAAGAAATGCATTCTTGTAAAAGACTCCTCCTCTTGCTTGCCTTTCACAGCAAGTCCCATGTGTGAGTTACACCAATTTTGCCACTACAGTCACAGCTGTACAAGTGGTGTTGTACAGTAAAGAAAGTAAAGAAGACCTCAGAAAAACAATGTGTGGTTTCTCTATTCTCCTTCTAGTCCTGCTGCTTGAATTTGTTTATTTTATAGCATGCTGTCTTTATTTCTCTTACATATGGTCTTTCATATAGCCAGTAAGAAAGAAAACATAGCTCTAAAATAAGATTAAATTGAAGAAAAAGCACCAGTTTCCATCTGGAAATACTAAATACTGGTCCAGTACCAAAACCTGCTTTTGAATTCCCTCTAGATTTGATTAGCCTTCAATTGTATAACACTGCTTCAAATAAAGGAAACAAAGAACAAACCGGTGAAATCTAGCAGTTACAATCAGTGCAAGGGTGTTGGTAATAGCAGCATTCATGAAATGGGAGAGGTACGTGAGAAGAATGCTACAACCCGTTTAATTACAATGCTCAATACAGCAAACTGCCAAAAATCCCTCTACCTGCTGACCACCCAGCTAGCCTGGGCAAAGGAGGGTGAGTAGGGCAAACAGGATGGTGATACACCGTGCTTGCATTAGGGCTTGAAGTACAAGAACTCATAACTTTAACCTCCTCTGAGAAGGCTCTTCAGAAAATTATGGAAAAACTTAACTATCCAGCAGAACAAATTTCTATGGTTGTGCAACTGGAAGGAGATTGATATAGCATTAAGATAATACAAGAGGATGTGTCAGCACAAATATTAATGCCCTAAGTAATAAAAGCCTCAAATAATAATATACGCACTCTCTTTGTCATCATTATGCACCATCCTTTGTGGATGGACAGCACCTGCATTCCTGCTGAGTCCTCTGGCATGTGTCCATGAGGCCCATTTGCCATCAAGTAAGTATCCTCCTTTGCAGCAGCTGTGACCATTTCATTGCTGCTCCCAGAAACCTCCAGAAAGACCCAACGCTAAGGGCATTTTTGAACACTGACCACAGAAATAATCCTAAAAGGAAAGAAAATTAAAATTATGTCTTTCTTAACTTCTTTCTAAGTTAATTTCAAAATTTGGAATGCAAGTGTAGACTTTCTTTTCGTGATAGCAGAAAACAGTAGCAATAGGAGCAAAGCTGAGGCCCATAATCACAGTACAGTCTCAGGGTGTATGGTAGAGGGGGCACTTGGAAAATAGACATGGCTGCAGGAGGGCTTTCAGAACTTTCGGGTTGAATTGAGGTGTAAAATCACCTATAACATCAATATGGACTAAACAGTATTGAAGGTCTTTGTTAAGTGCTCTAAATTCTTTTCTGACTGTGTCCAAATTTTATTGTTTGTCAATATTTTTCTCTCTTCAGTGGCTTGAGACAGAGCAAAGGTGTCAAAGTAGCATATGTGAATCTCCAGCCTGTACCCTTAATGTATAGTACAGCTGTGGAAACTTTTAAGTACATCCACAAAAGCATAATAGAAAGAGGAGAGGTAGGAAAGAACCTGCTGTTGTCTACCACTGCTAAAGGCTTTGCAAGTGAATAATTCAGAGTGAAATTTCTGTATCATGACTGATACCAGGCTAGAATGCAAAATCATTTATTATTTTATTAATCTCCATTAAAAGCAACCATTTCTCTGCATCAGAAGAGTTGTAAAAACACAGAAAAAAACAAAACCACAATTTCAGTTTTGAAATTTAGGCCTGAAGTGACTTTCAATGCAAACCAGGCTGATTGACAAATTCAGAGAGAGCTATTGACTGACTGATCACAGAATCTGATTTTCATACAGACAAAAGAAGTTTTCTTAAAATAGATGAAAAAGACAATCCTGTCATTCCAAGCAACCTTCGGAGGTCTACATTTCTTCAAGTGCTGTGTCAATGTGAGAATTCTTCAGTCTATTGCTCATTGACTCTCAATAACACTATGATAAAGATATAAAGTATCATAATCTGCATTTTATGATTCCTCCATCAAGGCTTGGCACTCATGGAAAAATTATGTCAATTTTAAGTTAAAAACTATGATTTAGAGGTGGATATAAAATAATAGCTGGTTTGTTTTGGTTTTTTTCAAATGCTTACCAAGTTACATAGCTGTGTCCCTAAAATTTCTTCATTCGTAAGAGAACTTCACACTTGTATTTTGCCATGCTCACAGCTTATACTAAAGAAGTGTGAATCAATGCCAAGCAAAGAGATTTGATCTTTTCTTAGAAACACTGTTAGTAAGATTTCTGGATGCATTCTGCCTGATTTTACCTGTCTTAATGCTGGATGTCCAGTCTAACCTCATTATCTGTCTGTCCTCCATGGTCAATACAGCAGGAGAGACAAAGGGATACCTTCACAGGCACATTTATCTCACATTCCACCGTTGCCTGTCTGAGGTGGCTTATGTCAGGAGGAGTGAAGCCCACCTGCTTAGCAGTTGTCAGAGATGTCAGTGAAACACATTCGGTCTGACAGCCATGCAGCTCTGCAGGGACCAGCTACACCCCCTCCCACTCCGGCCTTACACCACTGAAATCAGGAGCACAGAAATGGATTTGGAGTCAATTTTTCACTTTACTCTCTTGCATCTCCATCTATCTTAACTAAAGGGCAAGTTCTGGACTATTCAGGAATGTTTGGAAAATTTAGATGATGGAGGAAGAAATAAGTTTAAAACTATAAGATTAAAACTAACAAAACCTGAATATATAATTAATAGACTAAGCTGGTTTTCATATTTACAGCAGCAGACTATAATCTTTACCTGCTTTAAAATGTATTTAGTAAGCTTTAGTAAAAAACAAATGGAAATAATTCTTAATGTTTTTCTAAAGCTTTTCTATGTAGCCTTTTCTGCATTTTGTCAAATGCCAGAATCATGGTTTATTAAAAGAGCTCCATCTTCTGGCATCTGGTGAAGAACAGAGCCTTCACAGATGTAGGAGAAAGGCTTAAAATCATTTGTGGAATTTAATGAAAAATTGATCCTCAGTAACCAATGTCTGCAGCTGCATTCCACAGAGACTTGGTGACATTTTTATTTTAGAGTAATTTGTTACTTGTTAACCTTGATTTCTGACCTTTTGTCAGGAATCTTAGTGGTTATTGAATTAAAATAAAAGGGCAACTTATTAGAACAATCCTGAGGAAGGGAAGTAAATGTATGTGCTGACAGCAACATAATCACAGAAAGACAACACGCTACCTCACTTTGTGTCAGGTCTTTCCAAAACAAAACAAAGCAACTACTAAAAAAAAAAAGAAAAAAAGGAAGAATATAAAAAATCCCAACACTACATGCAGCTTTTCAGAAAGAGCAGAATAAACATGAGAAGTATTTTGTTGGCCTTCCCAATAGCTCAGTATTTTAAAAAGATAGTCAATGTCAAAGGAGGAAGATGCCATCCTGCACTTCATCATTTCTAGCTCTCATCTCACCCTTGATTTTCTTACTAAGGGGCTTAGCCTCACTTGTTTTGCATTTTTAACGGGAGACTGTGAAGGAAAAGTAAGCTGCATCTCCAGGCTCTTCTCCTGTGCTCTGCCAACAGCAGCACATCTGCTTGGCACTACGGCATCATGGATATGAGGACAGGCAACTTTAGAGATTCATTGTCCCTCTTTAACATATTTATAAACAGAATAGTAAGATTATGTTGCATTAACTGGTTGTAGGTTTGCTATACTGAGAAGTCTTTGCATAAAGAATAACTGAAATGGTGGTGACTAAAATAACAACTTCCATTTTTTTAATCAGCTCTGTATGAAAAGAGATCACCTGAAAATGGAAACAGATCTCTGATTGTGGAATCAGTTCTTCAGAGACTGAAACACTGATCCTGCATAATGACTTCCAAATGAAAGGTTAAATATTTTAAACCTTGAAATGGAATATCTGGGATAATTTGTCTTGCAGGGAAGAAGTTCTTTACCATGAGGGTGGTGCAGCACTGGAACAGGTTGCCCAGGGAGGTGGTTGAGGCCCCATCCCTGGAGACATTCAAGGGAAGACTTGACGAGGCTCTGAGCTCTAGTTGAGGATGTCCCTGCTCTCAGCAAGGGTGTTGGACCAGATGACCTCTAAAGGTCCCTCCCAACCCAGACCTTTCTATGATTCTATGAAATGCAAAAACAAGTAATGAAATAGGAAAGTCTTTTGGTTCATACCCATTTTAACATTAGTAATTAACTGTAGACTGACAAATAGTATGAAAAGTGTGTTTCAGTGAAATAATTATTGAATATTCACCTTGCAATATTAGAAAAAAATAGACATGGAAAAAATGTAATGTATATAATACATCAGATTTTACTGTTTCTTTTGGTTGTTTTTTGGTTTTTTTTCTTAATTTTATATTAATTTGTCTCTGAAGCTGTACTTAATAGATTTACTTTAAAAAATCAACCACTTCCCAGTCACATGTCTAAAATAATATTTAGACATACTACTTTATTGTAGATAAACCAGTCATAAACAAAAAAATCCAAGCAGTAAAAACTTGCAGTAGGTGCTGCAGTTAAAATATCTCACCGTTTCTAACTTGTGCATGACTATATGTGAAGACCCACATGAAGGTTATCTAAAGTAGTCTTGCCAAAACTGCATTAGATTTCATAAAAAGAGCCCTGCTGAGAAGTACTCTCCTTTTACACTCTTTGTAACAAGTCCATCCAAAGAACTGCAGCATCTGAAGTGCCCATGCTCTTTCTGCAGGGTCAACCCAGATTGTGCATGTAAAATGTGACATGTTATTTCTCAGACCTGAAGGGATTGATCATGGTAGATTGCCTAAAAATGCAGACACTTTCAAATGATCAATAGTCAAAGTACATCCTTGTCAGTATTATTGTCTGTACAGAGCTTTTCTGAATGCATATATATTCATGAAAAGCTTGCTGAAGACTGAAGAAGGTCTCATCATCCTGGGTTTTACTAAGAATATTGGAGAAATCAGAAGCAATGAAATTCTGACCTCAGTTCAGGTTGGGATTGAGGCTACCTTCAGAAATCCCATTCTATTCTCATCTGTTATCCTCATCCAGGGCTCAGCTGAAGTCCATTTCCAGCTGTACAGTTTCCACAAAAAAAAAAAAAGCAGCAAACACTATTAAAGTTGTAAATTATTCATTGTAGCACTCTTAGTAGCTAATTATATGTTCTTCTCACTCTCTGAACTGAAAATTTTCTTCCCTTTTCACCCACCAGTAAGCTTCATGAAAATGAATTTGAGTAAAAGTGACTTGGTTATTCCTGTGTGCATTGAAAGTGGAGAGAAAAACACACATATTCTTTTATTTATAGAAAGTCTTTCAGGTAAAACAAGTGTATTTAAAGAAAAGGCATATTATGTAGGGTTATCTCTGTCAAATACTGGATGTGTTCTTTTCCAGAAGACATTTGGTTTGCTTTCAGGAGGTTATAAAATTCTGAAAACTGAGTTTCAGTGAAGTACATAATCAACTGGAAAATACTGCTTTACTGCTGTAATGAAGAAAAGACACATTGTTCTAATAAAAACTTAGGCTCAGAGTACATCCAGAGTGTAAGAAAGATCACTTTCAGGAAAACTGGATTCCAGTCTGTTGGGCAATCATGGGCATGTAATTAATTTTTCTTTCTTCAGTTTCTCCTCCTGAAATATGGTGATAACATACCTTCTCTCTCTAAAGAGAACTCTGCTTAAAAAAAACCTTGTTAGTGCATATCACTGCTTCAGTGGAAAACCAAATCTGAAGGAAGAATATCAGAGAGGTCAGCACAGCTCGATAACTAGAATATTTGGCAGACCCTCTGAAATCTGGCCGTCATTCCTGACCTGAAGCTCCCCTACTGCAGGGTTTCTATCTGCTGTCCTCCATCCTGTGTACAGTGTCCTGGACACAGGCACTCTCCCTTGCAGTATGGCTTCAACAATGCCTCCTGCTATTGGAGCAACCTGGGGCTGGAGCAGGCTGCTTTATAATAATTGTAATTCAAATAATGGATCACAGTAAATAAATGTCCCATAATATTTCAATCATATGGTTATGTATGCAGTCAGAAAGTAGGGGAGATTAGGTATTCACATGGCTAAAAATCAGGAAAGATGACATCTTCTGGCATACCTAAAAAATGCTAAATGCATGAAGAATGTAGTTTCAGGGGAAGTGATGTTACTGCATCATACAGAAGAAAAAGATAAAGATACAAAATTTTGTCATAAATCACATTTCACTAGATCTGTTTTTAACTGTATATTGAAATATTTTCAGAGATGGGGGAACAGTAGGTTCTCAATCTATTAAATATGTCCTTTTTTGTTTAGACAAATTATCTCCATAAAATATTGTGCCCTGTCTTACCAACTCATCTTTGCTTCTAAATTTGAAAATTGCTTTGGAAACATCTATTTTCTTCATTTTCCCATAATACAGTTATTTAATCCACTACCCCTTTCCACTAAGAAAGACAAACAAACAACCAAACAAACCATTGTCCTGCGTAGTCATTATAGAGCAACACCTCTATGCATGTATGGAATCACACATACTCTCTTACATGCTTCAGAAAGAATATATAGCAGGACCACCGACTGAAATTCAGCATCTCTTTTCCATATTATTTATTTCATTTGTATTACTGAAACAGCATAATAAGGAGAAATTAATCATAGAAGCTTCAGGGACTTATTTCACAGTATATCAAGCAATTATATATTGGAGGTGATGAAATAATAGTATCTTTGATGTAACTTCCCACCTACAACCTGCAAAAGAAACCACTGGAACCTAGAAAATAAGAAAGAGAAGAAAATTAGGGAAAGAAATAATTATATAGGAATGGCCAAGACTCCATTGCTGTAATGTTCTTTTCTTTGCAGTCTTAAGAGTTTCAAACTGTTTGGGAAAAAAAAAATAATAAAAAAAAGATCAGTCAGAAAGGGGGAATGAGTGGGAGAAGGTTACTATTTTTATTAAACATGAAAGCATTATGAAGAATTAACCCTACTGTTCATTATGCATATTGAAATATAGATGTTTAATTTAATTTAACTTACTTTATCTTGTCATTGTCTTCCTATCCCTCTGAGGGGCTGCATATTGAAGATAAACTGATTAGAGATACACAGATGCTGCAAATAAAATGTTGCATATATAAACAAAATAAACATAAGGCTGATGCCAAGAGAAAATATTAATTTGTCAGCAAATGTGTAATTGTAACTGGCCACAAATTTGGCAAGGAGACAAAAAAACATTCACAAAGAATTCGGTGCCAGAAAATAAAGAAACTAAACTGAAGAAGATAAATTACACCCCATTAACAAGCTGGTCAGCTATAGCATCATCTTGTGCTCTCTGGGTAGAAGAAATTGAGAGACAGCCCACAGACTTGTCCTATTTTTGACAATGGCACATCCCGTAAAGAAATCAGAATACAATAAATAAATGTACATATTAGAGTTAGAGGCAGAAAACGGAGTGCTGACATCTTATTAAAAAGAGTAACTTTACCTGGGACTTGTAAAATGTGCTCAGCAGAAGACAGACCTGCAGCTGCCTTGCACAGCCTTGACAGGTCTTTACAGTGTTTTGTATACCAAACAAGTTAAAGGAAAGAAGATAATATTTATCACAGAAAAATTTCAGCTACACTGCCTCCTATCGATGTCTGTACACAGGAGGCACAGTGAAGGATGCTGCTGCTGCCCACCTGCTTGCTGACTTCTGCTGTGGTGTAAGATTTTCAGGCCCATAGGGACAGAGGGACCTGCTTTCAAAATCCAGACATGACTCAGTAGGACCACGGTTGTTACCCTTACCTCAGAGATGAGGGATCATGGTCCCAGAGGCAAGTACATAATCAGCTCTTGGTGCTGAGACCAGAGTTTTGCAGGAAAAGCAAAATATAACTGCAGGGTTCTCAAGATTCTATTAAGTATGGATGTCTTCCATTTACTCTTTCTCTACTGCTGGCAGCAAGGTTACCCTTAAAACCACCCAGGCATTTTCTGCTTTGTTTGTGGGAATCTATTTTAACACATGAGAAACACTTACCTCTTTCTATACGTGACTAAGTAGAGTTTTGTGCCATGGACATACATACTCATCACTCAAAAGTGCAGAAGGTTAACAGAATAAAAAAAGAGAAAAGATCCAAAGAGGAGAACAAGCAGAGTCACCCACAGTAAACTACTGAGTCCCAGCTAAATGGGAGCTTTATATGGGCTTCTGAGGGAAATGAAGTGTGGTGTGGAGCCCTGCACTACCTCCAAGCTCCCATGTAATATTAGACTTGGGAACACTGTGAAATCCTGGGACGTTCCTTACATGAAATTTATTTTCTCTAACAGCAGTCTAAAAAGTCAGGTTTGACACCTTGGTGCCGTGCATTGTAACTACCAAATGGAAGCCTCTGGATTTATTTTTTTTATGGATCAGTCTGCTGATCAGTAAAGAAAGTTCTCCTTTTGAAGTGTGATAAGTAACATACAGTACTAGAATATGAATTAATTTAGACAAAGATGCTGTGTTACCCTTGGCTAGCAATGTAGAGTTAACTTCTGCTACTGTTGTATTAGCAAATTTATGCAGCAGAGCAGAAGAGGAGTTACTTTCTCTACTCCCTCTGTCTCCATGCAAAATTCTATTTCATATTTTGAATAGTAAGAAACAATAGTATTTGAGTCAGGTAAGGAGAACAGCATTGATCCCCATGCTACCATTTTACATCGTGTTGCTGTGTTTGCAAAACCTCCAGCACTGATTTCATTCATAGTTTCCATTTTCAGCCAGAAATACCAATCACAGTTCAGGTCAGAAAGGTAAAATTGTGTGTTCAGTGCATCAATACTATTCCTTGTCTGGGAGTCTCCATGCACTATTTCTGGTTTATGACTTTAATGGCCACAAGAGAAAAGAAAGAAAGCCACGATCAAGCACCAGTTGTCTCCTGGCTCTTATCAGGACATGCACACTTCTGTGCACTGTAATATATGCTGAACACAGCTGAGCAGGACAGACCTAGGTACCATGAGGAGATATCAGAAACTAAATTATCATTACTCTGTACCAGTAGAAATGACCAGGTGATTTGTCTATGGTGAAATTAAAATGAACTCAGATAAATTTTTAACACATTTTGCAGCTCCCTCAGACAAAAGAAAAAGTAAATTTACAGTAAGTATAACATGTTACATGGCAAATATTTGAGCTAACCCAGGTTAGTGATTGAATTTGTTGGAAAAATATTTCATTAAAGAAAAAAGAAGTTGTTAATCCTATAGTGAAACTATTGCAGCTTGCCTATTTCACTGTAGAACTGGTGACTGAGTTCTAATATATTTTCATGTTGTACTAACTCTAAATTTAGGGAACCATACAAGATTCTATTTTTTGTTCACCACCAAACTTTCAACTACAATACTCCATTAAAAGTAGCGCAGTCTTCTGCAGTGCCTGGTAGGGAAAAGAAATGCATCTTGGCAATTATTAGTCAATGAAAGGACCACTATTTTGTTCTGTACGTTAGCCTATGTTTTCTTTGAATAAATTTATTAGCATTGTGAGTTAAGAGTAGACTTAGATCTGCTGACTTCGTAGTGGTTACCTTGGTTCAGTTCTTTCATATTTTTCCTTCTTAGTTTACCACTGCATATATGACAAGGCTATTTTATATCAAAATCCTCCTGATAAATTAACCCAATACGAGCTACTGTTTATCACATAAACCCCTTTCAATGGAAGGATGATAAAGAAAATGGAGCAAAAGTAGCAAAATTATTTGCCATTTACTCAGCTAGAGGTAATATCTAGCAACTCTGATGACCTCCCCTTAAGTCCCTTTTTTATCTGTGCCAGTGTTTTGGTTTTCCACTTTGAGTAAAGTTGTATTTTTTCGAAATAATAATGCAAAATATATTTACATTAAGGTCTGTGCAAATACTAGTATCCATGTTTCAAATCTGAGCCTCCTCTGCAGAGTCTGCAAGCATCAGGCAGGTCTTGAGACACAGGCAAAGAGAGAGAACAAACTATTGACTGAAACACAGTATGTCTCTATATAAAAACAGGATGAGGCAGTTTGCCACAGTGAAGACATTAGAACAAACTATTCATCATACAGACTACACATACAGGATTCGTGCTTTGGGAGAAGCAAGCTCCAGTGCCCTTCTTGCAAGAATTCTGGCCAGATATTAGCTTTCAGTTCAAGCCCTGAGAACCTGAGGCTGCTTGAGAGGTGTGTTGAACAAGGGCATCTTTGATCCTCTGCTAGGCTGGCCTCCCTAATGGTATGAAATATCCTCAGTAGCTCAGCTCTGGACCAGGTTTTTTCCTGGCAGTATGGGCAGTGTCCTTCTTTGCAGCCACTCTTGCCCTTCTGGGACCCACAGGCTGCATTCTACTGCCACCAATCTGTCTGAATCTGGCTTGCAACTTGCTGTATTTACAATACATGAAAAGGTAAAAGGGCTAAGTTCTGTCCCTGAAGTGTTTCCTACAAACAGACTTCTCACCTGCAGGGACATGGATAGATAGCATAACATCCTTCCCTTCCACGTGTCTCTGGTGTCCCCTGTCCTTCCCACATGATCCATCAGTATCCCAGCTTACTTATGTTTAACATTTTCATCTAGTCATTGACAAACTTCTCTTCATATGAAATGCTGCCAAGTCTTCATTTTTTGGGGCACCAAATTTTTCACTGATCTTCTTTTATTAATTTAAAATTCCCTCACTGGGCACTAATTGTGTTTATTGTTCTCAGGAGTAGTTTTTAAGCAGCCTCTACTCTGAGCCCTTCTGCTAGTTTTATTGTTTGAGATTGCGTGCTTAGCAGATTGTACAGTGATCCTTTCAAATGTCACCAGTTAATTAGGGTCACCACTAAATGACAGAATTCCAGAAAGGCTGAATATTAGAGAAATACTGCTCGTGTTCAACATACATTATTTATTCCCAAAATTAAAAACCAAGCATGAGATAAAAAGGGAATGGGGAGAGGGTAATGTACTTGAACTGGAATAGGAAAGGTGGGTTGCAGTTTGCAGATTTGCAGTTAGCTGGAATCTACTGGTGCTTACAGACTGTCTACCTAAATGTTTCAAACACAGATATCATTACTCATTTCCTAGTAGTCTGATTTCAGTTTTCATACTGTCTAGTCTCCCTGGTGACTGCTACTTGATATTAATTCAGAACAAAATTGCATGTCACTCTACTGTCTGTTGTTAGCTGCTGTATACCGGTCTGAATATGGTTGTATTCCTGTAGCAGGTGAATAAATCCTATTTAGCTGTATCTCCATGGATTTGTGATACCTAATTACTGTTTGAAAAGCTCTCTGAGATCATTGATTTAAAAAAAATCCCCTTCAGCCATCCCAAGAATCATAGTACAGTGCTCCTAACAATGTCTTCAATTTAAATGTCCTGTAGTACATTTTCTCTGAACAGAGCTGCAAAACAGAAAGGAAGAAGTTATCATTATGCTTGCTTTTATTTTTTCAGACAATTCAACCATCACAGTAAAATACATCAGGCCTACTGCAAACACATCCTAACACTCCAGAACCATTATCTTCCACACTGAGCATTCAGTCATCCTTAGAGGTCAAATTCAGTTCCTCATAATATCAGCCTGTTAGCAAGATCAAACTAGGTCTTTGACAGAAAACATCTACTTGACATGTATTCTACACATGGACTGTAGGAGCAATTAAAAATCATTGTAGTTCACCTCTTGACAAACTGGATTCAGGCATTTGGAATTATTTTATTTTATTTTGCATACTGAAACATCTCTGCTGCTGGGACTCTGGAAATAGTATCTTAGATTGCCTCACATGAAGCACATAGAAATCCAAGGTTAGATGTTTGGCTCTTAAACTTTACCAGCACTCTAACACAAAATCTCATAGGTCACTGAGATGATTATGATTTTGAAGATGTCTATTGGGCTGCAGCAGAAAGAGTGGAAGGAAAGAGAAAAAGAAAAAAGAAAAAATCATACTTCTTGGGGACTGTCAGAATCAGCTACATTATCATCAAAAGAAAATAGCACTGCGTATCCCTAGGACAACCTCCATGGACAGAAGCTAAGATACCAAAGCACAGTTTTGGCAGTGCTGTAACAATGGTAACAGCTAGAGATACCACAACGTTGTGGGAATCTTAAGCTGCTCTGTAAAAGACTTTTCCAGTCTTTTTTTGTTCCTCATCCATCACATCCTCAGATGCTATTTCTGAGAAGCATACACAATTTCACTTTATGCCTTTCCAGATTCACCAACAGGACATATATATGAAGATATCTCCAGAACCATGAACAGTTATTAGCTTTTCTTTATTAAAAAATCACTTTTTTTCCCATAACTTATAGTCTATAAAACTATAGATTTATTCTGGATGATTCTGATCTGTATTTTAATGTCTCGCATCAGCAGAAACAGAATGCAGGCATTTATTAACACATCTGTCATTTGTTCCTGTTTAATAGCATAGTCCATGTCTTATCAGAGAGGCTGGATTCTTATCTCCAAAAATTTAGAGCCAGAAATATTATTATATTAAAAATAATAATATTAATAAATCAGACTCTTTGTCTAAAATAAAGGTTAACTTCAATCAAGAGCAAATAAAAAGATATTTCTTTTTCAAAATCAATACCCAGGTCTAGTTCTTCCAAATACATAGAAGCATATTTATACAAAAATCATAATCTCACAAATTCAGTTATAAAAAAGTGAATTCATTTTCTGGTCTGTCATGCCACTTTTTGCTGCACTTCTT
>VWZY01002526.1:772092-802396 GCA_013399075.1 Chloroceryle aenea | reverse complement strand
CATTAAAAAAAAAAGTATTAACAGAAGTTCCACTTCTATCAAATTATCTTCTTCCAAGGAAAAACACTTTTACTGAGAAAAACATGTTTGTTCTCCTTAAGTGAAGAAGTTGAAAAAAAAGAAGCAGCAGGTGTTGAATACCTATAAAATAAACCCCTAACAATCATGATTGGCAGATATCTCCGATGTCATCATTGTTAGGACTATAGCACACTGTGGTCATCTAAACTAATTTGGAGGAAAAAAATAATCCATACAAAAAAGCAAGGCAGTAGTGGAAATTAATAACAAAGATAAGCAAGAAGTGGGCATGTTTTTGAATATTGTTATCTTTGTGCCACAACAGATGCTATCTGCAGACATGATTATGATTTAAGTTACATTATATTCTACAAAAGTGCAATTCCTTTTGACTTCGGTAATCCTGTTCCCCTTCCTAACCATCTTAGGTTCTTTACTTTGATATTTTTCTGTTTGCAGACATCAAATCCATGCCACTCTATTTTGGTCCAGCCAGTAAGGATCATGCAATATGCTATTTGACAACTGATAGGTAGAATTCCTTTACTGAATTCACTTTACCAGAGAAATCAGGATACTCTGGACAAGGGATTGCTTTCATCTGGCAAAATCACATCAGTAAACCCATCTAGCTCATTAACTACCAAGAGCCACTTTCTGAATAGGGTCTCTTTTCCGAATGAGATTTTGGCACATAGACAGGTGCTGGGCTTTAGTGTAGTGATGGGGAGCTCAGCTCCTACACACCATGTAGTGGCACATTTACAGAACCTTCCCCACCTCCTCACCACCTTCTCTTTTTTTTCTTTTTTTCTGTAAACAGAATAAAATATTAAGCTGATCATCTTTCTGTATATTTCTCCCTGAGTGCCCTATCAAGGGTGGATTTGCTGGGGGAAGGAGGAATATGTAGGTCAGATTATGTGGTGTAACTACATAGCTCCACGCAGGAGAGGATGACAATCAGCAGTGTGTGTGTATGTTTAGTTCTGTCTGGGTTTTTTAAATTTCACTTAATGGAATTGACTTACACTGACCTTTCTCTAAGTCCTTTCTGACTCTCAGTATGTAATATATGTGTATATATTTACACACATATATATATTTCAATTCTAATAACTAGAACAAAAGAACAGAATCATACACAATTCCATTCCATGACTGTCATTTCAGTAACAGAAACAGTACAAGCTTTTTTTTTTTCTCACTGGACTCTAAAACAAGACAGAGGAAACATATTTCCACACTGCTGTCCACTGATTAACTCGTTAGGACAGTTATTAGCCAGACTCCCTTTGCAACCTGTGTGACATGCTGCTGGGAGAGCTGACAGCCAGAAGAATGACAGCAAGGGGTCAAAATGCTGCTCTGCTACCCAGGAGGGACCCTCAGAATAACTCCACTGACTTTGAAATCAAAGAGCGTGTGTGTTGTCACAAAATTCCAGCATGCAGCAGGACAGGGTGTAATCACTGAAAAGAGTATCTCTCTGCACTAGATATATACCAACAGTTTCTCTGAAAATATTTGACACTCTCACCTTCAGTCAGTCTAGGCCAGCTACAGTTCCTATGACAAGACGGTAGCCTGAACCCTCCCTGTTATCTGTTATGTTCCTACATTGAAGGATTTCAGGTGTTCAGCTCACTATTTTATTGACTGCAGCCTGGTTTTACACTACTAGTCTTACTATGGAAGTTGAAATAGGAACAAAATTATTGTATTTTAGACTGGATATTAGAAAAAAAAACCCGTTCTTTAACTGTTTCCTGTCTGCTGTGTTATATTTCCAGCAGTCTGGTAAGTTGAGGTCCCCCATAGAACAAGGGCTTGCTATTTTGCAGCTTCTGGCAGTTGTCTATAGAACAATTCATCAGCCTCTTCATCCTGGTTGGGTGGTCTAGATGAAAGCTTCAGGCCAGAGCCTGGATCAGTTCCAGCAATACTGCTTTTAACTCTGATCTCTTCTGAACTTCTTTCCTCTGTTCATTCATTTTTGGCACCATTACAAACATAATGAAATAGATGTGAATGTTCTCTGGTTTGTAGAAATCTTATTTATAGGGTATCCCTAGAGTATATGTTTGTGTCTCTACATTTTCTCTCCTAGAATTTTTAATTATTCAGCCTAAGACTGTACTGTTTAAGTACATTGCTTTCAGACATCAACAAGACCAGCTCACTATGTTATCTTGCATTTCTAGTACATTTTCCCTTCTTCATTTATAGACTGTTTTATTTTTCTTTTTTAAGAAATTCCACTTAAAAGATCAGGAAGGGGATGGAAGGGGTGGTATTAGCACCACATTTTACTTTTAAAGCTCCTCCTCTGCCAATCAAGAAAAAGAACCGATACTACTTTTTGTTCCAAAAATGTATTAAAGTCAACTGTAAGCAAAGCAAATTTTTTTGCAAAGGAATACCCAGTGGATTTAATTATGAGGAAAGACTGTGACACTTATGGAATAAATATGACACTATTAAAACTTTAATGTATCCTTCATCTACTAGAGATTGCTGAGCTGGCCCCACTGCAGCTGAGGAGTCAGAAATTTGATTTTTAATGTCATAATCACAGCAATTAGTACATAGTGTCTGGCTTTTGACTTATGAGGCNAATGGTTTGAAACTGGAAGAGGGTAAATTCAGATTAGAAATTAGGAGAAAGTTCTTTACTGTGAGGGTGGTGAGACACTGGCACAGGGAAGTTGTGGATGCTCTGACACTGGATATATTCAAGACCAGGTTGCACAGGACTTTGAGCAACCCGGTCTAGTGGGAGGTGTCCCTGTCCATGGCAGTGGGGTTGGAACTAGGTGATCTTTAAGGACACTTCCAATTCAAACCATTCTATGATTCTATGATTAAGCATTTCCAGTTTACAGCAGTTGTGGATTCTACTTTCTGTTTAACACAGGACAGAATTTAATTTTCAGTGGTCAATAAATACATATTAATGAAATAATTTCAATAAAGTATAGTGGTGAATAACATTAAGGACAACATGTAATATTGGGATTTCCATTAATTAAGTAAAAATTTCATCCTTTCATTTAGTTTAACAAACTGTGAGTTTCATTCATTTAGTAGTAGCATTTATTTCACTTAACTATGTTCCTACTTTGGGCTTTTCATTGTTCTCTAACCTGTAGAGAGTAATGAGCATGCCCAGAGATAAATGAATCCCACTCTGATTAGAACTCTATTTCTGGCTATAATGACCCACACTCTTAAAATACCACTGACTAAAGAGCCATCTAGATAACCACTTCAGGCTAAACATGTGAATTTCATATAACTAAAGTTAGGTGAGACATATCCTATGAAAATGTCAATGGAGTTAGCTTCACACCATTTTCCAGGATAATAGAAGGTTGTTAACCACAAAATTCACATGCACAGATCTATATTATCAACAAATAACATATTCTTAATTAAAGTGTTCCCCACTTTCATGCTAGCATCTATTTTGGAAGTGCACAGTCCTCCATCAACAACAGCCGTTAATTTGTGGCTATAGCAAATGTATAAAAAATTACTCCTATGGATTCTTAAAATGCAACCTATACAGTGAGGAATTCTACTAAACAACATCTGGATTCTTTAAGGAAGGCAGCTGATGTATTTTGTTGGTAATGGTGGATCTTCATCACCTTCTTGTACCTCCTTTTGTACAGTCATTGTGGACTCTTCATTTCCCCTTTAGTTCACTATTTGCACAAGTACAAAGTATAATGCAAAGCTACTGACTGCCTGTTAAAGAAAATTATTCTGCCACTAAATCCTCCAAGTAACATACAGTAATTTCCAGCTGTTAGGAAAATCCAGAGATAGCTTTTCCAAGCATCATGCAGTTCTGTATGCAAGCAGTGTGTAACAGTGTTCAAGGTACTTTGTTCTTACTGCCAAACCCAGAACAAGCTTATAACCACTCTAGCCTAGTTTCATACAGAACATCCTCTTAAACGGGGCTAACAGTATCTGAGACATATTTACATTTAGATTAAAGATGTAATTTGTAAGCCAAAAGATTTCTTGAAATTAGTGTATTTCCAAAACCATCCTAGAGAGACCGTGATGTTATTTTTACGCCAGTCCCTCTGTCAAATCATTTGTGCTGTCACTATGAGATTTGCAGCTCAAAAGGAAGGCAGTAGATACAGTAGTTTTTTGTACATGACAGCCACATCACAAACCTGCTTCTTAGCAAAGAAATGTTTGTCGTGTTACTGGCATGAATGTACAAGTCAACACAGTACTGCAAAGATGATGACACATGCCATGAGTGATTTCTTTTTCTGTTTTCTTGTTACCCACTGGGTAATGAATGCTGGGTACTGTGTTGTGTGCCTGATCCACATACTATTTAGAATTGTTACAACAGACAGTTAAGACCAGATTGTATTGATTCATTATCACATGTCTGGAATCTTCAGTTTGGATTTTAGTGCATTGGAGTCATGGCTATGGCAACAATGAGGGAGGAGAGGACCAAGAACTGAATCTTTGAAATGCTTGGGAAGAGATTTTACAATGAAAGTGTGTTCTTTAATATTTTGGAACTGAAAAAAAACCCCAAAAGTTAGAGTGTTATCGACTCCTGTGCCTACTTGCACACTATGTGTGAAAGGCTGAAATTCTTTTCTTACTCTTTTAACCTGATGTACCTACTAAAATACTTACTTTGTTAATTCTGGAAGACCCAAGACTCCCAGAAGAATGCTCATGCAGATTTCAAGCCTCCATCAAGATGTGCCTCTTGTCTTCTGGACTTGTATTTGCCCTGAGATAGAAAAGTGCAATTTCCATTTAGTTAGTCTGAGGCATGTCAAAGGGGTGTAACACTACACTGTGCAGAACTGGCATGCACCATATTTCATATATCACAGAATCACAGAATTTCTGAGGCTGGAATAGACTTCCAAGATCATCAAGTCCAGCCTATGACCCAACACCCTGACATCAGCTAGACCATGGCACTAAGTGCCACATCCAATCTTTCCTTAAACACCTTCAGAAATGGCAACTCCACCACCTCCCTGGGCAGTCCATTCCAGTGTCTAATCACCCTTTCCGTGAGGAAGTGCTTCCCAAGCTCCAACCTAACCCTCCCCTGGCGCAGCTTCAGGCCATGCCTTCTTGTCCTGTCAGTAGTTGTCTAGGAGAAGAGCACGACCCCCACCTGACTACAACTTCCTTTCAAGTAGATGTCCTTTCAGGAGGTCCCCCCTGAGTCTCCTCTTCTCCAAGCCGAACAACCCCAGCAACCTCAGCCTCTCCTCATCAGACTTTCCCTCCAGTCCCTTCCCCAGCCTTGTCGTTCTCCTCTGACCTGCTCCAGCACCTCAAGATCCTTCTTGAAGCAAGGGGCCCAAAACCGCACCCAGTATTCTTCCTTTTCATAGAAAAATCACATGCAGTAAATGTCATTCTTCTGACGTGGGATAGTGGGAGCAAACTAGATGGTATAGACTTACAAGAGTGAGCATGCACACTGTTTAAGCTCAAAGAAGCTTCTTCAATCAGTTCTTTCCTTTTTCTTTTATTTCCTGATTGTTATGCAAGGGGCAGACATATCACAGTGTGAATACTTACATTAATAGGTTTTCCTAAAAGTATACTTTCAAACACATAATTTGCTCAAATTGTGTTCACATAAGGTAAATCATTTTACAAACTAAAATCATGCAGAGTTTTACTCAAAATGCTATCACAGGCCATATTCACAACAGTTTTAAGAGGGATACAGCTGACATGAACAAAGCGATACCAACTTCAAATTATCCCTGCTGAGGAATGAGAGGTCTTAATATGGTTTCATTTGGATATGGCATACCTACATATTAACAAATATGAATAAAAAGACATCTCAGTGGCAATGCTTCTCTACAGTGGTCAAAGGAGGCTAAGCACACGTCATGAAGTCTTCTTAAGGACTAAAGCATCCTGTAATTATGCCACCATCTGCTTTAGCCAAGGAGGCTTGACTTACTGTGAGGCTGTGACACTAGGATTTTCTGCAAAGTTGCATTGTTTATTTGTACTCATTTGATGCAGGCACTAATGAGTAAAATACAGAGCACAATTTAAAGGACAGCAGCATGCTTTTTTGCAGTGTTTACCTGCTGCATAAGTTGTAGTTCACAGAGAGGATGAGCATCTGAATGTGAATGGATTATTGTCACTGTCCCAGGTCATGCACATTTATAGTGGGATGTGCTCTCCAGTCTTTCACAGCTAACAGAGGAACTGATCATTGTAACAGAACCCAAAGAAAAGGTAAAGCTAAGACCTCTGGGGAACACTGAGACATTTTCACTATGTGCTTTAATGTTAAAACAAATAAATGAATTTAAAAAAGAGCTCCTCTATTTGTTTCCAAGAAATTCCTATTAGCTTTACATATCTGTCAGATATTTTTTCATTTAAAGAATAAAATTCTACTTAGAAGATATACAGGCAGATGTGGGTGTGAAATATTATTAATATTTTATTTTATTATTCATATTAACTTGGACAATCCTTAAAGGTATTAAAGTTCTTAAATGAAATGACTGCCAGTAACAACAAAAACCTGGGCTTTGTTCCCTAGGGACAAAAAAATGCTTCTCATCTGTTTAGTGGTGATTCGTTTGGTCACAGCTGACAGTACTGGTGACTTGTTCCAGCTTGAAGCTTAGGAATTCTGCAAGGGGTCACTATGGCTTGAAACCTGAGAATGTGTATGAAACCTCTTGCAGATCACCACAACTGATGGTCAGCTTGTGAATCCTCAATGACAGTTATACTAATCTATGGAAAAGTAAAGAAAACAAAATGTAAAATAATCACTCAGTAAGGTAGAAAAGGACTTGGTGTTGGAGATCTGTAGAGAGAAAGAAATCTGCATAGGAGAAGATCTGGAAGACCAGTGACACTTGGCAGAAGCATAATCTACCTGAGTGAAACTTCGTATTCAGAAATAACTTTTCAGCCTGTCACTCTAATGCTTCTAAACTTGTTGCTTGCCATGACCAAGGATACGTGCCCTAGATAGAGGGGCTGAAGAGAAAGGTGTAACAGATGTCCCGACTGTCCTTTACACTGCAGTGAATGACTGACAATATCCCATGGGAAGCGTGCATGGAGAATGGCACAAATCTGCAGAACACGTTTACAGAAGTAGAGGCCAAGGAGGTGTTTTCATGGAGAAGTTAAGGCCAGGATAATGCGAATGAAAAGTTGGTTCAATCATGTGAAAACCTGGGGATGTCTTAGCACTGGGAAAATTTATTTAAGGATTAACTTTCTCAACTAATGAAACCTATGGAAGTATCTGGGAAGATACACAGATAAGATAAACTAAATCACTAAAGATAGTTGTAAAAAATCATGTAGTATCCATGCCTGATTCAGTACAAATGAAAAAGAAAATCAGTCAATCAAAGACTTGGATCAGACTCTTGAATCAAACAGAAGGATCACAAGCGAGGAGGAAAATGGTGAGATTTAGAAGAAAAAAGGCACTAGGAACACAATCATTGATAGAATGAAACATAAAAACATGGAAAACTTGGTGAGTACAGTAAAAAGCTCAAGCTTGTGCACTGTTGCAAGGAACAAAATAGAAGAACCTGAATTACTGCCATACGACTTAAAAAACTTGTATTTTACAAGAGGCAGACAGGCAAGAATAATAAAATACAGTTTCTGAAAGGTATCTATTATTAAAGATAGCTAGAAATAAAAATGCTGATGAAACACTAAGTAAATAATATTAACAGGGAGAAGTGATAGACCAGACAAAACTAAGTCAAGCACTGGAAAACAGCAAGGAGGAACTTGTTCCAAGGTCCAGAATCAATAATTTAAATACTGATGCTGTCTCAAATCCTGTGACTATTTATTTATTTGCATTATGCAGAAGATTGAAATAGTCCTGAGAACTCAGGCTGCAACCTGGATTTCTTACACTGCATTTGAGCATTCAGTTCTTTCTCATTCACTTACACTGCATTTGTTATGCTCTGAGGCTCTCTGTGCACTGGTTGACCCAGGGACTCTGGCCATGAGCTAGGCCCTGGCTTCACCAGATTGGACTCCTTCTGTGCATAAGCAGGAGTCTAAGTTCACAGACTTGAGGAACTCTGAAGTTCAAAATGTTGACAGCAAATTAAGTGACAAGTTCTATGGAATAAGATTTCTTAATAACTGCATTGTCTGATCCAGCAACGTGTCCACTTTCTACCCAAAACCTATCCTAGGTGCCACAGCAAACCTTCTGAATGTTACCTGGCCTCAGCAAGATTTCAGAAACAGAGTTAGTTGAGACCTTCAGTTTCTTAAGTCTCTTGATCACAGCAGAGACATTTCTTATATGTCTAGGTCATCTAGATGTACTTTGAGGTCCCTTCCAGCCCTTAACATTCTGTGATTCTCTGATTCTGTAATCTTGTCTTCCTGGTAACTATGAAGAAACCCAGAATTAATTTTTCTTTCACATACTGTTCCCCTAAGGCAATCTGCACTGATGATGGAGAGAAAGAGTTTGAGGCAGAAGGAAGACAGATGAAATGAGCAGTAGGACATTTTATTAGACAGATAAAGGAAAAGGGTCCTGCTCCCCAGATGCCCTACCTTTCTACCCCTGGCCAGTTGCTAACGGAACACTTGGATTATTTATTTGTCAAGCCACATATAAGGACAGTGTACATTTATGAATGTGGTGCTCCTTTCTAAATTCATTTACAAGTGTGTCTGTACAAATTTGCAAATTTATAAACAACTGCATGTTTACCTGAGGTGAAGCTAATAAATGTTTAATGTATTCTAAAGCAAAATAACCTTTTCAAGCCAGTGCCACAGCTGAGTCTAATGCTTGCTGACAGATTCTATTTTGGCAATTATTTTTAAAGGTCTGTTTCTCTTCATTTTATTAGTGCATGATAAAGTCAAGCCCTAAGGCATCCAATTTCTGAGTTAAATGATGAAATACAGTAGTTACTGAAGAGGACTGAATTAAAAAGATAGAAATGATACTATGTTGGAAAAAAAAAGGCCTCCACACAAAGTGATTTTTTTAGCATCTTGGGCTCTTAGAAAGAGTAACAGTATATAGTAAGTAGAAGGTGGCAGTATTTTATTGACAGTTCATGCTTTATAGCTCAGTTTTTATGCCTTTCAGTTGTACCAGGTGGTACAATATTGCTACCAAATGCAAGACAGAATACTAACCCCTCTGACTTTGTGCTGTTCAGAGTCAGTTGGTTGTTAACAGGCTTGGTAGGAAAGATATTGACAAAATTACTGAGAAAGGCAGCAAGCTGGCAAACCAGCAACAGCTATGCCAAGGGTGAGAGGATGCAAGCTGTCAATTAAAAACCTCTTCATTTTGGAATTGCAATGAGAGAGACAGAAATGTGAGCAGCAAATCTGTCTATCATTTCAAAACATACCTTTTGTCCAATAAAGAAGCATGAAATAACTAATCTAAGCTCAAAGAAATGTTTCACTAATTATCCAGACGTTTTTGACACCAGGGGAAAGGGATTTAATGCAGAACAGTGTTTCATCTTCTTAGGACTGCTTATTTACTTTTTATGGAGAAGTCTTAGGACTGAATGATATTGTGCAATTATGGATGTAAAGAGAATTTGACCTACTTCTTTTTTGGATACATGAAATATATTACAGTGTCAGTGGGAAACTAGTAATCACTACACAAAAGAAGCTTTTGAATTCTAGAGGTGAGAAGAGGCCTGGGACTGCAGCAATAATACTCCTTACATAAGCCATTCAAAGTAACCAGTAACAGCATGGCAGCATGGCTACTGCATGGTCTGTGAGTCAAATAAATACTGCCTTTAGGGAAAAGAAGATTATCGATTACCCTGACCTTTATGGACAATTATATTTGTTAGTTACTGACATACTGGAAATAATCAGAAGCATAAGGGGTGGGTTGCATCTGACCATGAGCAAATTCCTTCACTGTCTATATGTAAGCTAGTAATTTAGACTCACTTTATAATCAGTGGTGAAAAAAAGGGCATTCTAGACTGTGGTATGTTACAGAAGGTATCTTAAAATAAATCAGATGAATAATTTTTGTGTTTTCCTTTGACAGTAGTAAGATACCTGCTATGAATACCTACATTATAAATGTGCCTAAAGAGAACGCGATGAATTCTAACTCCATATAGAACAGAAATGAGTGGTATGTGCATACACGTGTGTCTGAGAAAGCAAGAAATGGAAAACACACCTATTTTAGGGAGAATACAAGTTCACCCCATGAATGCTGGTTCCTGCTGAGTGACTGATTTTCTTCAATTCCATTAGTATGAATGTATCTTTTAAAAGCTTCTGATATTTTACTTCTAGAACCTCTTTTCAAGTAAACAGAAGTATAACTTCCAAGATCTATGTGAATTAAGCCTCCAGTTTGTTCAGTCATTAAAAGAATTGAGCTACAGTGAGATCTTCTGGTGTGAGCCCCACACTTCAAAAAAAGATGCCCACCAGACAAACAGATGAGGGGAGGTTAATGAGAATATCTAGAAATATGCTACATGTACAAAAATTCTGAAGGACGTAGGATTGCTTAGATTAAAAATAAAAAAGAAAAGGCACTAGAAGTCTTTAAATAGGTAAGACTATTGAGAAGAGAAAGGAAGCAATTTGTTTTCTGTTTCTAGTGGACAGGAGTAATGGGCTTCAGTTGCAACAAGACATGTTTAGGGTAGTCAGTAAGGAGGCACTTCATAATAATAAAGATGATGAAGTACTGTCTGTTTAAGCTCAGACATCTTCATCACTAGAGGTTTTTAAGTGGTCAATCAAATTAGCATGAGAAATGGTTTAGCTCTAATTGTTCTTGCATTGAAGATAGTAGCAAATGGATTACATGGCCTTGGTCCTTCCAGGTGGATTGCCTATGAGGATTGTCTGCCAGACCTCAGACTCCGCTTCTGAGAACTGAGGAGAATTTACCACTTAGAAATAGTGACTTGTTTTTCATCTTTTGATCTTCCAGAAATTAAACTGTCATCAGCAAGGACAGAGTGCGAATGTATTTTAACAACAACAACAACAGAGAAATCTATTTGAAGAAACACAAGATTTAACTTTCCAGTCGTCAAATCATAACATAATTCAGGCAAGAAAACACCTTTGTACATCATCTAGTCCAATTACTCATCACTGGGGCCAGGTTTTTCCCTTTTACTGTTGCATAATTTTTTCTTTTTATCCTTCATATCCCTTGCCAGATTCAATCTGAGGTCAGCCTTGGCTTTCTTAATCTCATCCCTGCATGATCTGATGGTGACTTTTGCAGAGCAGCCCACTCATGTTGATCTCTGGCACAGAGCTAACTTCCAAGGTTGTACCAGGTTGCTCAAGGGCTTGTCCAGCTGAGATTCCAAGGCCCCTCTGTGAAATGTTTTCATGTGCTTAGCTGCTCTTGTGAAGACTTTTTTGTCCACCTCCGTGACGAGTCTAGCTCCATCATCTCTAACAGTGTTTCAGTAGGGGAAGACCTGAACAAACTCAGCTTTGCAGCCCCTCTTCCTATGCTGTATGCTCCAGGCCCATAAACATCTTAGTCACTCTCCAAAGGATTCTCTCCAGTTTGTTGATTTTACTCTTGTATAAAGTACACAAATTGGGCAGTTGTAACTGGTTAATAACCAACCATTTAAAATCATGGTCATCTTCAAAATTTTCTCCTCTTCTGATAAATTATTTTAATTAAAGAAGATAACTTCTTACTAAAGGAAAAAAAACGCTGACATACAACAATAAAAAAGTGAACAATCTAAACCTTCTAGCTGGCTATCCTCATCCCCGTCGAGCTGAACTGAGATGGGAAGTATATTTAAGGGGCAACAGAAACAGGAAACTGTAAGAAAATCTTCAGGAAACGGGAACTTTTTAATTGGATTAGGGCAAGGCTTGGGCATTCTCCTCATTCAAATATCTTTTCTGCCTCCTCTGACTGTGAAATTCTTCTGCATCTGTTTTGTTTGTTTTTTCCTTTCCAACAACCAAGAAGAAAGGAATGGACTGCAGTGATTCGATTTTTTTGAGATGCTTTCAGTCAATGCTTTAAGGGTTCAGAGTCAGAGTTCTACTTCTTTAAATAAACCCCCCAATAATCTAACACAACCTTCTTTTAACATGTTTCCTCTGAGAGTTTGGACTGACAATTTTAGGCTGATCACTGAAACTCACAGAAAAGAATCAGGAACAAAATGAAGAAAAACCACCAAACCTATGTCATTTACTCATACAAAACTGGCTGACAGTATTATTGGTAATGTTCAGAAATATAACAATAAAAATCAAATGAAGTAATAAAAATGTATGTTTAAATAACATTTAAATATTTAGCTAGCATTCCTTAGCCAAATGATGGAATTTTTAACATACTTTCTTCCTACAAACAGGAGCTGCAATATTTTACAGTGTAATAGGCAGAGACTATAATAAAATGGTTAAAGAATGGAGTTTAAAATGCTAATTTTGTATTCTCAGGCTTTGTGTGAAATGGGCCCCTATGTGCAATATGCTTATGTTGAGAGAACTTCCTGACAACAAGAAAGATTTGCTGATTTTTTCAGAGGTAATTAAGAAACAAAGCAACAATCGAACAACATTAGTACCATGCAACATTTCCAGCCACTAGTCTAAGGAGAGCTGCTTCTCTCAAAATATAATTATTAGTTATGATTAATCATTCTCCCATACAGCCTGACTAGGATCATTTATTCACTTTAGAACTTACCTTTTTTTTTCTCTCATAGGAAGATATTTAAGCCAATAGCTAACAAGAATGATACTGAGATGGAAGCAGTGTCAAAGGATTTAAACTGAAAGGGCTGAAACACAAAAATATAATCAAAACAAAAGGACAATGTGCAAGATTTACATATTTGTTCTTGTCTTTCAAGAGAGAAATGCGATGTAGCATCTGTCTTAAAGTCTGCTTGCTCCTTCCATTAGCTTTGCCTGTTTATCTTTTAAAAACACGTCTGTTGAAGGATGATTCCAGCTTAGCTTTTATGCAGAGCCAATATTTTTGTTTGCCCTGATGCAGAAAGTGCTTGATATAGACAGTTTGGTTAAAGGATAGACATATACATTAACCCTTGCACTTAACTCATCCAAGGTTTTTCTTCAGATCCAGAGCAGATTATTCAGAAAACCCCCTCTGTGCTACCACTCCCATCTAGCTGTTCATTTCAGCTAACAGTTTACATGACTGCTAGCACAGGTGAATTATTCAAAAGCACACAAAACGTTAGTTCATGTTCCCTTTGAAACAACAGGTATTTATCATGAGTAACTGTAGGTGCTAACTTGACAGTGATGCCTTTTTTGAGGCTTTTGATGATTAAGATAAGTAATTTTATAATGATAAACCACAGGAATAATATGTCATTTAATATAGAATTCGAGAGGATTTTAATCTTAAAATGAAATGACAGAGGGTGTTGTTGGGAGGTGTTCCAGTCACTCCTCGTGATGTGGGTGAACCGTGTATGGGGAACCCAAATGCAGTAGGGGTATGAGTAGATCTTCCAGGGTACTGAACTAACAAAAGTCCCCAAGACTAATCCACACTCCTTGCCGAAACTGTTGCTGAGGAGCAGTAAGAGACAGGCTGAGGTTACACACAGCTGAGGTTGCACACAGCACAGGAATCACCATGCCCTCACCAGCAGGTCACAGACCCACAGTATCTAAGAAGCATGAGCACAGCAGGGATGCCCATCACCATGGTCCCATCAACAGTCCAGAAAAAGCTGAGGTAAGTCTTATCTAGTATCAGTCCAAGAATTCTAATCAACAGGTCAGGAACAACAGTAGACAGGGATAGAGAGAGGCAGATGAGGCAAAGCCAAGGGGCCCAGGTTTGAGTTGAAATGGGGCTCCTGGCCATGAACAGAGTGGGTGGGGGTCCTAGTTGAGTCTTGTCAGGGCACTAAGGGTACTTCACAAAGGGATTCAGGAGCTTCAGCAGAGGAGGTTTTCACTGTTAGCAGGGAAGTGCTCTCAGAAGGGCCTCTAATCTGCCCTCCTACTTCTGTAGCAAAACATCCCAGTCTCATTAGAGTTAGAATTACCTTGGGTAACCGACTGTGAAGGAAAAGTAAATGACTGTAGACAGACCCATAAAACCAAAGAAATAATTAAATAGGTCCTTGTGGATAAGTAGCATTCCAGAAAACAGAGCAATGGTTGAGACTATTTATTTTTTGGTAGATGGTGTAGTGACTTTATGGGAAGAATTAAAATTGCTTATTACTTCTCCCATTTTCAGTATTGATCCTGCTATCCTAAAAAAATAGTGCTTGGATTATGATGCCAACTGGTTCCTGGGAAGGTAGAAAGTACACAAACCACATATTTTACATTTTCCTCCTGATGCAACAGCATCGCCTCTTTTACCTGTTTCACTCATGATTAGTGTTAGTTAAATGGAAAATTCATAAAACCCTAGAAGTATAGATTAAAATAATTTCTTGCTTTCTGATTCTAACTCCTTGCTTTCTGTTCTAAAATACAGTTAATAAATTTCTAAGCTTGGCCTTTGAAGTAATTGGTATTTTTGCCATCACTGTTGTTTTCTTCAAAGGCGACTCCAAGCTATTTATGTGCCCACCCTGTAGGGAGGGTGTGCAATTGTAAACACTGCTAGGTCTTACAATCAACTGTTCCTCACAGATTAAAAAAAAAAAAAGTCTAGTTTTATGACTGGCAGTATCAAGGTATTAATTTTATCAACAAAAATTGAACAATTCTTATTCCTCACTAAACCTGTGAATGGAAGAAGAAAGAGTCTTGCACAAATGGGAAGCAAACAAGATCCCAGTCTGCAGGGCAGGGATGGATCAGCAGATCAGAGCAGTTTTCTCAGAAATATCACCAAGTCTCTCTCAAAGGTGTTCATCAAACAAGTTGAATAGATGGTATGATCAGAATGAACAGCTTCACTTGACAGCCATACAGCACTGAAGTGTTGCAGATAATTGTGGTAGAGGGAATCTCCACCTGACAAAAATTCAAGGCAGTTCAAGCTATATAATGAGATCCTTCTGTGTTGCTTCAGACTATTCCTTCCTGAAGTTTCTCCAGTCTGTCACAGAGACATGCTAATCCTTGCCCAATCATGGAATAACATTTAAAAGAATCCTCTTTCCTCCAGCTCTGCCAGATTTTTTCAACTGTCTGACTATTGGCACTCTCTATTTATCTTATATTTCATTTATCTTTATACTGCTGTGGCTACAACAGTACTACCAGCAGTGAAACAAGGTCATTAAATGGCCTTAGTATTGGCAACATGTTTGAGTGCTGGAGTAGTGGATCTGCTGTGTAAATTTGGATAACCTCAAGCTACTCTTCTTTGTAAGAAAACTTGAACTGGCTCTTGGCTTACCAGGATCAGAGAAACAGAAATCTGGCTTTGAGCATAGTTCACCAGAACTATTGGGGGCCCAAGTAGTTACTCATTGGTCTTAGCTTAGTGTCCAAGTATTATTTAATATACAGAATATTTTTAAAGTAAACATCCCATGGAGAAAGGACAGGTTCTTCTATTTCAATTTCCAGCTTATCTTCCAAAGTTGTGTGCTGAATCCATATGTCTCTGAGCACCTGGTAGTTACTGGAAATCAGGAAATCTGGTGTAGGAAAGAAAAAAAAGAGAAAAAAAACCACTAGGCTAGCCAGAAGGCCTAGCAAATTACCTCTGCTCTTTAATAAAATCATGATGTTTTCCCTTGAGGCAAATCACCATTTTACAGCATGAGAATCTGGAAATTACATTTTAAAAACCTGAGGTAAAATTATAAGTAGGTTTTTTTCTTTCTTATACGAACTTTCACTGGAAGAGAGAGGTAAAGGTCACTACTTCCTTTTAAGAAATTACCTTTTTTATATATATAATTTTGTGGTCATGAAAATTTCTGATTTTTTTTTTGCTAATTCTGCTCCATCTGACTATGTAAATTTTTTTTAGAAAAAAAGTGATTTTTTGTTACCAAAAAGTGATGCTGTTGCAATTACCAATGTTTGTCCTTAACATCAGACATTGCGAGATGTCCGACAGTTTTCATAAGGATTAGTTAGGTCAGCAATGCTAAATGCATGCATCTACAACAACAGAAAGTTTAAAATAATGTAGAACATGATTTACTGCATGCCTTTAGGCACTTTCGCAGCTGATTTTATGCATTTCTTGCATTTTGTGATGTTTTGTGGCTTACTGCATTTACGAAAAAGTCTATTGACAGGTTTTTTTCCAAGGCTTCAGTGAATGGATTCTGGTAATTCATGAGGGGAAAAACTATTACATTCCTAGACCTAAATAGTTGTAGAGAAAAGTTTGAACACCTGAGATATAACACTTATGGTAACTTGAGGCAATAAAAGGAAACAAGTTATTTTCTTGATCAGCCTTTCCACCCATTTCCTAAGTGTGAAAGACCCCAACTTATTTTTTCTGAATGCAGTCTCAGTTTTATGAGTATCAAGTAAAAACGAAGGGAAAAGAAAGATCAGACACCTGAGAATTATGATAGTAAATTAAATATACTGAGAGTATTCCTGGGTCTTGAAACCAGCTGGCACAGAAAAGCCTTTTTCTATGCAAGTAATCACTGTTATCCTGGGAAATCAAGTTGTTGTATGCAAACCATCTATTGGCAGCCCTCACTGGAACTTTCCAACTCCAACACCATGGCCCAGGAATTCTTTGGGTAAGTTACTTGTGACATGAGAAAAAATCATGCCAAAAACACTAGCTAAAAAGCTAAAAGCCTACCAGTACAGGCAGTTGTGTTTCAACCCCTGGGAACAGCACTACACATTGCATAAAGAGCTAGTAGTTTGTGTCTAATATTAGAATTGCATGAAATATTAAAGGATACACATAAAATAAACATAGAAAAGATAAATTATGTAGCAGCCATATAATGTGACAACGGCTCCTACGACTTCCTACATACATTACAGTCTCAAATGCTATGTCTATTCATACTGATTCAGTTGTACATCATGTCCTTACATTGGGTTAATCCAATGCTGTGTTTACTTATTCACTATTGATCTTGTATATTGCTCCTCTGCCCCAGGTAACAGTCCCCTGGCAAGGGAAGGGAACCTTCTGCATTGTCACTGAAACAACCCCAGAGCACAGCACACATCATCACAAAGCACTCTCATGGTGGTTCAGCTGAACCTTCCACCATTCAGTGGAACAGCACCTTACACGGACAAGGCTGGAGTACATTGAGCTGATGACCAGGAGCTATTAACAAGCTCCACAGTAAGTATATTCTACAACAACATACAGCAACAAGAAATTTTCTCCTGTCTAGGTAAACTCTATCCGTGTAAAGTTGGCAAAAAAATGTATGCAAGGAGCATAGCTGGACTGGACAAATAAAACTGTTCCCATGCAGCTCCAACCAAATCCAAACTGCCTTGACCTATGTAGCTTCACCATCTACTTGCAAATGATCTATCCCAGTCTCTGGAAGGTATTTTGAGTGCATGGATCATGACCTCAAGCTGCAGAGACTTTTTGCAGGAAGCTACCAAATACCAAAAAGAGAAAGGAGAACACTGTGGCCAACTCTTGTTGGTCAAACCCATCCATGATCATCTCCTGTAGCTCTTTCCAGATGTAACAGAGTGAATACTGTCTTAAGGCATAAGAAATTCTTGAAGGCTTTGGGAGCAAACTGCTTCACAAATTGCAGGCTGGGACAAATGTCTTGGACCTAAAGAATGTCACAAACCATCCTCCTGTTTGAAAGCATTTTTCATCTCAGGGACAGAACATCAGGTTTGGGGAATTTATAAACCTGTCAGGTGAAACAGTCAAATTGATTTTGAGAGAAGTGTTTTGATCAAGAGAGGTTCAATTTGTCAGATCTGGTAGTTTTCTCTGCTGACAGAGAAAATGTCAGGTGTGGTAGCACAAATCAAACCACCTCAAGAAATGTTTGCATGCATGTGGCAAGAAAAAAAGGGGTCTGTTATTACCCTGTGTTCACCGACATATAACTGCCCCAGCAGAGCCAATCATGCTGGTTACTGCTGAGACTGGGAGACAGAAGCAATTGTATAAAAGATTGAAAGTTGCATTTCTAGCCCTGCTTGTGCCATAAATCCTCCAAAGACTCTTGTGATTTTGTGAATATCAATTACACATCTCTGCCCACACATTCAAGTAATCTCAAACTCATACTTCTGCCAACAACTGGGAGTCCTTCTATTTTGGCAAGCACTGAAAGACCACTTCTTGTCCTCTGAGGCAACACCATATATGATGCTCTGCTAAGCAACAAATCTGCTTGTCTTTGGTAAGAGGCTGCTATTGTTGTTCAGAAAAAGCCAATGCAGTTTTCAAAAAATGGAACTAATTTCTCCACTTCATGCAAGAGATCAAATCAGTACAGAAACCAGTGAAAAGATTGAATCCCTCAAAAGTTCTACATCATAGGGTGCTACTGTGAATAGGCTTTATCATTTGATAAAGCACAATGACAGGAACGAAACTTAATTCCAGCTTAGAACTCCATACAGTCAGAATTGGTTCAGATGTTTGCATTTTTATTTTTTTATTTTTCCTCTTAACTCTCTTTTCCTCTAGTAATTTAGATAGATCTGCTTCTTTTAACTTGTGGCATCCACTAAAACAGGGCAAAAGTCAATTTCACAAAACTAGCACAAATCACACGTGTGAAAAGGAAGAAGCAGAGAGACTATTAAGATGTACCTGCTCTTGTTTTACTGCCATATGTACTGCAACAGCTTAATACCTTCCTCCTCTCCACAACAGGGAAATGAAAATAGCAAAAACTATTAAGAGGAAAACTTCTTAATTCAGAAAGAGGACAATATTTGAGGAATCTGGGACTCAAGATGTTTATCTGAACAGCAAAATAAGTGGGTTTTTTTCCTCATACAAGTGCTTAAAGGTTGTATCCTCATAATTTTTGTACCACACACTGTAAGAGCAGACAAATATGGACCATCTACTTTCTGAAGGGAAACAATGAGTTTTCCTAGACCAGTGAGAGTTTTCTGAAATAAATCCTTGCCACATGGTAAATGCTCAGATGTTGTTAGATAATTTTTAATGAAGTCCTCCTGCTACCTTCTGAGCTCCTTTCTTTTGTTGAGGTCTAAAAATATCTTACACTAGTTCAAAATTAGTCACACTTGAAACAATCACCCCAGGTTTCCTTGCAGGTCTCTCAGAATTGGTTGCTTCACTGAAATGTTGACTTTATGAACTGTGAAAAGATTGCAGAAACTGACAAATTTGTCAAGCCTGAACTGGAATGTAAAGACAGCTTGTTTGATGTAGTAATTCATGTGAAAGCTATTTCCAAGAAGCCTTTCGACAAGCTGTCAGGACATTGGTCAGACAAGCACCAGGTAGTGCTACTCAGGAATGAAACAGTGACAATGGTGAGGAAACCCATGTCATTTCAGCTCTATATTCACCTTCTCAAGCCCCAGTTGTCACATGATAGAAAATATCCTTCCTGTCAGATTGATTTTATGTGCTGGTGCTCTACAGCCTGGCTGCTTAAAAGGTGCAGGTTCACAAAGTGTAACTTCAGGCACAAGAGTCTAAACTCTGCAGGTTCTTCTCTTCTCAGCTAGTGGTGAGAGACAGGCTCTTCCACAGACTCCTTCAGAGATCACAGCTGAAGCTCCTGTAATGAATTCACTCTAAAATTGCCTGTCTCCTGGGTTCTTGTCACCCCACTTCTCTACCTTGTCAAAGAGTCTCTTGACGGGTAGGTAGCACAACCACTGGCTGATCCTCCCAGTTTTGCATCATATTGAAACTTGCTGAGGGTGAGCTTTGTCCCTTTTTCCAGACCATTAACAAAGATGTATTGGTCCCAGTAGCAACTCCTGGTCTACGGCACTAGCAACTGTCCTCCAGCAAGACTTTGTTCTGATGATTGCAACCCCCTGAGCCAGTCTTTAGTCTACTTTGCTATCCACTTATCTAGCCTGGATTTAATCAGCTTTTCTTTGAGGACAAGCAGTTAAAAGAAATAGCATCAACATCCTTACTAAAGTTGAGATAAAGTCCCCTCATCCTTCAAGCCAGTCATCTTGTCACAACCTAAAAGGGTTGCTCACTCTGTGGGCGTGTAGAGGTCATGACTGTGAGTTCTTAGGATTCCCTAATGGACATGGACATGGAGGCTTCAACCTCGGAATTCCTCTGTTTTATAAACACTTGTGGTACCACAGAGTAAATCAGTAGTGATGGTATTTTCAGACTTTAAGAGATGAAAACCTAATTATCTTTAATCACTACTGCAGTCAGGTTTTTTTCCTTTTAAAAAAGGAAAAAAACCTATCTCTGTGATTTCTAATATAATTTAGCCAAATATAGTAGCTGTGGGATATCGGAATACTCTGGAATGGTTACTGGATACTTTTCCACTGAAGGTAATGACTGACTCCGTTCATTATTACCCTCTTTTTTTTTTTAAAGCCTTATCCACCACATATCATGCCTTCTGACTACTTTTCCCTTTGCACTTTTTCTGACATGTGGAGACTGGCTTCTGTCAGACCAGCAAGAAAATGGACAGATGACTCACTGAGAAACGGGACTGCTGACCTTGGCAGTGCTTAATTTGCTGCTGTGCTAAAAATACCTTTCATCAGGCTGACCTTAGTACCACGCCAGCCTTCTCTTCTACTGGTTGAAACCACTTATTGTGAGTAGCTGTGGTTTTCTTCAGGACAATGTGGTGTTAGTTTCTGATAAAACTCCTACTTGCTACAGTAATAAACCTAATAAATAAGAATAAACTTTGCCAACCTTGCGAGAACTTAGAGCTGGATGTCAAGAAAAATGATAAATTATCTTTGTCGGTGCATCAAATATCACATAAGTCAGACTAATAGCTGTAAGATACACAGTTTATATATTATTTCTTTAAATTAAAGCTAAGAGGCAGGCTGAGAAGAAAAGAATGATAAAAGCTGATAAGAATATGCAGAACTTCAAATTTCTGCTGATTTTATTCAGTTCTTAAAATGTTGGTGTGGCAACGTTTTGATAGTGGGGACTTGCAGGGGTGGTCTCTGTGGAAGAAGATCAGGGATTGTCCTGTGCTGGAAAAAGTCAGTTCCAGATGACTCACACCCATCAAGGCCAAAGCTGATCCCACCGGTGAAGTTGGTGTTTCCCCGGTGTACATGTGTTTATGAAAGGACAGAAAATTCCAAAGAGTAGGAGGGAACAGAGAGAGAAGGAGGGAATCAGAGGGAATCAGTAAGAGAACACCAAAGTCAGAGCGGCAGGAGGTGCTCCGTGGAAGAGAAGCTATTCCCGAAGGGACACAGCCCATGGAAGACCCACACCAGAAAACAGGAAAAGAGCAAAGAAACAGCAACAAAAAGAACCACCGTGTCCTGACTTCAGACATCACCACCCCTCTGCTACTGCTGTTCCTTGCCGCACTGAAGGCACTGAGCCCAGCTTGGTGCCATAACAAGGTGGGAGGATTGGTGTCTGATGTGAAGTTGAGCCTGAGAGAAGGAGTGGTGTGTTTTCCCTAAGTGTCTTAATGCATTTTTCTTGGTTTGGTTTGGTTTGGTTTTGTTTCTTAATGTGTAAAAGCGTAATTAAACATTCATATTAATTTACAATAAATTCCCTTCCTTAAGTTGAGTCTATTCTGCCTGCCCCAGTAAATGGTAAGTGATGTCCTTGTCTTTATCTCAACCCACAAACTGTCTCACTCCTCTTCTATTTTCTCCTGTCATGCTGAGGGTGGGGAGACTGTGAGAGCACCTGGCTGGGTGCTTGGCTACCAGCCAGCCCCAACCCACTACAGCCCTTTTGGCCATTTGGTGATGTTGCTGACCTCTTCAGTAGTCCCTGCTCTTCAAAATAAATGAACCTTGCTTATTAAGAATCTACCCATCTATGCCACAGACAACCTAAAACTCCTGCAATCCTCGCTGTTGTAAAGACTTCAGAGGCAGTTTCACAGTTGAGAAGACATATTCAGATACATAGTGTTTGATCAATTGTAGTGTTGTCCTGTGAATAAATCACACAAAAGATTCACATGAAACTAGCAGAGAGATACTCATATTCATCAGTGTTGAGAGGAACATGATCTATATCACTCTTCCTCATGTGTTTTCTTGGAAAAATGTCCTGCTTTCTTAGAAAACACCATATTGGACATCCTCTCTACAGATACAAATTATCAACATTCATAATCATATGCAAATAAATTGACCTTCTTGTCCAAGAGAAGACTATTTGTATTAGCAAGAGTTGCAAACTCCACATTTGATGTGCTATTATGCTCCTTCACACTTGGCTGCTTTCTTAAAGATGCAGAAATCCGTAGCAGGAGCCCTTGCAAATGCAGCATCCAAGTGCAATTTTTCAAACTCATTAGATGCCTGGTTGAGCACCTAGTTTTAGTCAATCCAGCTGAACACACATGTAATTATGATATAGCAGAAAACTCTGTTTACAATATTTATTCCTTTTTGCTACTAATCAAATTATTAAATAAGTTTTAAAATTTATTCTTGAAACCACTAAGTTCTTCTTAGATTTTTTATGAGTTAGCTAAAAGATGACAATTAAATCAATAACATTAAAACCCGCAAACCACAAAGCTGAATGACACTGTCAATATACAAAACACAACAAAGAACTAATGCAGCATGAAAATGTGTCAATGAACAATCACGCAAGGTTGTGTAAAATAAAACTAAATGGCAGCTTTTAAGCATATATTAACCACACCCAATCAAACACAGGGAACATACACGAAGCCACAAAAAAGCAACAAATTGTGAATATTTATTTCACAGTCTGCCTATCAACAGGCTCCCATCCTTGGCTACTGATTGCTTTGGGTTCATGTAAACATCTTAGAATCTAACTGAGCATAATACAGCCTTAAAAAAGTGAATACATTTAAAGTAAGGAAAAGTTTCATACCAAAACTTATAGAACCATAGAAAAATAGAGTTGAAGTGACCTTCAGAAGGCACCTTGTCCATATATCTACTCTGAGACAGATCAGCTAGCTAAGCTAAATATTTTATTAACCTGATCGTTTGGTTTGAATTAAAAATCCATTCAATAATGCAGATTTCAGAAAAAAATATTCCATGACTCAACATCTTTTTTTTTTTTTCTTTTGGTCAGAAAGTCTGTCCTATTGTCTAATAAGATGAATCTATTTCATAATCTAGGCTTATTAGTTCTTCTATGTACCATGGCTATACAGACACAGCTCTTTCTTTGTTTCTATTTTCCATATACCACATGACTCCACACGAGAGGAACGTACTCTTAACTTGAGACTAAATAACCCCAGGTCTTTCCATCCATTCTTGGAGGGCACGTTTCCTAAGCCTTTCATCATTCTCACTGGTGTCCTTCAGAACCTCTGCAACTGACCTGTTTTTGTTGAAGTTTTATGACAGAAACTAAACAGCTGCTTCAGCTTATCAGAGCTCTTGAACTATTATTTTATGTATCTTACAGGTTATTGTTCGGAACGGAACGACACAGCTGACTCACAGTCAGCTTGTGATTCATTCCTTTCTTCTCCAAAACTTCGCCACTTAGCCCATTGTTTACCTTCTTGTATTGATGCATTTGACTACTTTTGCTTAAGTGAAGTATCTTTTGCTTGCCCTTCTATGACTGCATTTTATTTTTTAACAACATTTTCTTCAATTAGACAAAATACTTTTGTAGTACAACAAGGAATTGACATCCTCCGTATCTGATCCTAATTAAGAGTCTTTCTTCAGATTACCTTGCTTCCCAGGTGTGCTATAATTTAGAGACCACAGCAACAACTCCATTGCCAAGATTGTAAGAACATCCCAGCATATTCTCCTAATTCCAGAGGTCGTGAATATCTGTTCTGACACTTTTATGGAAACTGAGCTCAGGCAGTACCTCTCAAGAGCACAGTATTCTGCTCAATAAGGTCTTATCACAGCTGAAGAATCCTTATTTCCACAAAGATTCATGTGGCTTTAAGCTGCATTGAAGTCCACAAGAACGTATTGCATCAAGTACCACACATGCACTCAAATAAACGTGGCTGCTAATGGATGAAATCACAAGTGCTCTTCAGTTAAGCAAACTCTAAAAGAAAAGAGGAGTGTAAAATCATTGCTGAACTCTTATACCAGATACTATCACAGAGGTCGGAAGTTTTTCCTGTGCTGTTCCCTTAATCAGTTGCTGAGGACACTTTCTCACTGCAGTCATGGTCAAAACCAAACCAGCATATTTTGCCTCAGTTTTGTGAACTAGGCTATTTCCAAATGTAAATAATGTTTACTATATTTTGGAAAAAATGCTGTTTCTGTTTTTCTGTAACACAGAAGCTTCAAAAAATAATCATCTTCCTAAGAAAATAAACAGATGAAAATATTTGGAATATTAAAGATGAACATCTTCAAAATTATAAAGGTTTTAAAATGAAGTGGTCTGCCATTCATGGTAGAGTGACTTCTGTTCAGTTTTTCACAGAACACTGAAGCTAAAGAGGTTAAGAGCACTGGATATCCAGTGTTTTAGCTTCAGGGTATGAAAATCACTTAAGACCTTTTGAGTTAAAAACCGAACTAAAGGACTCTGATAAAACATTCAGAATATCTCAGGATAGGAGGTAAACATGACTAGTGGTAGTCATGCTATAAGCCACAGGTCTTTCCTCTCTTTTACTTACTTAGGTTTTATTTTAATTTAATTTTCCTTTTACTTCTCTTACTGAAAGTAAAAATAAATATATAATTAAAAAATACATTGGTGCAAAACCAAAGTGAGAACTAAATGCATAAAAGCAGGGGAAAAAAAATATTTTGAATAATTCCACTGCAGACCATGAAGATAGAAAGATCAGAATTGAGCCTCAGGAGCAACCGATTTTTCAATAAAAAGTGCAAATGATTTTTGTGCTTTTGGGGTAATTGATATATACCAAAAAGTCTGGGTTTTCTTAAATTAAAATCCATTTTATGTATTGAAGTTTTTCCCAGGAAATTCAATAATGTCTAGAAAATGGTGACAGTTGTCACTGTAGTGAGAGCTAAGTAACTTAATAGGAATATTAAGGAACATCTCTTCCCAAGTCTCCTCTTCCTTCCTGATGTTTGGGGTTTTTTTGTTTGTTTCAGAGTAAGTAACTCACTACAATGTAAATTAACTCCGGCTCTAATTGTCTCAGAGTATTTTGAGGGGTGGAGATGTTTGGGGCTGTTCATCGTCGCATTGTTGAACACGAAAGGATTCCAGTTCATGATGGCATTTATCAATCTTCCCCAGGAAGGACAATGGTGCCTGGCATAGTAACCACTGCTGAAGTTTCATTCCTGAAACTGAAGAACTTGAATTTTCCAAATAAAGCGACTCAGAAGAATTGTATTAAAAAAAAAAAAATCAGAAAAAGAATTCTTGGGTTTTAATATATATGATAGAAAAGCAATTGCTTCAGTTAATGAAAATAAGAGCAAGAAACACTTTACTACTTTACAAGTAATTCTTAAATAGATCTAATAGAAGCAGCCCTATTTATCTGTGCTCACAAAATTGCACCCTTAATAAGCTCTTTTAATGACTTCCTCAACAGTAGGGCTAGGTTCCTGTCTGCTGCTGCCTACAGCTGCAGCACACTCACGAAAATTCACACACAATCAATGGACATACAAATGAGTGCTCTGATATGAAGTACAAACACTTAAAAGATTAAACACCTCGGTGATGCCAGTTTGGTTTTTGATTGACCTCGTACCTATGAAAGTTGTACTTTTCTTGCAGAAATACCTTAAGATATTACTTATTTTTTTTTTCTGTGTTTAGAACAAAAGAAAAGATACAGTGCTTCAGAAGCATTGAGGTTTCTTTTCATTATCTTACTCCCAGGATATGTGTCACACCAACACATCAACTCCTTGGGAAATTGTATAAATTAGATTTATTTTTGCAGTAGCCTTCTTAGCCAGTATAAGCTTATAAGCATCAGTGAAGGAAGCACAGACTTCTATAGCTAGTCAGACAGATGAAGTTTTAAAATAAAGGACAATATTTCAAAATTCTTAGAACTAGGGAATATTTCATTTAAAATATAGAAAAACTACTATGCAAAGAGATAAAAATACCCATTATTGTTCATTTCTACAGAAGTCTTTTGGCTAGCTGCCTCACTAGAAAATGTAATCCTATTGCTAAGCAAATTAGCTAAGAACACAACCACAGAGCAATAATACAATGAGTGTTATTAAATTTAGAAAAGAAGAATGTCTCATTTTAAACAAAGAAGCAGGCTTACTACGGGCAAATAAAAATCTAATCTGCTTTCTGTGTGATGATTTGATAAATAGGAAATCCTTGAAACCAATGGGAAGACTTAACACTGACTTCAAACACCTTTGGGTGAGGTTCCAACATCTATGCTGACTGTAATAATTCTATTCTATTAACCTCTGTCTTATTAATGCTCAAAGCCCCAGGAAGTTTTGGAGTAGCCAGTAGGCAGAAGAACTACTCCTTTGTGAAAAACTTCACGCAGCACCTTCTTTCACTGGAAAACCTGGAGATTTTTGGACATATTTTAGAGCTGCTGAACCACAAAACTGCCACAAGCAGAGATGTCTCCAGAATCATCATAGTGAAGGCCTTCTTCACTCTTGCCTAGATTCAGTCTCTTGCTTTTCCCTGGATCCTCTCCCATTTCTTTTCCTGGTCCCCTAAATAGAGGAGAAAATTGTCTCTGGCTCAGAATGAGTCTTTTTTCACCCACTACTCCATTAGTGAGTTATTTAATGCTGGCTGCTTCTGGTCAGGGAGCCAGTCATGAATCTGCTCTGTGAGCAAGCTACTGAAATACCAGCAATAGTCTGTGAGAGTGTTTCAGGGCTGCAATATAGCTTGTACTATCTACGATCTATACAGTGTGGTCTAGTAAAAGGTTTATCCTCCTCTGCAAATCTTGCTTCTTAAATTATCATAATGTACCTATTAAATACTTACTAAGTGTATGCTCTATTTATTTTCACATACACATAAGTTACATCCAGATAACTGAGCATCAGTTACATAGAAAGCTAGGGTTATGCAAATAATGAATTATTTTAGTAATTCATAGACACTTATTTCAAAAGACTCTAATTCTGGCCGCAGCATCTCACGTTTGCCAGCAGTGATAACAAAAAGGCCTGGATCTGGCTGTCCTCTACAGAAGAAAAATCATGTAGGCACAGCACTTTGCAGTAAGAAGCATGCTTTAATCATGATTTCTTATTGATTCATTGCACACGAACTGTTTATAATGATACAATTAGTCAAAATGTAGTCTTCTAAATCATCTAGATACCATTAAACATTTATACTGTATTAATTTCAGTAATTTTAATAAATCTGGATTTTTAACGTCTATTAGCCCATGAACTGTAGCAAGCAACACATCATTTCAGATGCAAAGGATCTCTGCCCCATAACTGACTGAATTTGGCCTCTATCCATAACTATCTACCAAAAAAATCAAGTGCTGTTATCCAAGCAATGTTAAAGGAGTAGAAAAGGGCTGCCTTTAGCCGTGGAGGTATTTGGAAATAGTTTTACAACAGCTCTCAAATGAAATGAAAGCTGATCCGTTCTGAGAGATGCCTTTAGAATCCAAGTGCACACTTCACATTTAACATTGTACCAGCAGCTTGTGAAATGTTTCTGAACACAGAAAACCTTCTAGCAAGACAGTTGCTAATGGAGATGGCCTGTAGTCCTCTAGGACAATTCTCCTCCTACTGCTTACCAAGCGATCAGAGGAAAATGAGGTCAAACTGACAGTATTTTTGGCAGTGCTTATGGACTTGACTGCCATTGCAACACACATTTTTCAAACCATTTTTAAAAATCATGCCCAGATTTTTCAAATGGCTCCAAAGAACTCGGAAAAAGCATGAGCTAGAGGCCTATTTAGTTTCCTGCTCATTAAAAGAGCAGTCTCCAGAAGCTCCTGTGTCTGTGTAGTGATCTAATGCACAAGGCTTCTATTTCTGAAAGCTTCGATTCCGTATTTTATGTAACTATATCTTCAGTGCACAGGGGGAAGTTTTGGTATTGCTGACCTGAATGGAAAGTTTTCATTATTTTCAGTGGGATCAGAATTCCAGTTGTGTTTGAGGCTTTCAAATTGTATTACATTAGGTAGGAGCATGGTAGGAGCTGTTACCTGTGAACATCTTTGCCATTCACCCATTTCAAAAGCTAATTTGAGACGGGGCTACCATGTTGTCATTTATTTATGCACTTAGCTTTAAATATGATTTATTGAAAGACACAGAGCAAACTACTTTTAAGAGCAAAATTCCATTTTTTTGGTTGTGGGGTTTTTAAAATTTATTTTGTTTGGTTTGGTTTTGTTTGGGTTTTTTTCTTTGTTTGTTTGCTTGGTGGTTTTTGTTTGTTTTGCTTTGGTTTTGTTTTGGTTTCATTTGTTTGGGTTTTTTCTTCCTGTGGTTGTTTTTTTTTTTTTTCTCTGCAGTTATTTTCTACTTGCAGCTCATTTCAAGATTCCTGCAAGCAGCCTGAGAACAAACAATACTTACAGACACATTAAAAATCAACCTTCTGATGTAATGTAATTCAGTATATTGTTCATCTAGCATCTCATATTGACTGCAATATTCTACTGGCAGAAAATGAATAATTTCTTGGAAGAAAAATGAATAACTGAAGAGGACTATCATTAAAAAACCCATTAGAAACTAAAGGAAACCAGATTTCAGGCTACATTTCGACAGGCCAAGCAACTGTTTTGTCAACACATAAAACTGGGATCTATCTTCTTTATCAGAATTCCCCTTCTATACAACTTCTCCTTAATTTTCCCCTTTTGATTGTATGCAGGACAGCACATAGAAAATTCAAGGTCCTCTAGGTTTGAGATGACTTCACAGAAGAATTAATAGTAAATTTAGAAAAAGTAGATGGGAAAAGAAGCAGCAAAAGATGAGCAAAGTAAGATGTGAAGATTGAGTAACCATTTCAATTACACAGGAGTTCGACTTGCTGTTTCCAAATGATTTTAATTCATTGCTAATGTAAAAGCTTTCCATAATTTCACCATAATTACAATTGCTAAGTAGATCTTTTACAGGCATGAAAAAAGAAACAGGACAGAAAATAGAAGTGCATCAATGGGTTAAAAATTCCCCCCCTTTGCACTCTTAAATTTCCAGAGTTTGATTTAAAGTCATCATGGGGCTCTAAAAATTATTCATTCTTACTGTATTCCTCAGTTTTATTAGCTTTGTTTTTGCTGATAAATCTTTGTGATCAAACCTTGTTGTGCTGATAATTTTTTTCTAATCAAAACTTGTTTTCAAAATGTAGATTTCATTTAGTAGAGGTCATAAGAAAGGACGGACAATATTCCACCAGAAATGTTCACTTGAGAGAATTTAATAATCCAAAACCAGTTTAATTTCTCCAAACCTTTTGATGGAAAGAAAGGATGTGGGCAAGTAATGCCAATCTTCTCAGACTATCACTCTGGTGTAGTTGGCTGTTCAGCTGGCCAGAGTAGTCCTCCAGGTAACAAGGTGTGTTTAAATTCACAGTCCCACCTTAATGCTGATTGGGGGCTGGTTTTATCATGTCCTGGACAACAAGGCCTTAATAATATTTTTGCTTGCAATCAAGCACGCTATGTTAATACTCAATGTGTGGGAGTAAAATTTATTGAGAACAGTGATGATCAAATAAACCCCAAAACAACCTGTTCCAGAAAAGGTTTTCATGAATGAGTAGAAAATATGAATGTCAGTGAATCTCCCTCCAGATGCTTCCTGATTTTTGAATTTTAATTTAAAGTGCAACTAACACACTTCAGATTTAACTAAAACAGTTCAAAAATAGGGGGACGGTTGTGAAGGGAAAGATTTAAAGGGAGCAAAAGGAGAAAATTATTTTCAGTGGAACTTTTAAAGTCACTGATGAGAAACAGGAAAAGGAAAGGTGCTGGAAAGGGGAAGGAGAGCTCACAGGCTGGCAAAAGACGTATCTCTGAGGGAAAGCAAGCTGCAATCTCTACAGGAATAAGCTCTGCAGCTGCGATGTCCATGTAAGCTGTAACTTTGAACAAGCAAGCACTGCAAATGGCATGTCCAGCCAGCCTGAGGAACCCTGTGCCTCTGCCAACAGCGAATACTGGTTTTAAAAGTCCGGCCTGATGTCTCTTGCCATTTA